>JANAVB010029814.1:570000-934685 GCA_029216955.1 Iris pallida
CACAGCCGCCGTCGTCCCCTTACCAGCAACCTCCAAGCCGAATCCATCTGGTTCCTCTGCCCCAGCCGCCCCGGAAGGAGATACGACTGGGTCAGCGTTACTCTGCTAAAATTCAACAGTCTCGAGGATGCGTTCAGTGGAGCCCCCATCGCCCTGGGTTGAGACCTCAGCAACGTGAGATCCCTCAGCCACCGTCGAGAGAACCCCGGCAGAAATAATCTCGACACACATGTCACTAATCAAAGTGGCCAGGGCTGGATTGACTTCAGAATCCGCGGCCGTCTCCCGAGAGTTCGACTCTTCCGACGTCTACAGAGAAGGGAAAATAGTTAGATCACAGTTCAAGAAAAGAAAGGGTAAAGAAGGAGAGGTTCGCAATTTAACTCACCTCCGAAACAACGTCATCACCTTCGCCTCTCTCTTTAATGAGCAGCCCGCGGCGTCTCACCACAACCCGCTTCACGGAGAAGGATATGCCACGAATAGAATCACACCTGCCTCGCTTGCGAAAAGGGACAGATGCAACGGGCGGCTGATCCGCCACCACCTCACGAGATGCAACAGGCAGCTGATCCGCCACCATCTCATCAGGCGCAACAGATGGCTGATCCGCCCTGACATCTTCCACATGGGGGTAAGAGTTATCTGCCTCATGTTCATCATTCTTGTCGTCCGCATTGGAGGACTCCGAGTCAGGCACAGGAACCGCATTCGCCCTCCTCTTCCTCGTCTTAGACCCTTTGGACTTTTCCACCAAGCCAGTACCCACAAAGAAGCTGGTACTCGGGTCGAAATTAACGGGAGGCTTGCTCGCCGTAACATGGTATAAGGCTGCCATATACAAAATATCTCCTGGCACCTCACCATCAGGGACTGAAAAGGTGGTTCGGGTATGAACCGTGTCATAATAATGCCATGCCCTGATACCATCCAGGACGCTACCTTCAAAGCCCAGGCAAGAGTTGGGACTGTCAAAGAACAACTGGCTATACCCGAACTGGCGGAAGAACCTGCTGGGCAAGTAAGGCTCCAGGTAGACGATGTTGCAGTTACGATACACTAGGTACGCTGGACGGATATTACACAGCCAAAGGAGCATTTTCTCAGGTAAGAGGAGAGGAGGTTCGGTACCATCAACATGTACGCTCCTCACTTCTTCAGCAGTAAAATGAGGTACGGACACAAAAAAGTCATATCCGTCCACTCTCGCCAGCGCTCTCCGATAGGCTGGCATGGTGCTGTACTCCCAGGGCTGATGGTGTTATCGAAAAATGAAAGCGTCATCAGTCGTAACGTCATCTTCTGCTCTATGCCTCATCAAAGACCAATTGTGCATTAATAGCCACCCCATCAGATAATGGTATGGCAGCTCTATGCGTTCAAAATCCATCGCCGTGTCACGGGCAATAACCTTGGAAGAAAAGGCACGAATTCGAAGGCCATGGTGTATGCTGTACACCATGGCCGGAAGAAGAGCCAGCTTGGCCCCAAAGACCAGCTTTATGGCAGGGAGGATAAAGTGGCGACTGATTCTCTCAATAGAACCTGCCCCTCCGGAGACTACGCAGTTTCGTAGCCACACCATCAGGAATCTCGCCAAAAGCCCCTTCTCCGACGGTCGCTGAGTACCATGATAAAAATAACTAAAGGAGTTGGTCTTACTCCCAAATGTGTCGCCCGTGGACCTCGATCTCTTGGCAGTTGACACCAAGTTTTATACCTCCTCATGAGTTTGAGGATCTCGAGAAGAAACCCGGTCTGAGGCGCTTAGTGTGAAAAGGTATGAGACCCAGGTGGTGGTGTGAGGAATGCTCCCTTCCGAGCTACAATCCTTCTTGATAGCCGTCTGATGACAAGTACTGTGGTGACATAACAATTCCCGATACACGGCAACAAAGCCCGGGAACTGCCGATCTAAATCCTCGAGCTCTTCGCTCGTAGGGGTGTACACTTCAAAGACTTCTTCCCCCCAGGACAGCTTGGAGATAACGTACATCTCGTGGAGAGCGAGTCCCAGCTCCCCTCCCAGTGTGAAGAAGGTTCCCGTCCGCCGGTTGTACATCTCCAAAAGAGCCATGAACAATGGCTTATTTATGGGTAGACCGTGACAGGTGCCCCGAATGGCGTGGTAGAGGCCGATCTCACGCAGGGGAGTCGCATACTTCTGCAGAATCCACGTGGTCAAGTTTGCGAGCAAGCTGGTTCAAGAAGATATCAGCCTGAAAGAATGTGAAATTGGGACCCGTTACGTTTATAAAGGTACCCGAAGCCAGTCCCAACACGTACCGAATGACCGGTTCCTGTCCCGCATACGCTGACCCCAAATTTCTATTGTAATGGATGTTTTCCACAAACATCCCCGACTTGCTTGGAGTCAAGGAGTCTACCATCTTTCTGTCTAGCGGTAGCATGTTGAACCAGGACAGAGGAAAATGACGCTCTATCGGAGGGATATGGATCTCCACCCCGTCGAGAGTAAAGTCCCAGCTCTCGGATATATCCAGCGCCCGGGTGTTCTTTACAGACAAAGCATCCCCAAAGAGTAACGCAGGCTTCAGGTATTCCCCCTCCAATTGCCCCAAATTCATCATGGCACAGAGAGTGAAAGGACTGTTTCTTGATAGCATTCAGCCTCTCCAAAGGCTCTTTCGGGAGCTGGTTCGTCACATACTCGACTATGTGGTCATATCGATAGCCCATAGCCGATTGGGCATGACCCACCAGAGGCTCTCCTGCTGTATTAACTAGCAGATTCACTGAAGAAGGAAAGAAAGAAACAAATCAAGAAATGGCTAAAACAAAACTACTGAGTGCTTTGGCTTACATGAGCATATGCGGCTCTATTTAAAGACGAGCTTATGCGGCTCTATTTAAAGACGAGCTTATACGGCTCTGTTTAAAGACGAGCTTATGCGGTTCTGTTTTAAAAGAGCTTATGCGGCTCTATTCGAATATGAGCTTATGCGGCACTGATTAGCGTAAGCTTATGCGGCTCTGTTTAGCGTGGGCTTATGTGGTTCTACTTAGCGGAGCATTATGCGGCTCATTTCAGAGGAGCTCATGCGGCTCGGATTCAGCACAGCCTTATGCGGCCCAATCTAGATGAGCTTATACGGTCCTGTTTAAGGGGGGGCTTCATGCGGTTCGATTCAGAGCGACTTATGCGGCACTGTGCGACGGGTCATTATGCGGTTCAGTTTGTGCCTGTGCGGCTACTAGACAAACCCCCATGCGGCTCGGACATGGGATATACCTCCATGCGGCTCGGACGGGGAACATACATGCGTCTCATACAATTTGAACAGTTTGATGAAGATGAGGGACGCATTAAAAGCTTGTGCATAAAGCATGCAACAGCGCCATCTTTGTTAGGGTTTCGAAGTATACGATCCGCCCAAACCCTTACCAGCAATGGTGGGGTGAACATCGGGGTGAACTTCAGGCACCGGGGCTGACGAAGAAGCCACTCCCTTTCCCTTCGCCGCGGCCTTGGAAGACCTGGGGGCCATTGCTGATTGATGAGCGGAGAGGGAAGACGAAGGCAGCAATTTAGGGCAAGAAGAGTTGAAGACGAGAGAAAGTAAAGAAGTCTCCCCGTTCCACAAACCCCTTTATTTATAGACAGACGAAAGGGGGGCTCATGAACCAACGGACGCTTCGATCCGCGTGCTGCATAAAGAACAGAATCGACTCCTCGGTCATCGAGGAAAATCCGAATATTTAAAACCGACCCTTGGGATCCTGTCCTAAAAGGCGGCTTTAAATCCAAAGCAAATTAAGAGCAATTAATAAGACGCACACGTGACAGGAGACGCACATGTGGCAGAGAGCCTATGCGGCCAGGAAGTCCATGCGGCTAGGAAGTCTATGCGGCTAGGAAGTCTATGCGGCTAGAAAGCCCATGCGGTAAGAATATCCTCTGCGGCCATAAGAGCTTATATATAGCCATGCTTCTTATTCAAAGTATTTCAATTTTACAAATTAAAAACTTTGAAGGGGGTCTTATAGAAGCGTGGAAAAAGACAAGGAAAGCCCATGCGGCTCAAAACAAAAGAAGTCCATGCGGCTCAAAACAGAAGGAGCCTCATACGGCTCAAAACAGAAGGAGTCTCATGCGGCTCATAAGTCCTTCAGGATCCCATGCGGTTCACAAACAGAAGGAGCCTCATGCGGCACCAAAGGTCCTTCATGCGGCTCGGATGGCTCCATGACACGTGGCCTCACGCTATTCGATCTGACAACTGGCCATAAAGCAGCAGCTGGAATTAATTACTCTGACGGCAGCCCTGATAATGACAGCTCTGACATAAAAATCGAAATGATGACTCTGACATGACGGTGTATTCCTAGGGAAAAAAAAATCTTTTCATACAGCTGGCATGATCCGCCAAATCCCAAAGCTCCCTATGCGGCTGCCATTCCTAGGTGGCTGGCACCCCTATGCGGTTGCTCTTTTTATGCGGCTGCTTCCTTCATGCGGCTGCGGCTGCTTCCTTCATGCGGCTGCGGTTGCTTCTTTCATGCGGCTGCCACCTTCATGCGGCTGCTTCCTTCATGCGGTCGCGGTCGCTTCTTTCATGCGGCTGCCACTTTTATGCGGTTGCCATCCTCATGCGGCTGCCACTCTTATACGGCTGCCATCTTCATGCGACCGCCTCCTTCATGCGGCTGCCATCTTCATACGGTTGCCCACCCTTATGTAGCCACCACCTTCATGCGGTTGCTACCTTCATGCGGCTAGGATTGTGGAGGGGCCACTCGTATACGGCTCACTTAGAGACCGTACTCATACGGCTCTGCCAGATGAGACACGTGTCGGTCCTCACAACAGTTGAGACACGTGGCGTTCTTATCCCCTCGGAGTTATGACTGCTAGCAAATCATAACAACTCCGATTTGTTACAATCATCATAATTACCCAAATCAAATTAGATCGAACAGATTGAACACGTGGCGGAAGATCCGAGCTTGTCATGAAGATTCGTGGCAATCAACATTAATTGCCATAGGAATTTGATGTAATCCACATTAACTGTCCAGATTTATTACATTCAGGATTAATGACCCAGATTGACTAATCTCCAGGCCGCCAATTTTTTGAGAGAGATAATCATTGCAAACCCTAATGATGACCCCACTCCTATAAATAGCAAGGTTCCATTCCCTTGCGAGAGGAAGACATTCTCTATTAAAAAAATACACAGAGAAGAGAGAAAAAAAGCAGAGAGCAAAGTGTTATTCCTTTGCAAAACAGAGAGAGCACTCCAGAGATCCAGCAACAGAGAGCACAGAGGAATCTCCCCACACGTCCAAGAGCATTTCTTCACCGGAGTCAAGGATACGTCCGATCGTCCAAGGATTAAGGTAGAGCTGCCGTCGCTTTCCCGAGCCTCTACCATCACCCCCCAGAATCTAAAATAAACAATCGTACTTAGATTGCTGTACCTAGGTTTTCGACCCTAGGCTTTCTTTGTACGAGCGAGTTTGTATTATGAGTCTAAGTTCAGTCCTCCTATATAATTGTTCTGTACTTTTACAATCAATGGCAAACACGCCCATTCTCACACATCCAGATGGGATCGGAGGATTTTCAGTGTATTATGATGCTTCAGATAGAGGTTTAGGATGTGTTTTGATGCAGCATGGAAAGGTAATAGCTTATGCGTCACGACAACTTCGTGATCATGAGAGAAATTACCCAGCCTATGACTTGGAGCTGGCAGCCGTGGTGTTTGTACTAAAGCTTTGGAGACACTACTTGTATGGAGATAGGGTAGAGATTTTTACCGATCATAAGAGCCTGAAGTATGTGTTCACTCAGAAGGATCTTAACATGCGTCAGAGGAGATGGCTAGAGCTGCTTTTGGATTATGATGTCAACCTGCAGTATCATCCTAGGAAAGCCAATGTTGTTGCAGATGTATTGAGCAGGAGAGTCGGAGTCTATTTTCTGATAGCACAACCAAAATTGTTAGCAGATCTTCAGAAGATGGGTATAGAAGTTGTCCTTCCTACCAGTGTGGCATTGATGGCCAGCATGCAAGTTCAGTCCAGTATAATTGAGAGGATCAAGATAGCTCAGTCATCAGATTCTAAGCTTCAGCGACTTAGAACAGAATGTGTAGCAGGGCGAAGACCAGAATTATGTATCCATGAAGACGGTACACTTCGACATGGTAAGCGTCTTTGTGTACCCAGTGGAGATATCAGACAGGAAGTCATGACCGAAGCTCACAGTTCTCAGTATTCGATTCATCCCGGTGGCACGAAGATGTACCGAGATATCCGTCAGCACTTTTGGTGGAATGGCATGAAGAGGGAGATAGCTCGGTTTGTCTCTCGGTGTTTGATTTGCCAACAAGTTAAGGCTGAACATCAGAGGCCAGCTGGACTTCTTCAGCCCTTGCCAATTCCAGAATAGAAGTGGGATCATATAACCATGGATTTTGTGACTGGATTACCTAGGTCCCCGGCCGGTAGAGATGCTATTTGGATTATAGTTGATCGGCTCACGAAGGTGGCTCACTTTCTCCCATTCAAAGTTGGTCAGTCGACGGCTCAGCTAGCAGAGATGTACCTCAGGTAGATCGTTCGACTTCACAGTGTACCAGTCAGTATCACCTCAGACAGAGATTCAAGATTTATGTCACACTTTTGGCCTAGTCTGTAAGAGAATTTGGGAACTCACCTCCAGTTCAGCTCAGCTTATCACCCGCAGACAGATGGTCAGTCGGAGCGCACGATCCAGACTCTTGAGGATATGTTGAGATCTTGTACGCTCGACTTCGATGGTTCATGGGAAGATCACCTGCACCTGGTGGAGTTTTCGTACAACAATAGTTTCCAAGCCAGTATCCAGATAGCACCGTTTGAGGCAATGTATGGCAGAAAGTGCAGATCCCCGCTAGCATGGGACGATGTTGGAGAGAGGCAGATGCTTGGTCCAGAAATGATCACTCAGACAGTTGAGGTAGTAAGGAGAGTTAGAGATCATCTTCGCGTTGTACAAGATCGCCAACGCCATTGGGCCGATTCTTATCGGCGTCCCCTTGAATTTTCTGTCGGCGAACATGTATTCCTTAGGATCTCGCCTAACCGTGGCGTCATTCGTTTTGGCGAATGGGGAAAGCTTAGTCCTAGGTATATAGGGCTGTTCGATATCCTGGAGCGAGTAGGAGATGTGTCCTATCGTCTCGCTCTTCCGTCGTCTCTGAGTGTGGTGCATGACGTGTTCCATGTATCCTAACTACGACGGTATATCCCAGACACGGGCCATATCCTGGATCATTCAGAATTGGTTGTTGGTACCAACCTTTCGTATGAGGAAAGGCCTGTGTCCATATTGGACTGGAGAGAGAAGATAATCAAGAAGAAGACTATCAAGTTAGTCCGAGTTGCTTGGGGTCATCACTCTTTGAGTGAGTCAAATGGAAGCGTGAGGATGATATCCGATCCCGATGTCCCGACCAATTTGACTCGTAAGATATAATGTCTTTCTTATGCCTTACGCTCTAAATTTCTTGCTTGAAATGAATGATTGCATGGTAGATTGCTTAAATATAGCTTTTCCTTGCCTCTCTAGCCTCTTAATTAAAATTCGAGGACAGAATTCTTTTAAGGTGGATAGAGTTGTAATGACCATGGTTCATATTACGTATTTTGGTATACGTGTACGTATTTTGACTCATATTGCATGACTCCTTGCTTGGTCTATTTGGCATTTTCTATTGCTTGGTTCGGTTCGGTTTGGCTTGGTTTGGTTTTATTTATGAACCAATCCCTACCTACCCCCACCCTCACTATTTTTTAATCCCACTCTCTTCTCTCTCCTCATTATCACTTCAATAACTCTTCTTCTTCTTCATTTACTCCTTTACACGTACACCCAAGAGCCCTAGGCAAGTGCAACTTCCTTCATGATGGATCTCAAGTTTTATTATTCCATTCTCTTCTTTACATGATTATAAGCCTCTTTACAACTTGGAATTTTTGATTTTTATGGATAGATTCTTCTAGATCTACGTTGTAACTTGGGGTTTTATAAGTTCATGGAGTTTTTCTTGGTTTTGATCTACTAAAACTTGTTATTTTTAAAAACTAATTGTTCCATGAGCAAGAGCATGAAATTTTGTATGAATTTGGTTTTTGATTCACCTCATTTCGAGTTAAAATGAAGTTTTTATGGCCAAAACAAGTTTTCTAAATTTTTCATGTCGGCTGAGTGAAATTTTACGCAGGGAACCCTGTTTATGCGTATTTTACGCAGGATTGTATCATGAATGTGAAATTTTACGCAGGAAACCCTGTTTATGCGTATTTTTACGCAGGATTATATCCTGAATGTGAAATTTTACGCAGGGAACCCGGTTTATGCGTATTTTACGCAGGAATGTATCCTGAATGTGAAATTTTACGCATGGAACCCTGTTTATGCATATTTTACGCAGGATGATATCCTGAATGTGAAATTTTACGCATGGAACCCTGTTTATGCGTATTTTACGCAGGATTGTATCATAAATGTGAAATTTTACGCAGGAAACCCTGTTTATGCGTATTTTTACGCAGGATTGTATCCTGAATGTGAAATTTTACGCAGGGAACCCGGTTTATGCGTATTTTACGCAGGAATGTATCCTGAATGTGAAATTTTACGCATGGAACCCTGTTTATGAGTATTTTACGCAGGATGGTATCATGAATGTGAAATTTTATGCTGGAACCCTTCTCTTTTGCGTATTTTACGCAGAATTGAATTTTTGGCGTAAAAAGTACACAGAATGACTATTTTTGCCAAGTTTAGCTATTTTCTAGCCGGAATTTCAAAAAACTTAAAACATGAAAGTTTTAGATCTTTGTCTTGCCTTTTCGAATATCTTTGGAGCACCTCATTTAGAGTTTTTATGTGGAAGTTATGCGCCCCTCACCCTGGGCCGCATGAGCCCTGAATACTTTTGCCACATGCCCTGGTCTCCTGAGCCGCATGATTCCTCCACAGCTCTTGCACCCTGTTTATATTTAGTTATTGCATATATGCTTATACCAGGTTAAATGTTAATTTTAAATATATTCTATGACACGATGGTGACCCGTTGTGGTGCACTTTTGACAAATAATATGACATGATAGTGGCCCGTCGTGGCGCACTCTTGACAGTGAATTCGACATGATACATATATCTCGAATGCTGTTGCGACGGCTAGCATATCATGACAGATTTGAATGGCCTGGACACCGTGGGTGATTGTGTTTGTACAAAATGAACCGGTAATGTTTTGCATCATGTCTAGGACAGGGATCTCTGAGTACCACGGTCAAGGGTACCTACTGTAAATGGCTAAGGCTAATAACTACAATAATTCAGTAATCATGAGAGATTTCTCCAGTTACAGGCGATCCCGTTATCCCGGCCACCATTGTTGGACTTGTAGCCTACCGACGAGTAGGGTACATGTCTAAATTCACCGATATATAGAAAAGAACGAGGCATTGCTTAATGAATCCAAGTCGCTTGGATAACCTGGATTAGCTGCAGGGCTTGTGGCTGGAGGAACATCTCATTGCATATTGCTAGTAACTGTTTCACTTAACAAAATGCCTAAAAATTGGCTTTTGAAAGAAAACGAGAAAAAGTGCAAAAGTACAAGTTGTTTCTGGGAAGTATTGCTATGGAAGTCTGATCTGAGAGCGATCACTTTGTTCCTTGGACCATACGATGATGATGAAGAAAACTGTTTGAAGAAGACGAACAATCGGAAGAACTAAGTCACCGGAAAGGTATCGAGCAATGGCACTGATGGCACAGTCGAATGCTTTCTTGCTTTGCTTTACCCTGTTCTTGAGAAAAAGTTGAAGAAATGCTTCTGGGAATATCACTCTAGAAGTATGAGTTTTCTCAGAATTTCCTCTCCTGTCTTTATGTTGATCTCCTGATGCTTGATATATAAAAATAAGTCTATTTATAGACTTGACCCTTTGTGCGTAACAAGCAATAAAATCGAGTCTCTACGCTAGTAACTGTCACCCACGATGTAAATCATCCTCTACGCACGTTGACACGTGTCCCATGTAGAGTTTGATCTCTACACATGGTGACACGTGTCCCACTACTTCAACAAAATAGGGAGAGCACGTACACACATTCCTCGAGAAGTGTGGCATGAAAGCCACGTGGGCAAACCACGTTCTTAAGTGGTCAGGAATGATCGGGCGTAAAAATGACCCAAAATACACTCCTAGCGTAAAGTAGCAAACTGGGCGTAAAATAGCCCAAAATAAACTTTTCAGCGTAAAGTGGCTAAAAAATACCCTTGAGCGTAAAAAGTAGCCCAAATAGACTTTACGTCCAAAAAAGCATTGAGCGTAAAAGCTCGAATAGCTATCGTGCGTAAAAATAAGCAGTTTTATTGAGCGTAAAGTAGCCCCATTTGCACACTATACGACGAGTATTGGGTTTGGTGAAAAAGATTTCCTCGGTTTATGTGTAATCCTGCTGTCAGAAAATCATTGTGTCAGATCGAATCAATTGTATTAAATGCGGCCTGACAGTCTGTCTCCGGCGTAAAATTTTAATGAATAGCCCTGGCGTAAAGTAGCTCGCGTAAAGAGTAGCTCGCGTAGAGAGTAGCTCGCGTAAAGTTCTCAACTTCTTTGACTTAGTCCATAAAGCACTTTTTACGCTCCTACAAGACCCCCTTCAAAGTTTTCAAATATTTTCAAAATTTGAAATACTTTGAACAGAAGCGTAAAATTCGGGATTTCAATAGTCAGCGTAGAATTTGGGATATCCAATGGTCATCAACGTAAAAGTCGGGATATACAACAGTCAGCGTAAAAGTCGGGAATTTGAACCGATTCAAAAATTCTATAAATAGAGCTCTTTGAATAGAGAAAAAACTTTACTTGTCTTCTATAATCTCGATATCTCTTTCTCTTCTGCCTCTTCCATTCTTTTGCTTTCAATCTGATGGCTCCCAAGAAGTCGTCCTCCGCCGGCAACAAGGGCAAGAAGCCCGTCGGTTCATCGTCGGCCGACCGCACGAAAACCCCCATTCAATCATCCAGGACGCCTTAACAGAGCAATCCAGCCGTGGCTCAGGCAATGAAGGGTAAAGCCCTACTTAATCTCGGCTATGAGTTCGCCGGAGAAGAAGAAGAAAATCTGAACCTTCAAATTTCACGCCCATGTCATACGTGTCAGCGTAGAAACTGAAATAACAAAATACGCCCACGTTTATACGTGTCAGCGTAAAATTAAGAAAATACGCGCACGTCTATACGTGCCAGCATAAAGTCTAAAATACGCTCATGTCTACACATGCTAGCGTAAAATTCACAATACGGTCACATCAACATGTGCCAACGTAAAATTTAGAATACGCTCATGTCAACACATGCCAGCGTAAAATTTATAATACGCTCACATCAACATGTGCTAGCGTAAAATTTAAAATACGCTCATGTCAACACATGCCAGCGTAAAATACGCTCACATCAACATGTGCTAGCGTAAAATTTAGAATACGCTCATGTCAACACATGCCAGCGTAAAATTTAAAATACGCTCATGTCAACACATGCCAGCGTAAAATTTAAAATACGCTCATGTCAACACATGCCAGCGTAAAATTCTCAATACGCTCACATCAACATGTGCTAGCGTAAAATTTCACAAGTGAAAGACTTTGTGTAAAACAAAAACCTTTTACACTTTAAAACTTTTTATCAACTTCAATAAGCGTAAAGTTTATATAGTCAAAGTCTTTAACCTTTATGTGTAAAAACTTAGAATAATTTATTTGCGTAAAAATTTCAAATTAGATTTTCACTAACTTGATTTTTCTTTTTCTTTTGGTAGTGGATTTACAAATTCACCCTCTTGCAGAAGTATTTGGTCCATCAGTTGGTATGGTGGGCTCGAATTATTTGGAGAATCTGTCTCATGTAGAGTTTCCCCAATCGAATCCGGAGTACCCTGTAGAGAGAGCACAGTTGATCGCTGCCCAAGGGGATAGAATGCTGCTATCTATGATTAATGGAGAACTGTTGACCTCGCTGGATGGCCAACAATTTACAAAACCAGCTTTCTTATTTGGGGATGCAATAGACTGCAAGTCTCAAACACACCCTAAGAAGGAGTCTTGGGTGTTCAAGTCTGGAGATAGAGTAATGTACCTCTCTGATATGGATAGAGATTATCCTCTGTCCGCATTTATCCATGCCACCCATCCCCGACAGATGCTATGGAATCTGACTCCCAGCAGTCATGGAAGGTCGGGTAGAATTATATTCAAGAGGGATAATGCCAACGATATGGGGTATTACGTCAGTGTTCCCAATGGTGGTGTTGTTCCTTTCTCTGGTCTCTTGCCTGGATTTACTCCTAGTGAAGATTCGGCTCTGATTCAACCTGTGCAGACCCAAATGTTTATCAATAAGTTCATGAGGGCTGCGGTATTATATTCCCAAGCCAACCCCAGATTGCCAGGTGGCTAACTCCTTTCAACCAGAACTGGATCCAAATTAGTGTTTGGATTATGAAGAACTTCCAGACGGAGCTGAAAGACATGGGCCTGTATGAAGCAGTGGCCTCCACTAGTCAAGGTATACCACCGAACAGTAACTTGTTCATGGCCCTGATGGAGATATATATAAGTTCAACTGGAACTTTTGCGACCCTAAAAGGTGAAATGAGTCTCGCACTCCATGAGATGCAATTTATCTCAAAGTTGTCAATGGGGGAAGCCCCATATGAAGAATATGTTCCCTCCAACCGGGAACTTGCTGAAATCAGGGAGAAAAACCCTCAACTAGTTGAGGTATATGAGGAGTTGATGTGCCACTACATGATTTGCACTACTATGCATGAAAGTGGATCTCATTTGGCATACATCAACAAGTGGACAACCTATCTCTTTTTCCATAAGGATAAGATATCAAAAGATGATAAAGAAAGATTTCAGGAGAACAAGGCTCCAACTATCAACACTGGTTCAATAATCCCTGCTGACAAAATACGAGATATGATGATCAGCTACAAATTTTCGAACAAATATTTGTCCACAAAGACTGGGGAGTTCTCTGCTGGAACCGAAGCCTTGAGCTTCCTCAGATATGGCAGCTAGAAGATCTCCAAGAGAGCTTTGCTGGCAGGCTTCCTTTCTCTATGGTTGAGGAGATGGATTGTACCGGGGACCGGTACAGTTGATAGAATCCATCGAAGCGTGCTATGGCCAGCGGTACGTTTGGTGTTTAAAATCAGAATCAACCTGCTATCGGCAATGTTATACCGAATAAACGCAGGTCTGAGGACTTTTGGTGAGGAGTTAATTAACAACGCACCTCATCGGAACGTATTCCCCCGGGTAGAAATGCCCTACACTTACTTGATGGGCTGGCTGTTGCATCACAACTGCAGTTTATTGCCACCAGGCCCGGGAGATGATACGGAGGTCTTTCTCCAAAAGTTCAGCAAAGCTACATGGATTGCCACGACAGTGGCAGATACCCGAACAGTCTTGAATTATTCTTATGGTTGAAACTTTTTCTGTACGAGGCCACAAGTTCCAGCCGACTGCTTCGGTGTTCAATTTGAAGATGAATTCGAAGGAAGAACTTTATTGTCAGCACCAGTCTTCAGGTGGTTACAGTGCATCAGACCCTTCCATCTGATGTACAGAAATGAAGATAGTTGTTCGTTTGAACCATATCTACCAAGTAGGTTCGTTCGCCAATTTGGATATGACCAACTTCATGTTGGTAATCCCTCTAACAGTTTTCGTCACTATGGAAAACTGATTGATGGTGCAAGAGGTTGGAGATATTTTAGTACTGCCCGTACTGGTGCCAAATTCAAAGTGTCAACCGCTACCAGCACCACCGAGCTACGTATACTTCATACGTATGCTCACTTTTATGCTTCCATCCGCTCCTTCGCCCATGGCTACAACATGAGAGGTAGTCTAAGATGGCCCAAGGAAGGAAATGTTGAGGAGCCAATCATGGTACCATCAGACATCCCAGATGACACAGCTGTTCCAGATCAGTATCTGAAAGTTATCCCTATGGGAGTTAGGGAAAAAGCTGTAGAACCAATCATTATTGGCAAGTCCTGTAAACGGAAACAAAGTGCAGCTGTCACTCTTCCGGAGAAGACCCCAGAAACGAAGAAGAAGGTTACCACTAAAGGACCTTCTAGATCGAGAGCCACTACCCCGGAGAGTGACACTCAGGTGGATGAGCCGCAACATGTTGCATCTTCTTCAGTTCACCCTAGAGAAGGATCTTCGGCCTCCCAACCAGCAGCACTTGCAGTAGTCCTATCTCCCGGATGCCTCAGCTCATCGCTTCACTTAACTTTGCCATAAAAGGCACAAGTTGATGAAGACGTCGTCCCAGTACATACTGTTGATCGAGAGTTCATCCCATCTGATGAACCAGCTCTAGCTTTCGATGATGAGGATTGAACTGGGGATTATGACGCGTATTTGGCACGTCCTACACCTACTCCAGGTAAATATAATTTATACAAAATCCATACAAAATTATGATTTTTTGTATATTAACTTATTTTGTTTAATTTTTGTAGGTGTCATCATTGCTCCAAAGCTTGTGACTCCTCCTCCTCCTCAAGAAGATATTTATGAAGAAAACGAGAAATCTGAGGAGGAGGCTTCTTCTTCAGAAGACGAAGATGCTCAAGAAGAAGTACTACGAGAGTCCGAAGTGAAGACTCAGGAAGAATGTCCTCCATCTCTGGAGGTACAACAAGAGCCAGAAATACAGGCCCAGCCAGAATTGTCCTCTCCTGCTGAGGATAAGGATAAAGAAGAAACTACAGTAGAACTTACTGTAGATAATGAAGAGGCTGCGGAAGAAGAATTAGACTTCAATGAAGAATCAGTTGTAGAAGGATTCACTACAACTGAAATACTTGAAGATTCTGCAGAGCCAGTAGCTGAAGGTGATGAAGGCATACTCAAGTTATCAACTAAAGCTGGGGAAGTTGTAATTGCTACCGATCCAGTACAAGTTCCTGAAGAGATAATGCCTGAACCGGAGTCAGCTGCCACAACTACCATTCTACCCACACTAATCACCGCCACTGAAACTCAAGTAGTTTCAGCTCCAGAAACGGCTGGAGCAACAAATACTGAAGATACTGCTCCTGAAGCTCCTGAGAAGACTAAGGGAATGGCACCTTGCTATTTATAGGAGTGGGATCATCATTAGGGTTTGCAATGATTGCTCCTGGGAATCAGTTGGCTATGGTAGCAGTGACAACAATATCTTTATCTCAGCCTGCTACCAAGGCAACATCTGCTCCTAGTCTTCGGAGAAGAGATTTAGTAGACATCGCTGCAACGCCGAGTTCAAGTGCAGAAATGAATCTCTTAGTTGAGATTCATACTGATACTTTTTACAAGACTCTGACAGCTCTAATCAAAATGGTCTTGAATAAGGGCCTCAATTATGAGAGCTTGAAGGCAGCGATTGCTCTTACTATCAGAAATGTCGCCATGTTCAATGATGCGGCAAGAGCAGCGGCATTGGAGAAAATCGTGGAGGAACTTGAACAGCCCATCAAAGAATATCTAAAGCTGTCAAGTGAAACCGTTGAAAGTCTCATCCAAGAGGAATATGACGCTCTATCGGCTGAATACTTTGCTCGGGAGACGACTTTTAATGAGGCCCTCCATGACTACAGCATGAAAGTAGCTAAAGAAAAAGCTTTTTTAGCTGGAGCGAAACCTCAGCTAGAGATCCAGAGAAAATCCTATGAAACTTCGAACATAAGAATTTATGAACAGAATGATAGAATTCGCAAAGTCGAGGCTGAGCTAGCTCGCTTGAAGGCGGAGAGGGATCAGCTGATCTTAGCTCGAGACCAACAACTTACACAGAGCTCAATTTTGGAAGAACAAGTCTTTGGCGCTGAGACTACCATCAAACCCCTTGGCGAAGCTAAGGACAAGATGATAGTCACTTTTGCTGGACTTTCTCACATCTGTACTCCCGAAGCACGACGCTCCGTAGCTGCTAAAACTGTATTGAGCTCCCGTAACAAGCATCTAGCGGAGCTACAGAAATTACTTTAAGATGTCTCTGCCCCTCCTTAGATAAAATAAAGAGCTTTTTGTAATCTTCCATCTTTTTTCATTCTGTAATGTTTACGAAGAATGAATAAAATATTTATTTTTTGATCCGATCATTTATTTTTGAATTTAAACAATAGGTATGAGATAGAAAACACTTATCAGAGGTAATATGTACTTGACAAGTTTTCCTAACTCACTAGATTATATCTATCCAGAGGTAATATGGATATGATAGATAATGAATCTCGTTTTTCGTTTAGAGCATACGATACTATCAAAGGTAATATGAACGTGACAGATCATAACAACTCAAAGAAAAATAGATTAATATCTATTCAGAGGTCAAATGGACATGATAGATAGGAAAAGAAGTAGACTTAATATTTATTCAGAGGTCATAAGAACATAATAAATAATAAATCTCTCTTCTTTTCTTTTAATCAGCTGGTAAGACAGAATATCAAAATTCTCTTCAAGGAGAAATAACCAGCTTAACCAAACATTGGTAGTGGGAATAATGAAGAAATTTATACATAATATTTCTTCAAGAATTTGCCATTAATCGGCATCATGAGCAGATCTCCATTAGGTTTAGACAACCTATAAGCACCATTGGAGAAGACTGTTTCAACCACATAAGTACCTTCCCATTTTGCTTGGAATTTCCCTTTCCTCTTATGAGTCATCACCATCGGTCTTCGGACGGCTAGAACTAGCTCACCGACCTTGAACACCCTCTCTTTAACTTTACGATTGAAAGTTCGAGATATGCGGGCTTGATATAGCTCAATGTGCTGTTGCGCTTGAAAATGCCTTTCATCCAATCCTTCAAGTTCTTGAAGTCTTAACCGATCATTATTCTCTATAGTTAGCTCATTAGCAATGGCTATTCTAAGAGATGGAATCTGGATTTCTAGTGGAAGAACAGTCTCACATCCGTAAACCAGTGAAAATGGTGTAAAACCAGTAGGAGTTCGGACCGTCGTTCGGTAAGCCCATAAACATTCTCCAAGTTTCTTATTCCAATCACGTTTATTAGAAGAGACAAACTTTTTGAGAAGTTTAATGATTGTCTTATTAAAAGCTTCGGCCAAACCATTAGCAGCTGGATTATAGGCCGTAGAAGCCAGATTTTGGATTCGATTTTTGTCACAAAATCTATAAAATGCCTGACTGGCAAATTGTGGTCCATTGTCATGAATTATCTGTCGGGGAATCCCGAAATGATAAATGACATGATGTTTAATGAAACTAACCACATTAGATATTTTTACTTCGACAAGAGGAACTGCTTCCGCCCATTTAGAAAAGTAATCGGTTATAGCCAGTATAAACCGATGTCCCTTGACAGAAGGAGGGTTAATAGGACCAATAATATCCATGCCCCAAGTTTCGAAGGGCCAAGAAGCTGCTGTAGGATGTAGAAACTCAGATGGTTGATGAATAAAATCAGCATAAATTTGACACGCTTTACACCGTCTGGCATAATCTACAGCATCTTCTATCATAGATGGCCAATAATACCCCATTCTTCGAATGCGGTCCTATAATTTTGGACCAGGTTGATGGGCACCACAGACACCATCATGAGCTTCACGAAGTGTTTGCTTAACTTCACTCTCTGAGAGGCAGCGTAACAAAAGTCCGTCATATGAACGACGATATAACATATGTAAAGAAGAATCATAATAGAATCGAAATGAACGTCTCTTGATTGATGCAGCTTCTTTTGGATCTTCAGGTAAAATCCCATGAACGGTATAATCTATGAATGGACTTCTCCAATCCCTCTGTTGAGAACTTGATTCTGTAGTATAACTCTGTTCAATATGCAAGTTATTCTTTATACAGAATAAGTCTCGATCTAACAAAGTGATAGTATTTTGTCTTCTAATTGGAACAGCTAAGTCTGCAGCTAAACTAGCAAGAGCATCAGCTTCCAAGTTTTGAGAACGTGGTATGAATTCGATGAAGAATCCTTTGAATGAAAGGACTAATTTGATTACCACTTGATGGTAAGGGATGAGATCAGGATTTCTGACTTCATATGTCTCTCTAACCTGATTAACAATCAGTTGAGAGTCTCCGTAAGCTTCTAAGAACTTAATGTCCAATTCTTTTGCTACTTGGAGACCAATCAACAGAGCATTGTATTCTGCCACATTGTTAGATCATGGCTCATTGAGAGAATAAGCATGGTATATGACCATTTTGTCAGGAGAAACCAGGACAATCCCTACTCCGGAGACAATATTACCTTTAGGTCCAACCCGTGATGCTCTATCAAAATATAGTTGCCAAATGTCATCCTTCAAAGTCATGTTGCAATCCACGACTTCATCTGGATTTTCCTCATATAGTTTCGATGTCTCAGGTATAGGGTGAGCTACTACGAAATTAGCTAATGCTTGGCCCTTCACTGATTTTTGAGGTACATAGACCATGTCATAAGGAGTAAGAAACATTGCCCAGGTGGCTAACCTGGAATTAAGAATACTCGATTTTCTCATCAATACCCGAATAGGATTTATTCTTGAGATGACATGGATAGTCTGTCCTGACACATAATGTCGTATCTTTTGAATAGCAAATACTAAGGCCAGACATTCCTTTTCCACAGGAGTAGACCTGTGTTCAGCTCCGACCATCATTCGGCTAAGATAATAAATTGCTTGTTCATGACCCTTGTCACTTTTCTGTGCAAGAAGAGCACCAAGTGAATGATCCAAGGCTCGAACATATAGCAAAAATGGTCTTCCTATCACTGGAGGTACCAGAACAGGTGGATTTGTAAGATATTGCTTGATGTCATTGAAGGCTTTCTGACATACTTTATCCCAGACAAATGATACACCTTTTTTTAATAGACGGAAGAAAGGTTGACATCTCCCAGAAAGATTGGATATAAATCTCCTGATATAAGCAATGCGACCTTGGAAGCTGCGGAGTTCCTTTAAATTGCGTGGAGGACGCATTTCAAGAATTGCTTTAATTTTATCAGGATCAACATGGATACCCTGAGAAGTGATGACAAATCCCAAAAATTTGCCACTGGACACCCCTAAAAAAGATTTAGTAGGGTTCATCTTCAGTTGATGTTGACGCATCAAGTCAAATACTGTCTTCAAGTCTTGAATGTGATCATCTTTTGATCGACTTTTGATAGCAATGTCATCTACATAACATTCATCCGTAGATGTTCTTGAAAGATGTTGCTCATAGCCCGTTGATACGTGGCACCAACATTTTTCAAACCAAACAGAATAACCGTATAGCAGTAGACTCCAAGGGGTGTACGAAAAGCAGTATGCTTCTCATCTCCCGGATGTATTTTAATTTGATTGTATCCTAAAAATCCATCCATAAAAGACATGCGTTCAAAACCGCATGTATTGTCTATCATGACATCGGTAATCGGAAGTGGAAATTCATCCTTTGGACAAGCTGCATTAAGATCCCAAAAATCTATGCAAACTCGGACTTTTCCGTTCTTCTTCATAACAGGAACAATGTTGGCAACCCAATCTGGGTGTTGTTCTTCACGAACAAAGCCACATGTAATTAGCTTTTTGACTTCAGCTTCAATTGCATCCATCATGTCTGGTCGAAAACGTCGCTGCTGTTGTTTTATAGGCTTGGCATTAGGAAAAATATTGAGTTTATGAGTAGCAACTTTAGGATCTAAACCCGACATATCCTCATAACTCCATGTAAAGATATCAATATATTCTTTAATCAGTTTTATCAACTCTTTCTTTTTATCTTCGGAGAGGTTTTTACTGATGAATATTGGCTTGGACGTAGTTCCGTCTCCAACATCAATCTAGACAATCTCGTCCTCTGTAGGTGGCTGTCGTTGTTCAAAATGAAGCTCCCATTGAGTGTCCATTTGCTGTGCCCAAGGGTCATTCTCAAATGGCTCAGATTCACCATCAATTTGAACCATGTTGACTGAGAAGACACATTCAGATTCATCATAATAGTCTCTTTCAGAATATGAGGATTGTAAAAAACTAGAAGAACATTCTTCCATATTTTCTTTGTACATGTGGGGTGTATCTGATTTGATGAATTAGATTTCTTTCGAATCTGAGGATTATAAAGAATTGGAAGAAAATTCTTCTTGTATATCCTTATTAAACATGTGAGACGGATCGTATCCTAACCCATACCGAGTTTTCTGGTAAAACGGATCACCACATAATGGTAATCGTCTACCTTTGTCTTAATTGAGACCTTGCATAGTCTTCAAATCATATCCCATATTCTGGATAATCTTGAAAGATTGTTGACAATATTTGTCAATTCAGATTCTTCTTTTATCTTTATCTCTAAGATCATCTGTCTGAATAACAGGGATATTTTTAGCCAGACCAAACACAATTTGGCGCTTATTTTTCTTATCAGACGGAATCACGAAATAAAATTCTTCGTGACGTCTATAAGTTACACAAGCTTGTGATGATGAGACTACAGGAAGAAAATAGGGAGAAGATGTTAGGAACCTTTGAGCAGAAGGTCCAACATCAACATAAGGAGGAAAGGACTTTTCTTTATGGTCAATGTATAAGGTTTTCTCTGTATTTGTATCATCTTTATATTGATGACTTTGAGCATCAGAAGATAAAGTCATTCTTTCAATAAATTTGACAGCCATATACTCTAAAAGGAAATCTTCATTGATATTAGAAAGTACAGAATGATCAATTTTTACATCATTTACAATTTGACTGCTACGCTTCGGATTGATCATCAACGGACCATCATCCATCTTCTGTGTAGACTTTCCAAGGTTGATGATCAGTGGTGGTTTTGGATCATTTGTACGAGAAGTACGTCCCTTGACTTTAATCATGAGAGGTTGAACTTGGCTCTTGGCAGGAATATTCACTTATTCCTCAGACGAAGATCGAGTTCTTCCTTTGACCATGATCATCAGAGGTTGATCATTGACAGGTTGGGGTTGGATCCGACCTATGACTTTAATCTTCAAAGGTTGCTCTTCTGGAGGATCTTCATTGACAGATTGATCTACTAGTGTAAGTAAAATTACTAGTAGGAATCCTCAAAGGTCTTAGCATACTCTGAAGAATAATGCTAATAGAAGACCCAGGATCAATATAAATTCTGTCAATTTCAGTGGATTCGATATACCCAGTGTAGCACAAAGGCCTGTCGTGCTTATTATACTTCAACAGCATATCTTCTTGTGTGAAAGTGATATTGGGAATTACTTTCATCATACTATGACATTGTGGACATGACACTGGTATATTGTCAGGAGTTTTGAGTTGAGCTAAGCATGAGTCAGCTTGCAGCAAGGCTTCACTCAAAGTTTTGCGACTTTCTTTAGAGAGGCGAAGCAACTCAAAAATAGAAAGTCTAGCCGGAGTATTAGCTAACTGGGCTAGAATATCGAACTTGTAGGGTTTCATCACCACCCCTTGATTTGAAACAGATTTCAATGGGACGTCAAAGCGTACTGCTTTCTGTTTCCCCTTTTCAACCACAAATGGTTTAGCAGAAACAGGAGATGGTTGAGCTGGTATTGTTTCTACAACGTCCTCTGCTTCTTTGGAAGATCCCTCATAATCTTTGTGGTACTCTTTCCCAGATCTCGTACCAGCAAAGGTTTCTTCTTCGGACTCAGAAGAATAAAGTACCATATTGCAGGATTTAGTCTTCTTTTCCTTAGTCTTTTCCTTACGAGGATTTTTATGAGGAACCTCAGAACCTAATCCAACAGTGGATTTTTGACTTTGAATTTGTAAAGGAAGCCGCATTCCTTTATCATAATTCAAACCTTCTGCCTTTTGAAAGTCGTAGTCCATCTTTTTCATGAGATGGACTGATTGTTGACTATACAAGTGAATGGGCAGTGGACTTTCAATAGAAGGTTTAGCAGAGAAAGAAGAGACAGAAACCTCTGTAACCACAGGAATTGGAGGCAGAGAGATTTCTGTAGAAGGAGTACTTGGGACACGAGGAAAAATCCCTGTAGGAGCTTTTTCATAAGCAGCAAAGACCTGTTGTGCTCTGTATAAGGGGACGCTATTCATAGCTAACCACTGCCGATGATTAAGCTTGAGTTTGGTAGGAGGAGCCAAACTTGGAGGGCATATATTTAAACCCCTCAATCTATCCTCTAAAGGAATGCTATCCCATAAATGATCCAAATCATCATGATCTGGGGTTAAAACATGAGAAATTATGTTGCAAGTTTTGACTTTTTTGCCCTTCTTAGATTTTGAAGTTTTACCTTTATTCTCCATTTCAGGTACTAAATCAGGATGTACCCACATGATTTTACCATTTTTCAATGTAAGAGGCAAAAGTCCTTCATTTTGCTCTCTAGCAGACGGGATATTCACAATCTTCATCGTCGCCTTTGGAATTGGGACAATCCCATCTGGGACTTGCTGTGGAGGAAAACCTCCAATTTGAAGAGAAACCATATTGGTTGTGACCGTATGCTCATCATTAGTTAAAGCGCTGGCATTGGCATTTACCAGCTCCTGGATTTTTTTCTTCAAGACATAGCATGCCTTGGTAGGATGATTTATGTATTTGTGATAGATACAATATTTGGGATTGTCGGTCAGATTTACCTTATTAGGCCTTTTTGGCTCCAGAATCTGGAGTTTGCCACTCTTTACCAGATATTAGAATATCCCTGGGATATCATTATCATCAAAAGAATATTCTTCTTTTGGCTTAGAAGACTCATAATTATTCGACGTTGTTTTGGGTTTTGAAAGATTAACCACAAGGGTTTCCTTCCCTTTTCCATTACGATTACCGGAATTATTACCAGAAGAGCCTTTCTTTTCTTTGTCCTCTGAGGCAAAAATCATCACATGTTCCCGAGCCAACCTTCTATTGGTCTCGGCAGAAACTGCTGCTATAATAAACGAGGCCCAATCTGTGAATTGGGAACCCGTAAAGACAGCAATAGATGGTCGCAGATTCATCTTACATGTATCAATCAATGCTGAATCTGGCATACCAGGAGGCATCTTCAGAGTTGCTTGTCGGAAACGTTCGATGAACGTCCGAGTATCTTCCTTCTCCTTTTGTTTGATTTCTATTAAGGATGACATATTCATGTCCATGCCTCCTTCATAGAAGCGGGAGGAACATTGCTTTAAATTCGTCAAAAGACGATATACAATTGTCGGGTAGGCTACGATACCAATCATAAGCTGAACCCGTCAGGCACCCGATGAAAACTCGGGTAAGAAGAGCGTCATTCTTCTGCAGATGCACAGTCATAATATCAAAGTAATTGATATACTGACTTGGAAAAGCATTTCCATCAAATAATACCATCGATTGTGGCTTGAACTTCGGAGGAAAGGGTACATTATTCCAATGAGGAGGATAAGATTGCTTAATCCCTAACCTCTGGAGTTGATCCTTATGCTTCAAAACTTCAAACTGTGCTTTTAGTTCACGCACTGCTTGAATAGCTTCACTAGTTTAAGGAAGCACATTCGATTGAATAGTTGTCGGATGTACCGTGACCCCCACCGGAGGTGGTACATCCTCTGGAATGATAGGATCTAGAGATGCAAAATTTTGAGTGACAACAGGCTCTTGATTATTCAAAGGTATATCAACCCCTTGACTATCTTGAGTTTGTGCTGCTACTTGCACCGGTGTTACTACTGTTGGTTGAGCAGCTTACTGAGTCATTATTATTTGATGCATACTTTGCATCATGGTAAGCATATCCTTCAAAGATTGCTCAACGGTAGAGAGACGCTATTCTGTATTAGCAGATGACGTCTCTGGTTCATCTCCAATAGCATAGGATTCAACCTCCCTTGAAGATACAGAGGGATTGGTATAGAGGTATGAATCAAAACTATCAGTTTCGGACTCAAAAGACTAATTACCCCCAGCTTCTGAATCAGAAGTCTGCACATGTCTTTGTCTTCTTGATCGAGTATTCTGATATACTTCTTCAAAGGAATCAAGAAGTCTATTAAACTGTTGTTGATCAGGAGTCTGGGATGAGTTGCGTCTTGGACGTCATCCTCTGTTGGTATGAGATGCCATATTGACTGACGCATATAACAACTCATGTTCTTGGTCATCAACCTGTTGCTGAGGCTCGTTATAGCTTAATCGGTCAAAAACTGATCGTTTAGAAGTCGAACAACAACATTTGATTACAATCTGGTGACACTCACAATGATGATTTTCTTGGGGGAGTATCACAGGAGATTGTCTATTTTTACGCTTTTGTACTAGCAACTCGCGTAAATCAGAAGGAGTAGAGGGAGTAGGCTTCTTTATTACGTTTAGGGTAGAGAAACGTTTAGTCCCTTGTGTATAAAGAAGATTACTGGCTGCATTAGCAGAACCAAACTGTATATTTTTATGCGCTTGGAGTTGCGTGCATAAATCCTGAGATTTTTGAGCACAAAGGACTCTACCAGCATTACGGGTAATTTGTAGGTTTGGTACCTTGCGTAAAGCAGTGTAAGAAGGCTGTTGGTGGGGAACCGAAGTTTTGCCAACAATGTTTCTACGCTGTATGCGTGCCGGTAAATTCACTTTAGATGTAAAAACATCATTGTGAATTTTATCTACACTGTCACAGACAGGAGATTTACCTTTACGCGTAGGGCGCAAAACATGAGTATCTGCCACGTCACAGACGGGAGATTTTTCTTTATGCGTGGAGCGTAAATTTTGTGTGTCTACCACGTCACAGACGGGAGACTGCTTTTTACGCCCAGAGCGTAAAACATGAGAGTCTGCCACGTCACAGACGGGAGACTAGTTTTTACGCTCGGAGCATAAAATTTGATTTTTACGCACAGAACGTAAAACTTGATCTTTACGCGCAGAGTATAAAATTGGAGAGTCTGCCACGTCATAGACGGGAGACTAATATTTACGCCCAAGGCGTATCACCGAGGTAGAGACTGCCTCGTCACATACGGGAGCCTCCACAACAGGAGTAGGAAGGATTCCTTTGTCTTCAGAGACAGCAGGGAGATCTGAGGATGCTTTGGATTTAGGAATCCAAACTTTTTGCGCCTTTCGTGATTTCTGAACATTGGAGCAGCGAGTACTACCCCCAGTTCGGAGCTATTTTTCGTAGGCAGTCTGGTCGAAGTGCACAACCAGAGTCTTCTTTGTCAATCCGACCGACACATCATCATATTGAGCGATTGCCTTCTCGTCAGAGGAGAAGGTCGTCCCCAGCAGAGTCGCCATTTTGTTTCACTTAACAAAATGCCTAAAAATTGGCTTTTGAAAGAAAACGAGAAAAAGAACAAAAGTACAAGTTGTTTCTGGAAAGTATTGTTATGGAAGTCTGATCTGAGAGCGATCACTTTGTTCCTTGGACCATACGATGATGATGAAGAAAACTGCTTAAAGAAGACGAACAATCGGAAGAACTAAGTCACCAGAAAGGTATCGAGCAACGGTACTGATGGTACAGTCGAATGCTTTCTTGCTTAGCTTCACCCTGTTCTTGAGAAAAAGTTGAAGAAATGCTTCTGGAAATATCACTCTAGAAGTATGAGTTTTCTCAGAATTTTCTCTCATGTCTCTATGTTGATCTCCTGATGCTTGATATGTAAAAATAAGTCTATTTATAGACTTGACCCTTTGTACGTAAAAAGCAACAAAATCAGGTCTCTACGCTAGTAACTGTCACCCACGATGTAAATCATCCTCTACGCACGTTGATACGTGTCCCATGTAGAGTTTGATCTCTACACATGGTGACACGTGTCCCACTACTTCAACAAAATAGGGAGAGCACGTATACACGTTCCTCGAGAAGTGTGGCATGAAAGCCACGTGGGAAAACCACGTTCTTAAGTGGTCAGGAATGATCGGGCGTAAAAATGACCCAAAATACACTCCTAGCGTAAAGTGGCAAACTGGGCGTAAAATAGCCCAAAATAAACTTTCCAGCGTAAAGTGGCTAAAAAATACCCTTGAGCGTAAAAAGTAGCCCAAATAGACTTTACGCCCACAATAGCCTTGAGCGTAAAAGCTCGAATAGCTATCGTGCGTAAAATGAAGCAGTTTTATTGAGCGTAAAGTAGCCCCATTTGCACACTATACGACGAGTATTGGGTTTGGTGAAAAAGATTTTCTCGGTTTATGTGTAATCCTGCTGTCAGAAAATCATTGTGTCAGATCGAATCAATTGCATTAAATACGGCCTGACAGTCTGTCTCCGGTGTAAAATTTCAATAAATAGCCCTGGCATAAAGTAGCTCGCGTAAAGAGTAGCTCGCGTAGAGAGTAGCTCGCGTAAAGTTCTTAACTTCTTTGACTTAGTCCATAAAGCACTTTTTACGCTCCTACAGTAAATAGGCTTGTGATAACCCTAGTTAGCTAATGTAGAAAGCCGTAGTCATTGATTGGCCGTGAGCGATTGTATGGTGTAGATTCAGTGCTCGAATATTGCAAGCATGATCGCATGATTGTCACTTTTTAACAATAAAGATCAGAGGCTAAGTTCTGTTCAGACGAAGGGTTACAACCCCGACCCTTGTTTGGTTTAAGGGTTGTAACCTGGCTCCCGGAGCAGTTCTATGTCCTCTCTTCGTTTATTGTCTTATTACACCCCACGTCATGCTCGTCATGTTTCACTTTACCAACAAGATTTAGAGACGGAGTTGTATTCAGGTGAAGGGTCACAACCCCGGTCCTTGTTTAGTTTAAGGGTTGTGACCTGGCTACTTAAATGGTTCCCTCGTACTCTAATATGACTGTTGTTATTTTTTTATTATCAGGCTCTTTCATACTTACTTTTAATATTTGTTTCTGATATGCTGATTCTAGTTCTTAAGTGGAGCCTCCTTTGTGCCACTTGCTCTTTCTGGGATCTGACCCAGCTGGTTTTGAATGGCCAGATTTCGGAGCAGCTCCAGAGGATCTACCGACTTTCCAGCCCGATGGTGACCACCAGGCGTAACCAGGGCAACAAGTGGGTTTATTTTTTTGGCTCTTGTCACGCCCCAGAACCAGAATACTGCAGAGCGGGAGAATGACTCAGCCAGCTACGTATTACGGGTAGATGAATATCGTATAATACGATCAATGCTGTCTAACCAGACGAGGGGGTGCATACTACATGAAAGTCTTACTATGGTCACTTCTCATCTATTGTCTCAATCATTCAAACAAGAAACAAAAATAGAGAACATGTAAGATAAAGCAGTAAAGCGTCCCAAACGCTTAGTCAAAATGTTCTTGATATTTAGCTTTACAAAATATAGCCAGATGACAAAGGAAGGTATACACAATTGTTTATCAGCTACAGCCTGACTTAGTTACAATTATGTAAAAGTAAGTACAAGACGATCCGACTAACATGTCGGTGCCAAACGGCAAGGTATTAAGTAAATAACAAAATGAGCGAAGAAGTAAGGAACCCACTCGAGTCCTCCTGCGATCATCCCTCTAGTATTGACCATCTTGGAGGTGGAAGTAAGCTGAGTCCTCGGGAACCGGCTCTAAATCTGACCATACAAAACCAGAGAGGTTAGACCTCTAATAGAAAGTACCGCAAGGAAGCACGATATGAGGGATTAAAACCAGTAATGAGAAAATATGACAATAGATCTCTGCTTTCTACTGGGATTCACATAGTATCACGACACTTCGAACCAACCTTCCAACCAAACAAGGACAGAAGTTGGCACGTCATGTCCTGACATTCTGATCATCTCAGTTAGGTAACAGAGGAGATACAGTAAACAAACAAATTAATTTAAACGGCCATTCAACTACTACAGCTTGCTACTGTGAGTTCCATGTTACCCTGAAAATATGCAATAAGGATTCCTCAGTTCTTACTATGTGCAAGCAAGGCTAGTCTATCCAGTCAATCAATTGTGCCAATCATGAATTAGACGAGTCCCAGCGGGACGCCCGCCATCAATATACAATATACAATAAATAATATAAGCAGATACTGCTCCCTGCCCGTGTGGCAGATTTGCAGTATCTGTGGGAACCAGCCGGCCTGTCGGGCACTTAATAGTCCCAAAGAGGACTGCCATGTAAGAACTCGAGAATCCATGCAATTATTATTTTATTTAACTTAATAGCCCCTATGTTGATTGAAATCTCATACCGTGGATCATTGTCATTCAGAATTTGCACTTCCGTACAGAGTACGATATGCCCAACTCTACAACGATACCCGTGCGGTTATGTTGTAGGTCTTACATAGCGTAATGCAACAATCAAAACTAACTACAGAATAATCATGCCTTGACCATAAAGTACACATGCTGCTTTGTAGAAAAAATAAATAAATTGAAGCCTGCACATGTCTGTATGTCAATATTCAGGATCGACCAATCGATTACAATAGTTCATAGTTAATATGAACGTGTCTCATTCATTCAATTCAATAAGACGACTAGCCAGTCTCTTAGTTCCAACTAGGAACGCATGATCAATTATTAGTCAAGGTCACAATCAATATCAATCAATGTTAATTCGGGACAAGAATCAGTCAAAATGCATCATGGGCTAGAGTTCATGCGGTCAGGAAATTATAGAAGTTCATGCGGCTGAGAATGCATATGTGGTCAGGATCTCATGCGGCCAGGAAGTGTCATGCGGCCACGGGAAACAGCAGTCAACAGCATGCGTCCACGAAAAATAGCATGTGCCAGAAAATAGCATGTGCCAGGAAACAGCATGTGCCAGAAAACAGTATGCGCCAGAAAACATCATGTGCCAGGAAACAGCATGTGCCAGGAAACAGCATGCGCCAGAAAATAGCATACGCCGAAAAACAGCATATGCCAGGAAACAGCATGTGCCAAAAACAGCATGCGCCAGGAAACAGCATGCACCAGAAAAATAGCATGTGCCAGCAAACAGCATGCACCAGAACAGCATGTACTGCTCATCTTCTCCAATCAGCCTCTAATGGCCATGAAAACCCATGAACCAAAAAGACCATAAATCATTCAAAATAAGTCAAAAACAGGACTTCCAATAGTCTAAATTGGGTAGAATCGAATTCCCTACGACATGGAACCATCCAAACTTGAAAAATAACAAAGTTACTAGATAAAAACCTAAAAATTCTGAAAATATATTAAACTTAGATCTACATGAAATAAGCCATGGGAATTGAAAATGCTAAGTACTAAAGTGTCTAAGAATCTAGAGAGGAAGACAATGGAACAACAAAAATGGAAATCCATCAAGAAGCAAGTTAGCACTTGCCTAGCCCTCCTAGGTTGGTGGGGGAGTTATGGGGAAGAAGAAGAGTAATGAGAAGAAGTAATGAAGAGAGAGAAAAGGGATGAGGCTTTAAATGAAGGAGTGGTGGTAGGTGGGAGTTTGTTTCGGTTCATGATGAACCAACATAACTAAACCAATCCAAGCCGAACCCAAAGCAAAGCTAAAGCAGAGTATAAAAATAGAAAGTAAAATGCAGAAATAAAATTACAGGAAATTAATTAGCAGGAAATTAAAGGAATTTAAATACGGAACAATACATAAAAGTATATTCCAGCAGTACATGTATTTAGAATACGTATTCTGGGAACGGGAAGTGACATCTCTACCCCCCTTAGAAAAATTCCGTCCTCGAAATTTCAATTCCAAGCAGGCTAGAAACATCGGAGCTAAACTAATCTAAGTATAAGCAATTTGAGTAAGCAATCATTCTACAATGTCAATAGCAAGTAACATATCTATGTTTAACTATCGACGACACCAAGCAATTTTACTCATAAGGTGACAAGCATGAGGAGTTAAGACAATCAAGGTATACAGAAAAAGATATACCTTGTGAGTCAAACAAGTGCGGATACCGTGATTGGATATCATCCTCACGTTCCCATGTTGACTCTCCTAAAGAGTGATGACCCCAAGCAACCCGGACAAGGCTAATTGTTTGGTTCTTGAGTATCTTCACTCTTCGGTCCAAAATAGACACAGGTTGTTCCTCGTAAGACAGGTTGGTACCAATAACCAGCTCAGAATGATCAAGGATATGGCTTGGGTCCGATACATACCTACGTAACTGAGATACATGGAACACGTGATGCACCTCTCGTAACGAAGGTGGAAGGGATAAACGATAAGCAACATCGCCTATCCGATCAAGGATAACGAATGGTCCTACGTATCGCGGACTCAACTTTCCGCGAATGCCAAATCTAATGATCCCACGGGTAGGTGAGATCCGTAGGAACACGTGGTCTCCAACAGAAAACTCTAAAGGCCTACGATGCTGGTCCGCCAAATGACGATGCCGATCTTGCACAACTCGGAGTCGCTCTCTAATTCCTTTAACCAATTCAACTGTTTGGATAATCATTTCTGGGCCTAGCATCTTCCTCTCCCCGATATCATCCCATGCTAGTGGCGACCTACACTTCTTACCATATAGTGCTTCAAATGTTGCCATCTGGATACTGGCTTGATAACTGTTGTTGAATGAGAACTCGACTAAGAGCAGGTGGCGCTCCCAAGACCCTCCAAAATCCAGAGTGCATGCTCGTAACATATCTTCTAAAGTCTGAATTATTCTTTCTGATTGCCCGTCCGTCTGTGGATGGTAAGCCGTGCTAAATCTTAACTTGGTACCCAGACTATGATGTAAGCTCTTCCAGAAATGTGATGTAAAATGGGTATCTCTGTCTGACATAATACTGACAGGAACTCCATGCTGCCTGACTATCTGTTGCATATACAACTCTGCCAAATTTTCTGTAGATTGCCCTACTCTAAAAGGAAGAAAGTGTGCCACCTTCGTAAGCCGATCTACTATCACCCAAATGGCATCTTTACCACTTGGTGATCTCGGTAAACCGGTCACAAAGTCCATTGTAATATGTTCCCATTTCCATTCTGGAATAGAAAGTGGTTGCAATAATCCAGCTGGCCTCTGCTGCTCTGCCTTTACTTGCTGACATATCAAGCAACGGGAAATACATCTAGCTATCTTCCTCTTCATCTCGTTCCACCAGAAGTGCTGTTTGATATCTTGGTACATCTTGGTCCCTCCAGGGTGTACAGAATACTGGGAACTGTGAGCTTCTGCCATAACCTCCGGTCTGATATCTCCACTAGGCACACATACACGTGACCCAAACCTAAGTGTACCATCTTCATGAATTCTCATCTCCTTCCTGAGTCCTGACTCACATTCTTGCCTAAGCTTCTGAATCCTTGGGTCCTGTGCCTGAGCTGCCTTGATCCTGTCTACCAAGTCGGATTGAACTTGTAGACTTATTAGAACTCCTACATCACTAGGAAGTATAACTTCGATGCCCATCTCCTGAAGGTCTTCTAAGATATGCCTCTGTGTTGTCAACATAAATGCGCCGCCTCTCCTGCTGAGAGCGTCTGCTACCATATTAGCCTTGCCTGGATGATACTGAAGCTCTACGTCGTAATCCTTGATCAACTCCAACCATCTTCTCTGTCTCATCTTCAGCTCCTTCTGAGTAAAGATGTACTTCAGACTTTTATGGTCTGTGTACATGTCCACTCGGTCACCATATAAGTAATGTCTCTATAGCTTCAAAGCAAATACTACTGCCGCCAACTCCAAATCATGAGTTGGATAATTCTTCTCGTGGTCCCGAAGCTGCCTAGATGCATACGCTATTACCTTTCCATGCTGCATGAGGACGCACCCAAGTCCTTTACCTGACGCATCACAATATACAGTAAAACCTTCGGGTCCAACTGGTAATGTAAGAATAGGTACTGATATCAACTTCTGCTTCAAAGTCTCAAATGATGCCTGACATTCTGCCGACCAAACGAATGGCACATCCTTCCGTGTCAAGCGGGTCATGGGCGCTGAAAGTCTTGCAAAATCTGATACAAACCTTCTGTAATATCCTGCCAATCCCAAGAAACTCCGTACATCAGCTACGGTCTTGGGTGCTGGCCAACTCTCTACTGCTTCTACCTTCTTGGGATCCACTGCTACTCCAGCTCCTGATATGATGTGACCAAAAAATAAAATGTGATCCGTCCAGAACTCACACTTACTGAGCTTGGCATACAACTGGTTCTCCCTCAGAACCTGCAACACTTTTCTGAGGTGGTCTTCATGCTCCTCTTCACTAGCAGAGTATACAAGAATGTCGTCGAGAAATACCACGACAAACTGATCTAAGTACGGCATAAAGATACGGTTCATCAAATCTATGAATATTGCTGGAGCATTGGTCAAACCAAACGGCATTACCAAGAATTCATAATGCCCATACTTTGACCTGAACGCTGTCTTGGGAATATCCTCCTTCCGAACCCTCACTTGATGATACCCTGAACGAAGATCTATCTTGGAGAAAACTCTAGCTCTGCTCAACTGATCAAACAAGTCGTCGATCCTGGGTAGTGGGTACTTGTTCTTTACTGTTGCCGCGTTAAGCTTCCTGTAATCGATGCATAATCTGGATTACCCATCCTTCTTCCCCACAAGTACCACTGGTGTTGCCCATGGTGATACGCTAGCTTAGATGAACTTCTTCTCCTTCAGTTCCTCTATGTGTTGATATACCTTGGCCTGCTCTGAATCCGCCATTCTGTAAACTCGATCTGATATCGGTTTAGTTCCAGGTGCCAATTCTATACTAAACTCAATATCTCTAATCGGTGGTAGACCTGGAAGTTCTTCAGAAAATACGTCTAGAAACTCTTCAACTACCCTCGAAACTTGAACTTCTTCCATTGCCGTCACTACTCCCTGCTCTTGTTGAGTTGCCATTGATCTGACTAAGGTGAACCGCTTCATGCCTGGAATATCAAAAGATACACTCCCTCTACGACAATCTATTGTCGCATGACTGTCTTTCAGCCAGTCCATGCCTAAGATAACGTCGAAATTTTCAACAGAAAATTCTATCAACCGGGCGGGTAAGGATTGCCCGCAAACTACAATGCTACATGCTAGAATAACCCTACTAACTCCTACGAGCCCATTACCAGTGAGTATATTTAACCTCCCTGGCAATGCCTCGAATTCTATTTCTAGCCGTGTTGTAAATTGTGCAGATATAAATGAGTGTGATGCTCCCGAATCAAACAATGCTACTGCGGGATATGAGGCGACGAGAATGTTACCTGCCATAACATCTCCCGATGCTAATGCCTCTTCCAAGGACAGAGTGAATGCCTGCCCTCGACCTCCTTGTTGGTTCCCATGTTACGGCCTAGCTTGGTGTTGCTGCTGGTCCCTTCCTTGATTATGCTGGGGTGGTCTATGCTGGAGTTGCTGCATCGGCGGTCCTTGCTGCCGAAACATCTGAGCCTGCGACATTAACGGGCGTTGTGCCAACGGTCTCACTGCTACCGCTGGTCCTCGATACTGGCCCGCCCCTGGTACTGGCAGAGCAGAAAATTGTTGCACTGGTCCTCCTGACCTCGAATTTATGGGACAGGTGGTAACCCGATGATCTGGGATTCCATATATCAAACACTGCCCGTTCAATGTCCGACACACATCTCTAGTGTGTCCTACATTCCCACAATAAATGCAGCCCGCTGGGGGTTGCTGGTTCTTCCTCTGTTGTTGCTGCTGCTGCTGCCTGGGTGGTGGTGTTGGACCTCGTATCGCCACATCATGGATACGAACGCCAAGGGATGGTACTGTTGTTCGGGGCGCTACTCCCCCTCCTTCAATCTGACTGTGGGATCTCTTCTGACCCCTGGTCCTTGCCGTGATCTTCTGAATGGTGATCTCATGCCTTCGGATTGCCGTCAATACCTCATCAAAAGTCTGATAATTGCGCCCTCTATCAAATGCAAGAGCTCAAGATGAAACCCTTGTTGGAACCTCATAGCCCTCTGGCTCTCCGTTGCTACCATCTCTGGGGCGAACCTTCTCAATCTGCAGAACTCCGCTGCATAAGCATCTACCGTCTTGCCGTCCTGCTTGAGGTTGATAAACTTCTGTTGTAGCTCAAACTGCGCCACAACTCCATAGTACTTCGTCTTGAATCTTGCAGTAAAATCGTCCCAAGCAACAGGACGTCTAATGCCTACTTCTTCTGATTCCCACCAATCACGTACGAGATCCTGAAGTAACAACTTCACTTGATCCATACGTTCTTCCGTCGGCACCTTAGCTGCTGTCAAAATAGCCTCAATATCCTTAAGCCATGCATCTGCTGAGATGGCATCTTCCGTGCCCTCGAAACGACGGGGGTTGTACTTACAAAATTTGGTTGACGCTCCTGAATCTACCCTTGCCCCTCTTTCCAATGCCGTCTACAACCCTTGGTTGAGTAGTACGTTCTGCTCTTGCAACTGAGTGTGCATGCGCTGCTGAGCTAACATCTGGTGTTGCTGAGTAGCCATTATCCCTCTCATGATCTCCAGAAGGGCTGGTGTGTCCACTTCCACTGGGGTGGGTAGAACTATGGGTGGTGTAGGAACCTCCGGATACTGCGGTCCAGCTGCTGGTTCCACTATCACTTCTTCTTGGATAGTCTCTTGAGGTAGTACTGGTCCTTATTGCTGACCAACATGGTCAGGTTGCCCATGTTGCCCTTGTTGTTGCTGTCCAATTCTGACAGATACGGACGAGGTACCCCTAAGAAAAGGGACAAGAGAACAATCAAACGATCGGACAGCGAAGATCAATGAAGTCCAAGGATACGGGAATGTCAAGCTAGGATTGAGAACAACGAATCATGAGATCAAGGGGGAACATGTGTGATTGAGACATCCTATAAATCAAAACACCCCACAAGTCTGAAATCAGACCTGCATGGGCCACCACTAAAACTTTGTCACGCCCCAGAACCAGAATACTGGAGAGCGGGGGAATGACTCAGCCAGCTACGTATTACGGTAGATGAATACCGTATAATACGATCAATGCTGTCTAACCAGACGAAGGGGTGCATACTACGTGAAAGTCTTACTATGGTCACTTCTCATCTATTGTCTCAATCATTCAAACAAGAAACAAAAATAGAGAACATGTAAGATAAAGCAGTAAGGCGTCCCAAACGCTCAGTCAAAATGTTCTTGATATCTGGCTTTACAAAATGTAGCCAGATGACGAAGCAAGGTATACACAATTATTTATCAGCTGCAGCCAGACTTAGTTACAATTATGTAAAAGTAAGTACAAGACGATCCGACTAACATGTCGGTGCCAAACGGCAAGGTATTATGTAAATAACAAAACGAGCGGGGAAGTAAGAAACCCACTCAAGTCCTCCTGCGATCATCCCTCTAGTATTGACCATCTTGGAGGTGAAAGTAAGCTGAGTCCTCGGGAACCGGCTCTAAATCTGGCCATGCAAAACCAGAGAGGTTAGACCTCTAATAGCAAGTACCGCAAAGAAGCACGATATGAGGGATTAAAACCAGTAATGAGAAAATGTGATAAATAGATCTCTGCTTTCTACTGGGATTCACATAGTATCACGACACTTCGAACCAACCTCCCAACCAAACAAGGACAGAAGTAGGCACGTCATGTCCTGACATTATGATCATCTCAGTTAGGTAACAGAGGAGATACAGTACACAAATAAATTAATTTAAAGGCCATTCAACTACTACGGCTTGCTACTGTGAGTTTCAAGTTACCCTGGAAATATGTAATAAGGGTTCCTCAGTTCTTACTATGTGCAAGCAAGGCTAGTCTATCCAGTCAATCAATTGCGCCAATCATGAATTAGACGAGTCCCAGCGGGACGTCCGTCATTAATATACAATATACAATAAATAATATAAGCAGATGCCGCTTCCTGCCCGTGTGGCAGATTTGCAGTATTTGTGGGAACCAGCCGGCCTGTCGGGCACTTAATAGTCCCAAAGAGGGCTGCCATGTAAGAACTCGGGAATCCATTCTTATGCAACCATTATTTTATTTAACTTAATAGTCCCTATGTTGATTGAAATCCTATGCCATGGATCATGGTCATTCAGAATGAGTACTTCCGTACAGAGTACGATATGCCCAACTCTACAACGATACCCGTGCGGTTATGTTGTAGATCTTACATAGCATAACGCAACAATCAAAACTAACCACGAAATAATCATGCCTTGACCATAAAGTACACATGCTGCTTTGTAGAAAAAATAAATAAATTGAAGCCTGCACATGCCTGTATGTCAATATTCAGGATCGGCCAATCGATTACAATAGTTCAGAGTTAATATGAACGTGTCTTATTCATTCAATTCAATAAGACGACTAGCCAGTCTCTTAGTTCCAACTAGGAACGCATGATCAATTATTAGTCAAGGTCACAATCAATATCAATCAATGTTAATTCGGGACAAGAATCAGTCAAAATGCATCATGGGCTGGAGTTCATGCGGCCGAGAAATTATAGAAGTTCATGCGGCTGAGAATGCATATGTGGTCAGGATCTCATGCGGCCAGGAAGTGTCATGCGGCCACGGGAAACAGCAGTCAACAACATGCGTCCACGGAAAACAGCATGCACTAGAAAACAGCATGTGCCAGAAAACAGCATGTGTCAGGAAAGAGCATGCGCCAGAAAATAGTATGTGCCAGGAAACAGCATATGCCAGGAAACAGCATGCACCAGAAAACAGCATGCGCCAGAAAACAGCATGTGCCAGGAAACAGCCTGCGCCAGAAACAACATACGCCAGGAAACAGCATGCGCCAGAAACAGCATACGCCAGAAAAATAGCATGTGCCAGAAAACAGCATGCGCCAGAAACAGCATGCGCCAGAAAACAGCATGCACCAGAAACAGCATGTGCCAGGAAACAGCATGCGCCAGAAACAGCATACGCTAGGAAACAGCATGCGCCAGAAACAGCATGCGCCAGAAACAGTTTGCGCCAGAAACAGCATGCGCCAGAAACAGCATGCGCCAGCAAACAGCATGCGCCAGGACAGCATGTACTGCTCATCTTCTCTAATCAGCCTCTAATGGCCATGAAAACCCATGAACCAAAAAGACCATAAATTACTCAAAATAAGTCGAAAATAGGACTTCCAATAGTCTAAATTGGGTAGAATCGAATTTCCTACGACATGGAACCATCAAAACTTGAAAAATAACAAAGTTACTTGATCAAAACCTAAAAATTCTGAAAATATATTAAACTTAGATCTACATGAAATGAGCCATGGGAATTGAAAATGCTAAGTACTAAAGTGTCTAAGAATCTAGAGAGGAAGACAATAGAACAACAAAAATGAAAATCCATCAAGAAGCAAGTTGGCACTTGCCTAGCCCTCCTAGGTTGGTGGGGGAGTTATGAGGAAGAAGAAGAGTAATGAAAAGAAGTAATGAAGAGAGAAAAAGGGGATGAGGCTTCAAATGAAGGAGTGGTGGTAGGTGGGGGTTTGTTTTGGTTCATGATGAACCAACATAACTAAACCAATCCAAGCCGTACCCAAAGCAAAGCTAAAGCAGAGTATAAAAGCAGAAAGTAAAATACAGAAATAAAATTACAGGAAATTAATTAGCAGGAAATTAAAGGAATTTAAATACGAAACAATACATAAAAATATATTCCAGCAGTACATGTATTTAGAATACGTATTTCGGGAACGGGAAGTGACAGCTCTTCCACTCTATTGTAAAATTATTATTTTGAGGCGTTTAGCCGACGAGCACATGTTAGCTCGTATTGCATACCTTATTTACTGTCTGCCTACGGGCTGTAACATGATTGACAAATCCTAGGGTTGATCATGTATTACTGAACCCTTGCTAGTCCTCGCATGTTATAACGACTAGCTTCATGATCAGATGAATATGTAATGTCTGGGACCCCTTACTATTGTATATTTGGTAATCTTACATCTTGTAGCTTTACTTGCTTGCTTGAGATTTAGATATTTAGGCTTGTTATTGACCATAGGAGACTGATGGATTGTAGTTAAACCCTCATGTATCTAGACAGCCGTGCCCGTATAGCGAGGTAGGTTGTACTTCAATATACGTAGCTGGCTATGTTCGCCCATGCTCTCCAGTATTCTGGTTCTGGGGCGTGACACCAAGCCTACTTATGCGAGCTGAAAACATGCGATTTATTATGTGAAGGCAAAGATGAGGCGAGTTCACCGAAACTACCCTACCTGAGCAGGCGGTCGCCTTGACCGAGCGATGTCTTCGAGCAGCCGTTGCAAGGCTAAGTCCGAACGCCGTCGGCGTTCCGATTTCTCCGATTGACTGAGCGGGACGGGGCACTACACTAGGAAGTATAACCTCGATGCCCATCTCCTGAAGGTCTTCTAAGATATATTTTTGTGATGTCAACATAAATGTGCTGCCTCTCCTGCTAAGCGCATCTGCTACCACGTTAGCCTTGCTTGGGTGATACTGAAGCTCCAGGTCGTAATCCTTGATCAACTCCAACCATCTTCTCTGTCTCATGTTCAGTTCCTTCTGAGTAAAGACGTACTTCAGACTTTTGTGGTCTGTGTACATATCCACTCGATCACCGTACAAGTAAGGCCTTCATAGCTTCAAAGCAAATACTACTGCTGCCAATTCCAAGTCATGAGCTGGATAATTTTTCTCGTGGTCTCGAAGTTATCTAGATGCATATGCTATCACCTTCCCATGCTGCATGAGGACACACCCAAGTCCCTTTCCTGACATGTCACAATAAACGGTAAAACCTCCAGGTCCAACCGGCAATGTAAGAATAGGTGCCGATATCAATTTCTGCTTCAAATTCTCAAATGATGTCTGGCATTCTGTCGACCAGACGAATGGCATATCCTTCCGTGTCAAGCGGGTCATAGGTGTTGAAAGTCTTGTAAAGTCTGATATGAACCTTCTGTAATATCCTGCCAATTCCAAGAAACTACGCACATCAGCTATGGTCTTAGGTACTGGCCAACTCTCTGCTGCTTCTACCTTCTTGGGATCTACTGCTACTCCAGCCCCTGATATGATGTACCCCAAGAATGAAATTCGATCTGTCCAAAACTCACACTTGCTGAGCTTGGCGTACAACTGGTTCTCTCTCAGAACCTGTAATACTTTCCTGAGATGATCTTCATGCTCTTGTTTACTAGCTGAATATACAAAGATGTCGTCGAAGAACACAACGACAAAATGATCTAAGTATGGCACAAAGATACGGTTCATCAAATCCATAATTATTGCTGGAGCATTGGTCAAACCAAACGGCATAACTAGGAACTCGTAATGCCCGTACTTAGACCTGAATGCTGTCTTGGGGATATCCTCTTCTCGAACTCTAACTTGATGATACCATGACCGAAGATCTATCTTGGAGAAAACTCTTGCTCTGCTCAATTGATCAAACAAGTCATCGATTCTAGGTAGTGGGTACTTGTTCTTTACTGTCGTCGCGTTGAGCTTTCTGTAGTCAATGCACAATCTTGATGACCCATTTTTCTTCCCTACAAGTACCACTGGTGCTGTCCATGGTGATTCGCTATCTCGAATAAACTTCTTCGCCTTCAGTTCCTCTACATGCTGATACACCTTGGCCTGCTTGGAATCTACTATTCTGTAAACTCGATCTGATATCGGTTGAGTTCCAGGTGCCAATACTATACTAAACTCAATATCCCTAACCGGGGGTAAACCTGGAAGTTCTTCGGGAAATACATCAATGAACTCTTCAACTACCTTCGGAACTTGAACTTCTTCCATTGCCGCTACTACTCCTTCTTCTTCTTGTTGGGTTGCCACTGATCTGACTAGGGTAAATCGATCCACGCCTGGAATATTAAAAGATACACTCCCTCTACGGCAATCTATTGTGACATAACTGTCTTTCAGCCAGTTCATGCCTAAGATGACGTCGAAATTCTTCATAGGAAATTCCATCAATCTGGAGGGTAAGGGACGCCCGCACACTACAACACTACATGCTTGAATAACTCTACTAACTCCTACGAGCCCATTACCAGTGAGTATATTCAACCTCCCTGGCAATGTCTCGAATTCCATTCCTAGTCGTATCACAAATTGTACAGATAAAAATGAGTGTGATACTCCCGAATCAAACAATGCTACTGCGGGATATAAGACGACGAGAATGTTACCTGCCACAACATCTCCCGATGCCAGTGCCTCTTCCAAGGACAGATTGAATGCCTGCCCTCGACCTCCTTGTTGGTTCCCATGCTACGGCCTAGCCTGGTGCTGCTGCCCCTGCCTTGGTGATGCTGGGGTGGTCTATGTTGCTGCTACATCGACGGTCCCTGCTGCTGAAACATCTGAGCCTGTGACATCAACGGACGTTGTGCCAACGGCCTCACTGCCACCGCTGGTCCTCGATACTGGCCTGCCCCTGGTGCTGGCAGAGCAGGAAATTGTACTAGTCCTCCTGACTTCGAATTCATAGGACAGGTGGAAACTCGATGATCTGGACTTCCACATATCAAACACTGTCCGTTCAATGTCCGACACACATCTCTAGTGTGCCCTACCTTCCCACAATAAGTACAGCCCGCTGGGGTTGCTGGTTCTTCCTCTGTTGCTGTTGTTGCCTTGCTGATGGTGCTGGCCCTCGCATCGCCACATCGTAAATACAAACGTCAGGAGACGGTGTAACTCGGGGCGCTACTCCCTCTCCTCCTTCAAACTGATTGTGAGATCTCTTCTAACCTCCAGTCCTTGCTGTGATCCTCGGAATGGTGATCACATGCCTTCGGGTTGCCGTCAACACCTTATCAAAAGTCTGGTACTTGTGCCCCTCTATCAATTGCAAGAGTTCAAGATAAAACCCTTGCTGAAACCTCATAGCCCTCTGGCTCTCCGTTGCTACCATCTCGGGGATGAACCTACTCAGTCTGCAGAACTCTGCTGCATAAGTGTTCACTGTCTTGCCAGCCTGCTTGAGGTTGATAAACTTCTGTTGTAGCTCAAACTGTGCCACAATTCCATAGTACTTCGTCCTGAATCTTGCGGTAAAATTGTCCCAAGCAACAGGACGTCTGATGCCCACCTCTTCTGATTTCCACCAATCACGTACGAGGTCCTGAAGTAACAACTTCACTAGATCCATACGTTCTTCTGTCGGAACCTTAGCCGCCGTCAGAATAGCCTCAATATCCTTAAGCCATGCATCTGCTGAAATGGCATCTTCTGTGCCCTCGAAATGACGGAGGTTGTACTTGCAAAATATGGTTGATGCTCCTGAATCTGACCTCACTTCTCTTTCCAAAGCCGTTTGTAATCCTTGGTTGAGTAGTACATTCTGCTCTTGCAACTAAGCGTGTATGCGTTGCTGGGCCAACATCTGATGTTTCTGAGTAGCCATAATCCCTCTCATGATCTCCAGAAGGGCCGGTGTGTCCACTTTCACAGGGGTAGGTCGAACTATTGGTGGTGTTGGAACCTCCGGATATTGCGGTCCAGCTGTCGGTTCCACTATCACTTCTTCTTGGATAGTCTCTTGAGGTAGTACTGGCCCTTGTTATTGATCAACAGGGTCTTGTTGTTCATGTTGTCCTTGTTGTTGTTGTCCAGCTCTGACAGATGCGGACAAGGCGCCCCTAAGATAAGGGATAAGAGAACAATCAAACGATCGGATAGGAAAGATCAAGGAAGCCAAAGGATAATAGAATGTCAAACTAGAATCGAGAGTAACGAATCATGAGATCAAGGGGAAACATGTGTGATTGAGGCATCCTATAAATTAAAATACCCCACAAGTCTGAAATCAGACCTCCATGGGCCACCACTAAAACCTTGTCACGCCCCAGAACCAGAATACCGGAGAGCGGAGGAATGACTCAGCCAACTACGTATTACGGGTAGATGAATATCGTATAATACGATCAATGCTGTCTAAAAGACGAGGGGGTGCATACTACATGAAAGTCTTACTAGGGTTACTCAACATCTATTGTCTCAATCATTCAAACAAGAAATAGTAAATAGAGAACATGTAAGATAAAGCAGTAAGGCGTCCCAAACGCTTGGTCAAAATGTTCTTGAGATCTGGCTGTACAAAACTTAGCCAGATGATATAGCAAGGTATACACAATTGTTATCAACTGCAGTCTGACTTAGTTACAATTATGTAAAAGTAAGTACAAGATAATTCGACTAACATGTCGGTGCCAAACGACAAAAGTGAAGTAAATAATAAAAATGAGCAGGGAAGCAAGGGACCCACTCGTGTCCTCCGGCGATCATTCCTCTAGTATTGACCATCATAGAGGTGGAAGTAAGCTGAGTCCTCGGGAACAGGCTCTAGATCTGGCCATACAAAACCAGAAAAGTTAGACCTCTAATAGCAAGTATCGCAAGGAAGCATGATATGAGAAATTAGAACCAGTGATAAGAGTAAAATCTTAAAAAAAAAAAGGGTCTCTGCTTGATACTGGGGTTCGTACACCATCACGACACTTCAAGTTCAAAGTTGACCCGTCATGTCCTAACGTTCTGCTCATCTCAGTAGTTAATAAAGTAGGCACAGTACACAAACAAACCAATTTAAACGGCCATACAACTACTACGGCTTGCTACTGTAAGTTCCAAGTTGCCCTGAAATTATGCAATAAGGGATTCCTCAGTTCTTACTATGTACAAGCAAGGCTAGTCTATCCAATAATCAATTGCGCCAATCATGAATTAGACGAGTCCCAGCGGGACGCTCGTCATCAGTATATATAACAATATAGGCAGATACCACTCCCTGTCCGTGTGGCAGATTTACAATATCTGTGGGAACCAGCTGGCATGTCGGGGCACTAATCATCCCAAAGATGGCTGTCATGTAAGAACTCGAGAATCAATTCCCTCCATGCAATCGTTATTTTATTTAGCTTAATAGTCCCTATGTTGATTGAAATCCCATGCTGTGGATCATGGTCATTCAGAATGAGTACTTCTGTACAGAGTACGATATGCACAACTCTACAACGATGCACGTGCGGTTGGGTTGTAGGTCTTACATAGCGTAATACAACAATCAAACTTAGCCACGGAATAATCATGCCTTGACGGTAAGATGCACATGCTGTCTTTACTGAAAAATGGAAGTCAACATGTGTCCATTTGTCAATGTTCAGATCGGCTAGTCGATCACTATGGTTCATGGTACATACATGAACGTATCTCATTCAATTCAATAAGACGACTAGCCAGTCTCTTAGTTCCAACTAGGAACGCATGATCAATTATTAGTCAAGGTAACAATCAATGTCAATCCGAGACAAGAAATAGCTAAAAGGCACTATGGGCAGCAATAGATGGGTGCCCATTATGCTGCCAGAATTGGGTCAGAATCCTATGCAACCCGGGGAGCCAAGGGCTATGCTTATACGGCCAAGGGTTGCCATACGGCAAGCAGCCGAGGGTCATGCGGCTGAGAGAGTATGGGTTCATGCGGCTGGGAGAGTAACATGCATATGCGGCTGAAAGGGGTAACATGCATATGCGGCTGAAAGAGTATGCGCTCATGCGGCTGAGAGAGTATGCGCTCATACGGCTGAGAGAGTACGCGCTCATACGACTGAGAGAGTATACGCTCATGCGGCTCGGGAGAGTGAGTCTCATGCAGCTGAGAGTGTATGCGCTAATGCGGCTGAGAGAGTATGCGCTTATGCGGCTCGGAAGAGTGAGTCTCATGCGGCTGAGAGAGTATGCGCTCATGCGGCTCGGGAGAGTGAGTCTCATGCGGCTAAGAGTGTATGCGCTCATGCGGCTGCGAGAGTATGCGCTCATGCGGCTCGGTAGAGTGAGTCTCAATGCGGCTGAGAGTGTATGCGCTCATGCGGCTGAGAGAGTATGCACACATGCGGCTGAGAGAGTAACATGCATATGCAGCTGAAAGGGGTAACATGCACATGCTGCTCGGGGCTATGCGGCCAGAGCTATGGGTTCATGCGACAAAGAGAGATATGCGGCTGGGAGCTGCCAAGGCCATGCGGCCAGAAGCCCATGCGGCAACCACTGTTCTTCTTCTCCACTTTTCCGAGAAGAAGAACCATAGAATCCATGGCTTCTAAGCTCCACTAAACCTTCATTTAGGGTCAGAATCCTGACTTCTATAGGTCAAAATGGGACAGAAAGAAATTCTCTACAACATGGAACCATCAAAACTCGAAAATAACAGGGTTAGCTAGATCAAAACCTAGGAAATTCAAAAATGCAACAAACTTAGATCTACAAGTAATGAGCCATGCAAATTAAAAATGCTAAGTACTAGAGTGGCTTAGAATCTCGTGAGGAAGACAACGGAACAACAAAAATCGGAATCAATCACGAAACAAGTTGTACTTGCCTAGCTCTCCTAGGTTGGTGGGTGAGTAATGGAGGTTCAAGAAGAAGAAGTAAATAAGAGTAATGAAGAGAGAGAAAAGGTTGGGGGCTTTAAATGGAGATGATGGTAGGTTGGTTGGGTTCATGATGAACCACCCAAACTCGGAAGTAAACCAACCCAAGCCGAACCTAAGAACAAAGTAAAAGTAGAAAATAAAATACAGAAAGATAATAAGCGCAAAATTGAGAAATTTAAATACAGAACAAATGCATGATAAACATTAAAAAAAAATACATTCAAGCAGTACACGTATAAAAATACGTATTCTGGGAACGAAAAGTGACAAAGAGCAAAAGCACCAACAATAGCGTCCTTCTACAATACATGGATGTATCAATACATCCCAAATAATTGCATTGAAAATGCATTAGAAATTATGAAAGGTGTTTACTTTGACTTTGACTTTACCTGTTACTTTGACTTCGGCTTTAATCTGAAGTATTGGATCAACGTCCAATGATTCAGATTTGGAATGTATCGATACAAATTTTTACATGGGATGTATTAATTTTTTTCCATATATATATATATATATATATATATATATATATATATATATATATATATATATATATATGGGGTGCTCTAGAACCAACCGGCTGGTTTTGTATTATAGAACCAACCTATGTGATACACGTTGGATTGGAATTGCATGGTTGAGATTAAATGACTTAAAAAGGTGGTGGGGTCTACACCGTTTAATCTTAACCACTAAATTCCAATCCAATTCATGAAACATAGTGTGGTTCTATAATACAAAACCAGCCGGCTGGTTATATATATATATATATATATATATATATATATATATATATATATATATATATATATATAATTTTTAAACTTCATCACAAATCCAGGGCGGCCATGCGTCGTTTAACAAGTCAACTACGGCCATGCCGTGTCTAACAGAAAACAAGTAGGCCATCCCTGTTCACCAGGGATGGTTGAATTTTTAAACCATATATGTTCGTTTGATTGCAGGATATCAGCTGTAAGGGACGGATTAAACAGATTTTTTTTTCCCTCAAAAATATATATATATATATATATATATATATATATATATATATATATATGTATTTTTTTTTTAAACGTGGGATCAAGTAAGCGCTTTTTAAAGCGCTACAAGTAAGCTTTCAGAAAATTAAGTCTTAAACAAATAGAATTAAAACGTAAACTAGTTCTAAACGTAAGTGTAATCTAAAGTTAGCCCTAAAGCAGAAAAAGAGAGAGTTTCAACCATCCGGTTACTCAAACTTCTGATGAAAGCTTCTTCTGGATCCGTCCCTGCACAGTGTGTGACAGGTTGGCAAACCATAATGGATCCGCCAAGATCAATATGACTAATTTGCCCGCAAAAGATAACTTAAAATGATACTGTCGACTTCTATAAATTTTCTAACAAGGATTCTCGTTAAGGAAACTGATGAAGTTGATTAAACTACGTCTGCAAGTACAAGATGGAGGACTTCTCAGCATTATCTAATATTTTATTACTTGTACGTTATTGGAAATTGATGCGTTCCAGATCTTAGAGGAATTGACCAATAACATGTGAGCTGTCATTCATACGAAGATGTTGGTATGCTCGTTGATGATAAGGTAGAATAATTTCACCATCAAAAGTGACATTTGATTTGAAATATTTTGTAAGTTACTGTAATGCTACTGACAAGTAGGCAAGCACATCTTTACACAGGAACTTAAGAGTTTGGAGAAACTCAAATGAAGACAAGAGAGTGTTTATTGTTTATTTGTTTTCTAGCTTAAATAGAGAAATGAACAAACTCACTTCCCCACTTCTCACGTACACAGATCCTTATTTCTAGCAACTGTTATATCCACACAGTGACCCGCAATTATAGCAAGACCTATTCTCAAGTCACTCATGTATCATGGCCATGACCAAGTACTACGCGTGCATGTCTTCACGGAACATGATTAAGTTTAACAAATCACCCCCTAAGTCTGTTGTATGAAATTCACCTCTACGACGTCGCGTTTCTGCCTGATATCTCAATGAACTTGACTCACCCAAACGCCTTGGTAAGGATGTCCGCGAGCTGCCCTTCAGTGTTGATGTACTCGATCTCAATCTTTCCTCTCTCGACGCACTCCCGAATGAAATGATACCTTGTATCGATATGTTTGCTTTGGTCATGGAAAACGGAGTTCTTGCTGAGGGAGATGGCGGACTTGTTGTCCACCTTGAGCAAGACTTTGCCGGCCTCCTCGTTTTTCAAGTCACCAAGGAGATTTGTAAGCCAAATGCCTTGGCATGCGGCCGTTGCCGCGGCAATGTAACTCGACCTCGCAGGAGGACAATGCCACGACCTTCTGCTTCTGAGAATGCCAGCTAATGAGGCCACGACCGAGGAAGAATAGCACAACAATGGTGCTTTTGCGAGTGTCGATGTCATCTACCATGTCACTGTAGCCGATCAACCGTGGTTCCTCCACCTTCTTTGCGTAGCGACAGCCAAAATGATGTGTGCCGGCGACGTAGCGGAGGATGTGCTTGACGGCAGCAAGGTGTTCGGTGGTCAGGTTCTCCATGAACCGACTCACGTAGCCCACTGCGTACGAGATGTTTGGGCGTGTGTGCGCGCACCAAGTACCAGAGGCTCCCGGCGATGCTCCTGTAGAATGTGGCGTCAGTCAGAGGGGCTGAGCTCACCTTGCTATAGCTTGAACCTCGTTTCCATAGGGACATGGCACAGGTTGCAGTCCAATACGCCACTCTTCTCTAAGATTTTGAGCACATATGCCTCTTAACTGAAGGTGATGAAGCCATTGGACTGTTGCACTTTAATGTCGAGGTAGAAAGTGAGCAACCCCAAGTCACTCATTTTGAACAAGGCCTTCATCTCCTCCTTGGACCTGGCAATCTCCTACGGGTCCGTCTCGGTGATTATGTGATCATCGACGTACACTCCCACAAGTAGGCGAGCTGGACCTTTGTCGCGTGCATACACAGCGTGCTCCTGTGCACTCCGGTGGAAACCAAGTGACAGTAGAAAACTGTCAAGCATGGTGTTCAAGCCCTTGGTGATTGCCGCAGACCGTACAGTGCCATGTAAAGTTTTAGCACTTTGTGCTCCTGGCCTTCGACAACAAAGCTGGAAGGTTGGGCGACGAACACCTCCTCCTCAAGGTCGCCGTTGAGGAACGCCGCCTACACGTCCATGTGGTGCACCGCCCACCTCTCATGGGTGGTGAGTGCGATAAAAAAGCGGACGAACTCGAGGCGAGCAACTGGCGCGAATACTTCCTCGAAGTCCACTCATTGCCTTTGCACATAGCCTTTCGCTACGAGCCGCGTCTTGTGCTTGAGGACGACGTCGTGCTCATCCTTCTTAAGCTTGAAGACCCACTTCAAACCGATCGAACGATGGCCGGGTGGGAGGTCGACGAGGGTCCATGTACGGTTCTCCACAATAGAGATCATCTCCTCGAGCATCGCTTGGCGCCAACATTGGTGTTTCTCGGTTTCAAAGATAGTGGCAGGTTCCTCGCCAACCAAGAGGAGCAGCTCGTCGGCATCGAGCTCACGAACGGTGGTCGTATCATGTAAGTTCGCCAAGGTCATGAACCTGCGCGGCCCATCGTCGGTGTCGAGAATGGCGGACGCGTTGGTGGGTGGCGAGACGAATTCCACCCCACCTTGTGCTACCGAGTTCGATGTTTCTACTCCGGACGCCAGCGACAACGGCCCTGGACTGGGTGCTACTAGTGTTGATGGCTCGCCACCCCCGTGCACCGGCGTGCCTACATGTTCGACATGTACTCAACAGTAAATGTCTCACCTACGTTGTCTTGCACGCCTCAGTCCCACTTGGCTTCCTCGTCGAAGACATCGTCGTGCGTGACGTGCACGCGCTTGCCGGCAGGGTCATACACTCGGTACGCCTTGGTGCCAAGCTCGTAGCCGATAAAGACCATGTGTTTGCTGCGATCTTCTAGCTTTTGTAAGTTCGGCTTGACCACCTTAACGTGTGCGACATAGCCGAAGGTGCGGAGGAAGTGCACGCTTGGCTTGTATCTGTGTCACACCTCGTACGGTATCTTGCCGTCGACGCTCCGTGTCGGCGAATGATTATAGATGAAGACGGCTCTCGTGACCGCCTTGCCCCAAAACTCCTCGGGCATATCCTTTGCCTTCAGAAGGCTACGCGCCATCGCAATGACTGTCTGGTTCCGGCGCTCGAAGACGCTATTCTGCTGCTTTGAGTACGGCACCGTGAGGTATCGTTTGATGCCGCGGCCTGCACAATACTCGCAAAATGCTACAGATGTGAACTCGCCTTCACGATCAGTACAGAGCTTATGCAGTTTGCGTCCGACTTCCACCTCGACGCGGGCCAGAAAGTGTTTGGTGGTTGCCGACGCTTCATCCTTCGAACCCAGTAGTGTCAACCACATCTAGCGGCTAAAATCGTCGACGAGGAGCAAGAAGTAGCGCTTGCTGTAAAACCCCTAAATTTTACTATTTTTTTTATTATTATTTGGTACTGATTTAAAATTTTATATTGTACGTCGCATTGTCGTATTGTACGTCGCGCGTGAATTTGCATTATTCATATTTGCTCGTCGAGTGCGAATATGTGTGAGGTACATATTTTTAGAAGAACATTTTGGATTATATATTTTTATAGTTTCAGAATAATATATAATAGTTATTTTTATCTACTTAAAGTTTAAAAATGGGTCGCATCGTGACTTGGCAATTCTATTTATTTGTTTAGTTATTTATCATGTTATTATCAAAGGCTATTGTATTTTCTGTAAAGATATATGTGATAATTTAAGAAGTAGTATTTTGTAAATGTTATGTTCTATTCATATGAGATACATGAAGTCAAATTCATGCAAGTTTTGATTTTCGCAAACTAAAAATTTATTTATTTATTAATGAAATGGTGTTCAACTATTTAAATATATATTTTCGAAATTTATTTATTATTATTTGTAGAAAATAATTTTTTTTACCGTCTTGATTTAAATAACTAAGATAGTTATAGTAATTTAAAATAAAAATTTGGATTTTCTATGATTTTAAACTTAAGATAAGATTACCTAGATTTAAAATATAGATTTGATAAATTGTTTTAATTTAGATTAATGAATTATCCATTTGGGTTTAAAAAGTTCCAATCCTTATCTATCAAGAATATCCTCAACCCTATATATAGGGGAGCTTCTCATTGAGTTCTCCATAATTTCTCCAAATTTCTCCACCCAAATAGGTTGTGCATCGTGTCTGTGTCCATCCAAATTCTTATTCCAAATTTTTACATATACAAATTCATCTTTCGTGTCGGACACACCCCGACACAAACGAATCCCTAACCCTAAGCCCTGTCCCGGTTCACCCCGATCCCTGGCCGACCCCGCCACTCGTGTTGCCATCTCCTCTGGCAACCCACAACCACCATCAGCTTCTACAACACCCATCTAGTCCACCAACCCCCGATCGCCGCCACAAAACATAACCATCACCACTATCCACACAGCCGTCCTGCCACCGATCACCGTCATCCCCACGGCGGACTTCCCCCCACCCAGCCACCACCTACAGCAGCAGATCACGGCCGACACCCTGGCTGAGACAAAAATCTCCATTGCAGCCATCTCTATGGCCAGCACCGCATCCGAACACCCCGGAACCCCAACCCCCGACTCCCTCTACACCATCACCTGACCCTGGCCAAGTCGGCCGGCAGCTAACCCCAAACCACCGCTGCTGCGGCCAGACCTACGCCTTCCTCCAGCCCACTCTCCAAGTCCAGCCACCCATCCTGGCCGTCCCCATTACTCCGGCGGTGCCCCCCAACTATCAAGCACCACCACCCTGTCACCTTCATCTTCCCCACATCCGGCCGACCATTCCCGATCGCCGCCACCAAAACCACCGCCCCGTCACCATCAAACACCAACAACAAGAATAAAAAGAAAAACCCAATTAAATACATAACCACCACCACCGCCTCACCTTAAACCACGGCCAGCGCCACCGACCTCCGACCCATGTCCGCCGTCTCCATTGAGTCCCAGCGCCACGCCCCTTTGGGTCTGCCCCACCTCCAGCATCCCGGCCGCCCGGCGAAGTCCTCCTCTCCCTCCGCCGCGTGCGTCTTCCCGACCGCGCGAAAACTCCGTCGCCTCTTCCGGCGCAGTGCCCGCCGCACCGTCTGATCGAACCCTCTCTTCTACTCCTCACCATCTGTTTCCTCGCGCCGCCCTACGTCAGGCTCCGCCACCGCGTGCCCGCACGCGCCCGGTCGACTCCCTCCGCCCTTATCTCCTCTCCGTTCACTCTCTCTCGGCTTCTCAATCTCTCTCCCCTCTCTTAATCTTTTAGTTTTTTTTTTGTCTTTTCCACTTTAGGAAAGGCAGTAGGCAGCAGGTGCCATCTGCGTGAGAAGTTCTGTTGTGTTTTTGTTTTTGTTTTTTTGATTTTTTTTGCTTTCGGTTATTATTATTATTATTTCTTTTTTTCTTTATTCTTTCCTATCCCTTCTTTTTATTATTATTATTATTGCTAGTATTATTTTAGTTGTGTGATTTTATTTTATTTATGTTATTAAGAACTTGTATACAATATGTCATAAAAATTTGGGGAAATACTTTAAATATTATTATTCTTATTAGTGTACTACTAAGCACCATGTATTATACTGTTTTTACTAACTATAAATGGTAGATAAATTCGTAAACACTATATTTCTTGTATAACCAAATTTTGGACTAAGATATATTATTGTAACATTTTATCTAGTTAAATAGATTACTTGAAACAAATTTGGTTGGCATTAAAATATTCGCTAGAATTTCAAACATATATATATATTTTTTTTTTTTTTTTTCAAACATATATATATATATATATATATATATATATATATATATATATATATATATATATATATATATATATATATATATATCTTAAAAATAGTTTTACCAAAAATCATATTTTTACAAAACATAATATTTTAGCCTAAATCGGGCTTTCCATATCTTTATGTATTTATCAAATACTAGTTTTACTAATAAAAATATATAGCTCCTATCTAAATATCATTTTTTTTACAAACTTAAAGTTTTTGCAAAGTAATTCTTATGTTTTTAAATTTTTATCTAAAACAAAAACTATTTTTACTAATACATAATTTTTCAAGTATTATAAATAGTTTTTCCAAATTTTTTTGAATATCCTTATGTCCAAGACTAAGCCCATTATTCCCATCCTCCTGCCAATTCTGTCCTTCCTCATGTCCACCCTAACTAATTTGACCCTTCTGGACCCAATGGAATTGTCCGTGCCACCACCCGAGGACACCTTGTGTAGTTGTTACCCGAAGTCACAGTTCGTGCCACATTGATCATTGCAGTACACCAGGCGTCCCACCAGGCAAGACACCTTGCCATTTACTGTTTATTTATTTAGCTCATATTTTATGCATTGTTTATTATTTTCTTTATGCTAAATAAACTGTGATACATAGCATAACTTGTTAGAATTTACTGTTCAGTTATATTTCCTGCTATGTACTATTTTTCTTACACATTCAACCTAGATTTAAGGGACCACCTTGTGTGTTACATTCATTGGCCTTGACACGTTGTACCACGAAGTTGTGTGTCACATGTAGAACACGGACGTGTAAGCCCCCTGAATTTAGGGCTTTTTTTTTATTTTCATAAATCAATTATTTGCAATAGATATTATTATTTGATTAAATGCTCTTTACCATGACTTTGACTTCTGGAGTGTTAGGGATGCCAATTTCTAGAAACTTCTTTCATCAGTGTGTAGTAGACAAGATTACCTTCACGTTGATATATCATGTCCCATCCAAACTTGTTCTCTTGTACTCTTTTTGCTTCGTACAACTTCAGGTCAATTTAGACCATTTGATCGTTGATTAATTATTAATTGATTTTCTACTCTTTTTCTTGATCATCATATGCACGTTACCATGACTTTTAACTTAGGAGTACAAGGCTAGTTATTTTCTTGAAACCAACTTGTCATGCCTGATCTACTCGAGACGCTCTTCACCCATGACCTTCGTGTCCCACTCAGACACACCATCTTGTGCTTCATTTGCTTCGCACAACTTTTGGGTTAATTTAGGCCAATTAATTATCCACCGTAATTTGTGACCTGACTTTCAAATTAATTTCGGGACCCGACATCGACCCAACCTAGTCGACCCCAAATATGGACATGGCCCACACGAAGCCTACTACCCGCATGACACTTGTGTCCCATTTATTTGAGTCCCCACTTGTTACTTATTTACCCATGATCATAATTGCCTATTTAAATTCAATTATTGCACCATGTCCGATTTTAACCCGACCCGGCTCAACCGAACCCAACCTAAACTTCATGCTGTCCCCTCATGAATATCCACACACTCATTTTCCTACAAATATTAAATAACTTGTATACCAATTCAAATATTTTAATGTACACTCAAATGATTTAATTTCTTAAAGGATAACCTATTTTTTTCCCTACATTAAATTCTAGCCTTCATTTTCCCCAACACTCAATCCCAACCACCCATTTCTTTTCTTACACTCACAAATTTTTCCCTAGGCAGCTGGCCCTAACTCCTAGGAATTACTTTTTCACTCTCTCCTCCATTTGATAACACACACACACACACACACACACACACACACACATACATACACACACACACACACACACACACACACACACACACACACACACACACACACATAATTCTAACTCTCTCTCACTCACCTCTTTCTCTCTCTCCCTTTCTTAAAATTTTCCACAGCAGCAGCTTCCCCATGCCGAGCCCCTCCCCCATAGCCGACTTCACCTCAGCCTCCTTCCCGACCTCCTCCTTCCTCCTCCTCCCGAACCACCTCTCTAGCCCTTTCTTCTCCTCTTCTTCATCACCATCATTATTCATCACCACCACCATCTCCATCTACTCACCACAACACCACCAACCACCCTCGCCGTCGTACCGGCACGAGCCACGCGCCACCACCGCCGCCGTCAGGCCGGGCACCACCGCCGGGCGCTGTCGTGCCAGGCCAGTGCGCGCGCTTGCAACAACAGCAGCTGCGACTGCAGCGACCAGAAGCACCAGTGCTCCCCTGGCCGTGCGGTGCAGGCGTCGCCGTCGACGCCACGGTCGCCGTGGCCGGCCTCTCTCGGCCAGGCGCACCCCCCAGGCAGGCCCCGTGGACACCATTCCCCTCTCCGACGTTGTAATGCCTGTTGTTTGTATTACGTATTTTGGAATACGTATACGTATTTTATTCTGCATTGCATGATTTCCTGGCTTAGCATTTCCTTCTTAGCCTGGTTATTTCTGGGCTTGGTTCGGTTTTCTTTGGTCTATCATGGACCAAGGGTGAACCCCCTACCTACCACCACCATTCATATTTATTAGCCCTCTTCATTCTCTCTCTTCATTTATCATCTTCTTCTTTCTCATTTACTTCCTTACCTACCAGAGAGAGAAGAGAGAGGTCTAGGCAAGTGCAACTTGCTTCATGGAGGAACTCCAATTTTATTACTTCATTCTCTTCCTTACTATATTCTAAAACACTTTAGTACTTGGCATTTCTCATTTCCATGGCTAGATTCTTGTAGATCTAAGTTTATTTTATTTTCAGATTTCTTGGGTTTTGATCTACTTAATCTTGTTATTTCTATGTTTTAATGGTTCTATGTTGTAGAGAATCTCGTTCTACCCCATTTTGACCTATGGAAGTTCGGATTTGGGCTCCGGATGATAGAGTTATGCAGCTTGGAAGCCATGGCTTATGGTGTACTTCTTCTCGGAAATTTGGAGAAGAAGCACAGTTCCGAGCTGCATGATAGCACTTGACCGCATGAATATTCATGTGGCAAGTCAGCTTCGAAACCGCATGCACTATCAACTGGACTTGACCGCATAACAAGTTCATGCGGCAAGTATTTAGTTCGGCCGCATGAGGGCCCTTCTTCCCGAACCGCATATGCCCCCTTGCTCCCAGCCGCATAGGCATTGCTCCCCGCTGCCGCATGGGACTTCGCCCATCCCGAGCCGCATGAACTCCAATACTCGCGAGCCGCATAGACCGCAGTCTCCCGCTGCTGCATGAGGACCCGAGTCCTCTCAGCCGCATGACTGACTGATCCCGAGCCGCATAGATCCTGATTCCCTTCAGCCGCATGAGACCCCTCCATTCCTGACCGCATAAGCTCCTGCAGCTGTAATGCCTGTGTTCGTATTACGTATTTTAGGATACGTATACGTATTTTATTCTGTATTGCATGATTCCTTGTTTAGCTCTCGGCTTGGTTTAACTCTCGGTTTGGGTTGGCTTGGTTCGGCCGGCCCAATGCTTGGTTTATCATGGGCCAAGGGTGGAACACCTTAGCCTATGCTTCTCCTTTATTTCTACCACAACCCCCTACCTACCACCACCTTTGATATTTATTGCCATTTCTTCTTTCTCTCTCTCCATAATTCTCATTTACTTCTCCTTCCCCTACCATTACTCTTCTCCACCAACCAAGAACACCATAGGTAAGTGAAACTTGCTTCCACAAGATAACTTCTTTTGATGGTTTTATTAGCTTCTCCTCATGATTCTAAACCATATTAGAACTTGTCATTTTCCATTTTGAGGCTTTAATTCTTGTAGATCTAGAGTTTTGCTATTTTCGGATTTTTGGTGTTTTGATCTATCAAACTTGTTTGTTTTCAAGTTTTGATGGTTCCATGTTTTAGAGAATTTTATTCTACCCAATTTTGACCTTTGGAAAGTTGGATTCAGACTTGTTTTGACCAAGATATGGACAATTGAAGCTTAGATTCAACTTTAGAGTTCTTGCTGTTCTTGCCATTTGGAGAAGACAGTGAACAGTGAGCTAGCTTTTTAGCTTACGCCACTGAGTCGTACGCTGCTGTTTAGTGAGCGTATGCTAGCCTTCGTACGCTGCTGTTTAGTGAGCATACGCTAGCCTTCGTACGCTGCTGTTTAGTGAGCGTACGCTAGCCTTCGTACGCTGCTGTTTGGCGAGCGTACGCTAGCCTTCGTACGCTGCTGTTTAGCGAGCGTACGCTAGCCTTTGTACGCTGCTGTTTAGCGAGCGTACGCTAGCTTTCGTACGCTGCTCTTTAGTGAGCGTACGCTCACCTTAATACGCTGCCTGTTGGCAGTGTGTCTTGAGCGTACGCTAGCTTTCGTACGCTAGCTTGAGCGTACGCGTGCCTTGGTACGCTAGCTTAAGCGAGCAAGGCGTACGCTGGCCCCTTTCGTAGTGACCCGTAGTGGTGCACTCCTGACATAATGACCTAACATGACCTGATAGTGGCCTGTCGTGGCGCACTCCTGACAAGTATACTTGACACGATAACCTGACATGTTATATCTTGATAAGCTGTTGCGACGGCTACCTGACATGACATGACCTGTATAAATAACCTGGACACCATGGGCGATTGTGCTTGTACAAATAATCCAGTCTTGTCTTGCATCATGTCTAGGAGGGGACTCTTGAGTACCATGGTCAGGAGTACCCATTGAAATAAACTAAGGGCCAATAACTAGATTAATACATTAGTCATGAAGAGATTTCTCAGCTACAGGTAATCCCGTTACCTGGGCACGCCTTGGGATCTGTAGCCTGCCGTCGAGTAGGGCACATTTCCAGCACACTGTCATGTGTTACACCCTTCAAGCTACCTAAGGGTACATTCGTTTCCTGGACGATGTACTCACCTGAATTCAACTCTAATATCTTTTAACCCGGGGAACCTGGATGGTCTGCAGGTCTTGTGGCTGTGGAATAATTTCACTGCATCTTGTTAGTAATTAGGCTTGTGACAACCCTAGTTAGTTAAAGTATCAAGCCGTAATTCTCGCTTGGCCGTAAAATGATTGGATGTAGTCTAACCAGTCTAGTCTTGCCCTGAATCCTGTTCCAGATTATTGAATGACCAGAATGCTTGTATTTATTTTACCGATAAATGGTGAGAAACCAAGCTCCGTTCAGACGAAGGGTTACAACCCCGGTCCTTGTTTGGTTCACGGGTTGTAACCTGGTTATCTGAATAGTTCCATGGTTATCTCGTCGTATATCATCCTGATATGTTTCCTTTTATTCCAGTCCTTATTTTATTTATATTTATATTCCTGTGCTGATTGCTGATTTTAGTTCTTAAGTGAAGCCTCCTTTGTGGTACTTGCTCTTTCTGGGGTCTGACCCAGCTGGTTTTGTATGGCCAGATTTTGGAGCAGCTCCAGAGGATCTACCGATCTTCCAGCCAGATGGTGGCCACTAGACGGAACTCTGGCAACGAGTGGGTTATTTTGGCTCTCCCGCTCTATTATAAAAATATTCTTTTGAGGCGTTTAGCCGACGAGCACCTGTTTAGCTCGATTGTACTTTATTTACTGTCTGCCTACGGGTTGTAACATGATTAACAGATCCTAGGGTTGATCATGTATGACTACACTCTTGCTAGTCCTAACATTTTATAACGACTAGCTTCATGATCAGCTGAATATGTAATATTTGGGACGCCTTATCATTGTATATTTAATGATCATACATCTTGTAACATTTACTTACTTGCTTGTGATTGAGACACTAGGCTTGTTCATGACCATAGGAGACTGTTGGCTTGTAGTAAACCCTCATGTATCTAGACAGCCGTGACCGTATAGCGAGATGGAATCTATTTCATATACGTAGCTGGCTATGTCCGCCCCCGCTCTCCAGTATTCTGGTTCTGGGGCGTGACATGGTTTAAGTGGTGTCCCATGCAGGTCTTGTAAATCAAGATATGTGAGGGTTTACCGAATAGATATCTCAATCAGTATTCGTCCTTGATCTCTGCTCATATCTTCTGAATCCCTGGATTCTTGTCCTGATCATATGCTTGTATCGTTGATCTATCCTGGTCCTTCTTTATTGTTTCCTATGTCGTCTTCTTCAGCGGCATAGTACCTGACCCGGCCGATCAGCAAGGCGGAGCACCTCCCGCGGACCAGCAGCAACCTGGAGATCAAGCCCAGCATTCCGGAGTAGCCCCCAGAGTCGTGCCTTCTGGCGGAGAGCCACCAGTCCAGCCAGTTCAACCTGTAGAATATGATGACGGCACTTTGGTAGGTCTCGTCAGGACCTTGATAGCTTCTCAAGATCGTCGTGGAGATGCCTTGCAACAGGCAGTGGCGGATGCTTTGACTAGAGGTGGTCATCAGGGTAATAGCGCGGCCAACAGCTTCAAGCGCTTGAACCCTCCATTCTTCGACGGTAGTGAAGATGCTATCGCAGCAGATGCTTGGCTTCAGGACACTGAGGTGATTCTAGAAGCAGCCAAGACTCCAGAGAACGAGAAGGTGGCCGTTGTGCGCCTGCAGTTGTTAGATCTTGCCCGCAGCTGGTGGACAGCGCAGGCCGTTGGGTTAGCAGCCCCCATTCCTTGGACAGTATTCAGAGAGAGATTCCAGACCAAGTATTTAGATGCCGTGGCTCAGTATGATCTGCAGACCAGGTTCACCAATCTGAAGCAAGGAGGCAGAACGGTCGACGGATATGCGGCCGAGTTTTCCAGACTCAGTCGGTTTGCTCCCACCTTGGTGGCAACCGAGTATGATCGAGCCCAGCGATTCCAGCAGGGGCTTCACCTAGAGATTCTATTAGCAGTTGAGCAGTTTGAGCATCATACTTTTGATGCAGTCTTGAGAGCAGCCCGGAGGCATGAGTATACCTCCCAGAGGATCGTGGACAGAACCGGAGGTCGGAAGAGATCTCACGGCCAGATGAATCAGTCTTCAGCCCCGGCCCCGGCAGCCAGGGCTTTGACTATTGGAGCTCCGAGGCGGGCGGCCTCAGTAACGTCGGTTCAGCATTCAACTCCGACGTACCCTCAGTAGCAGAAGCAGTCTTCCGCAGTGGGATGTTCTCATTGTGGAAAGCCAGGCCATGTGGTGGCAGAATGTCGCAGGGCACAGGAATTGTGTCTGGCTTGTAGAGCACCAGACCATAGGGTTGGATCCTGCCCGAATAGGGGTGGTTCATCATCGTCCAACCTTTCTAGTTCTTCGGTGAGAGGACCAGCTCCGGTTCAGCAGCAGCAGTATCCATTGATGAGGCCCTTGCCGCCTCAGTCCCAGGCGTTTCAGCAGCAGAACCCCCAGCAGTATGTTCAAGCCCAAGCCCAGAGTCAGAGCAGACAGCGAGGATTTCAGCAGAGGGGACCAGCACCCCGAGGGCATGATCAGGCTATGGTGATGACCATGGAGGAAGGATTGGCACCAGGAGAGGTAGTGGCAGGTACTATTCTCGTCAACTCCTTTCCAGCTTCAGCTTTATTTGATTCTGGTGCATCGCATTCATTTATGTCTGCACGATTCGCGACACGGGTAGGATTGGAGCCCGAGTCATTATCAGTAAGGCTTAATATACTTACTAGTAACGGACTTGTGGGAGTAGATAGAGTGTTTTTCTCGTGTCGGATCGTAGTTAGCGGTAGAGAATTCCCCGCTAGATTGATAGAATTCCCAATGGCCGATTATGATGTGGTCCTAGGGATGGATTGGTTGAGGAACCAGTATGCTAGGATAGACTGCCACATTGGTAGGGTTATTTTTAGCATTCCAGGCGAGCCGGAGTTTTCTTTCTCCCGAGGCGAAGTTGAGTCATCTCCTCCAGTATTGCGGATGGCAGTAGCAGCAGTTCAGTTGTCCAGGATAGTCGAGGAGTTTCCAGATGTTTTCCCAGAAGAACTTCCAGGTATGCCGCCAGAACGGGAGATCGAGTTCACTATAGACTTGATTCCCGGGACAGCCCCAGTGTCAGAGAGAGTCTACAGGATGGCGCCGTCAGAGTTGGAGATATTGTACAAGATGATTGAAGAACTCAGAACCAAGGGATTCATTCGTGCTAGTGGATCGCCTTGGGGAGCCCCGATGCTTCTTGTGAAAAAGAAGGATGGTACATCCCGGTTATGTGTTGATTATCGTACCTTGAACTCAGTGACAATCAAGAACAGATACCCTCTTCCGAGGATAGATGACTTGTTTGATCAACTCAAGGGGGCATCAGTATTCTCGAAGATTGACTTGCGCTCAGGATATCACCAGATCAGAGTCAGAGAGCAGGACATCCCGAAGACAGCTTTTAGATCGAGATACAGACATTAGGAGTTCCTTGTTAGGCCTTTTGGAGCAACCAATACGCCGGCAGTATTCATGGACCTCATGAATCGCATCTTCATGCCTTACTTGGATCAGTTTGTGATCGTGTTCTTGGATGACGTTCTGGTCTACAGCAAAAGTGAGGCGGAGCATGAGCAGCATCTTCGTGTGGTTCTTCAGACTCTCAGAGAGCACCAGTTATATGCCAAGTTCAGTAAATGCGAGTTTTGGCTCGATCGCATTTCGTACTTGGGTCATATCATCACCAGAGAAGGAGTGGAAGTAGATCCCCAGAAGATTGTGGCTATTGAGTCATGGTCAGTGCCCAGCACCGTTGCAGAGGTTCGTAGTTTTCTTGGATTGGCCGGCTACTACCGGCGGTTTGTTTCGAATTTTGCTCGAATTTCAGCGCCATTGACCCAGTTGACCCGCAAGGATGCACAATTTGCTTGGACAGCAGAGTGTCAGAGTTCTTTTGAGCAGTTGAAGCGAGGCCTGATAACAGCTCCTATTCTCACGCTTCCAGATGGGACCGGAGGATTCTCAGTATACTGTGATGCTTCAGGCAGAGGTTTAGGATGTGTTCTGATGCAGCATGGGAAGGTGATAGCTTATGCGTCACGACAACTTCATGATCATGAGAGGAATTACCCAACCCATGACTTGGAGCTGGCAGCAGTGGTGTTTGTACTTAAGTTGTGGAGGCACTACTTGTATGGAGATAGGGTGGAGATTTTCACCGACCACAAGAGCCTGAAGTATGTTTTCACCCAGAAGGATCTTAACATGCGTCAGAGGAGGTGGCTGGAGCTTCTTGTGGATTATGATGTCAGCTTGTAGTATCATCCCGGGAAGGCCAATGTTGTTGCGGATGCATTGAGCAGGAGAGTGGGAGCTTATTTCCTAACAGCACAACCAGAGCTGTTAGCAGATCTTCAGAAGATGGGTATTGAAGTTGTTCTCCCTTCTAGTGTGGCGTTGATGGCCAGCATGCAAGTTCAGTCCACTATAGTCGAGAGGATTCGGATGGCACAGTCAACAGATTTCAAGCTTCAGCGACTCAGAGCAGAGTGTGAGGCAGGACGAAGACCAGAGTTATGTATTCATGAGGATGGTACACTTAGGCATGGTAAGCGTCTTTGTGTACCCAGCGGAGATATCAGACATGAGATCATGTCAGAAGCGCACAGTTCGCAGTATTCCATCCATCCTGGCAGTACGAAGATGTACCGCCACTGGTGGAATGGCATGAAGCGGGAGATAGCCCGGTTTGTCTCTCGGTGTTTGGTTTGCCAACAAGTTAAAGCCGAACATCAGAGACCGGCTGGACTTCTTCAGCCCTTACCGATTCCAGAATGGAAGTGGGAGCATGTGACCATGGATTTTGTGACTGGACTACCTAGATTCCCAGCTGGTAGAGATGCTATCTGGGTTATAGTTGATCGGCTCACGAAGGTGGCTCACTTTCTTCCATTCAGAGTTGGTCAGTCGACGGCTCAGTTAGCAGAGATGTACCTCAGGCAGATTGTTAGATTGCACGGTGTGCCAGTCAGTATTACCTCGGACCAAGATTTAAGATTTACGTCGCACTTTTGGCGTAGCCAGCAGGAGAGTTTGGGGACTCGCCTCCAGTTCAGTTCAGCATATCACCCGCAGACAGATGGCCAGTCGGAGCGCACGATCCAGACTCTTGAAGACATGTTGCGGTCTTGCACACTTGACTTCGGTGGTTCATGGGAAGATCATTTACACCTGATGGAATTCTCGTACAATAATAGTTTCCAGGCCAGTATCCAGATGGTAACGTTCGAGGCACTGTATGGTAGGAAGTGCAGATCCCCGTTAGCCTGGGATGATGTCGGAGAGAGGCAGATGCTTGGTCCAGAAATGATTGCTCAGACCGTTGAAGTAGTCAGGCGAGTCAGAGATCATCTTCGAGTTGCCCAAGATCGCCAGCGCCATTGGACCGGAGAGAGAAGATCCTCAAGAACAAGACTATCAAGTTAGTCCGAGTTGTTTGGGGTCATCACTCTTTGGGGGAGTCAACGTGGGAGCGTGAGGATGATATCCGATTACGATATCCCGGCTTGTTTGACTCGTGAGGTATAATGTCTTTCTTATGCCTCATGCCATCAATTCCTTGCTTGCATGATTGATTGATTGCCTAGTATAATTGCTTGTGAATAGTATAGCTTGTTCTTGTCCCTCTAGCCTCTTAATTAAATTTCGAGGACGGAATTCTTTTAAGGTGGGTAGAGTTGTAATGCCTGTGTTCGTATTACGTATTTTGGGATACGTATACGTATTTTATTCTGTATTACATGATTCCTTGTTTAGCTCTCGGCTTGGTTTAACTCTCAGTTTGGGTTGGCTTGGTTCGGCCGGCCCAATGCTTGGTTTATCATGGGCCAAGGGTGGAACATCTTAGCCTATGCTTCTCCTTCATTTCTACCACAACCCCCTACCTACCACCACCTTTGATATTTATTGCCATTTCTTCTTTCTCTCTCTCCATAATTCTCATTTACTTCTCCTTCCCCTACCATTACTCTTCTCCACCAACCAAGAACACCATAGGCAAGTGCAACTTGCTTCCACAAGAGAACTTCTTTTGATGGTTTCATTAGCTTCTCCTCATGATTCTAAACCACATTAGAACTTGTCATTTTCCATTTTGAGGCTTTAATTCTTGTAGATCTAGAGTTTTGCTATTTTCGGATTTTTGGTGTTTTGATCTATCAAACTTGCTTGTTTTCAAGTTTTGATGGTTCCATGTTTTAGAGAATTTTATTCTACCCAATTTTGACCTTTGGAAAGTTGGATTCGGACTTGTTTTGACCAAGATATGGACAATTGAAGCTTAGATTCAACTTTAGAGTTCTTGCTGTTCTTGCCATTTGGAGAAGACAGTGAACAGTGAGCTAGCTTTTTAGCTTACGCCACTGAGTCGTACGCTGCTGTTTAGTGAGCGTACGCTAGCCTTCGTACGCTGCTGTTTGGCGAGCGTACACTAGCCTTCGTACGCTGCTGTTTGGCGAGCGTACACTAGCCTTCGTACGCTGCTCTTTAGTGAGCGTACGCTCACCTTAATACGCTGCCTGTTGGCAGTGTGTCTTGAGCGTACGCTAGCTTTCGTACGCTAGCTTGAGCGTACGCGTGCCTTGGTACGCTAGCTTAAGCGAGCAAGGCGTACGCTGGCCCCTTTCGTACGCTAGCTCGAGCGTACGCAGTCTTGAGCGTACGCTAGCTTGAGCGTACGCTGACCTATAGCTTGAGCGTGCCCTTGTGTACGCTGACCCTTGCGTACGCTTCCCATTGGAAGTGTATGGATCCTTTGGTACGCAGACCTGAGCGTACGCTAGCCTGAGTATAGCCTGGCTTGAGCGTAGCCTGATTACCCTTGATCTTTTATAGCCCTGTAATATTGATATTTTATTAGATATTTAACGTCCATTTTATATCCTTACGCCTTTTGTCCTGAACTTGATAATCATGAATTTACTTGATATATTTGTAATATTGATAACTGAGCCTGACACGATAGTGACCCATAGTGGTGCACTCCTGACATAATGACCTAACATGACCTGATAGTGGCCTGTCGTGGCGCACTCCTGACAAGTATACTTGACACGATAACCTGACATGTTATATCTTGATAAGCTGTTGCGACGGCTACCTGACATGACATGACCTGTATAAATAACCTGGACACCGTGGGCGATTGTGCTTGTACAAATAATCCAGTCTTGTCTTGCATCATGTCTAGGAGGGGACTCTTGAGTACCATGGTCAGGAGTACCCATTGAAATAAACTAAGGGCCAATAACTAGATTAATACATTAGTCATGAAGAGATTTCTCAGCTACAGGCAATCCCGTTACCTGGGCACGCCTTGGGATCTGTAGCCTGCCGTCGAGTAGGGCACATTTTCAGCACACTGTCATGTGTTGCACCCTTCAAGCTACCTAAGGGTACATTCGTTTCCTGGACGATGTACTCACCTGAATTCAACTCTAATCTTTTAACCCGAAGAACCTGGATGGTCTGCAGGGCTTGTGGCTGTGGAATAATTTCACTGCATCTTGTTAGTAATTAGGCTTGTGACAACCCTAGTTAGTTAAAGTATCAAGCCGTAATTCTCGCTTGGCCGTAAAATGATTGGATGGAGTCTAACCAGTCTAGTCTTGCCCTGAATCCTGTTCCAGATTATTGAATGACCAGAATGCTTGCATTTATTTTACCGATAAATGGTGAGAAACCAAGCTCCGTTCAGACGAAGGGTTACAACCCCGGTCCTTGTTTGGTTCACGGGTTGTAACCTGGTTATCTGAATAGTTCCATGGTTATCTCGTCGTATATCATCCTGATATATTTCCTTTTATTCCAGTCCTTATTTTATTTATATTTATATTCCTGTGCTGATTGCTGGTTTTAGTTCTTAAGTGAAGCCTCCTTTGTGGTACTTGCTCTTTCTGGGGTCTGACCCAGCTGGTTTTGTATGGCCAAATTTCGGAGCAGCTCCAGAGGATCTACCGACCTTCCAGCCAGATGGTGGCCACTAGACGGAACCCTGGCAACGAGTGGGTTATTTTGGCTCTCCCGCTCTATTATAAAAATATTCTTTTGAGGCGTTTAGCCGACGAGCACCTGTTTAGCTCGATTGTACTTTATTTACTGTCTGCCTACGGGCTGTAACATGATTAACAGATCCTAGGGTTGATCATGTATGACTACACTCTTGCTAGTCCTAACATTTTGTAACGACTAGCTTCATGATCAGCTGAATATGTAATATTTGGGACGCCTTATCATTGTATATTTAATGATCATACATCTTGTAACATTTACTTACTTGCTTGTGATTGAGACACTAGGCTTGTTCATGACCATAGGAGACTGTTGGCTTGTAGTAAACCCTCATGTATCTAGACAGCCGTGACCGTATAGCGAGATGGAATCCATTTCATATACGTAGTTGGCTATGTCCGCCCCTGCTCTCCAGTATTCTGGTTCTGGGGCGTGATAGCAACCGCATGCGTCGCACGCCCGCACTGCCTTGAGACCGACCTTTCCGAGCCGCATGAACTCGGATTTCGGGCCGCATGAACCCATATCCATTCAGCCGCATGGGCTATTCTCTTCCAGCCGCATGTGATCATTCCTGGCCGCATAGGCCTTAGCCGCATGGGCTGTTCTCTTTCAGCCGTATGTGATCATTCCTGGCCGCATAGGCCTTAGCCGCATGGCTCTTCTATAGCCCTGAATATTAATATTTTATTAGATATTTTACGTCCATTTTATATCCTTACGCCTTTTTTCATGAACTTGATAATCATGGAATTGTTTAATATATTTGGAAATGATACCTGAGCATGACACGATAGTGACCCGTAGTGGTGCACTCTTGACAAGAAAACATGACATGACCTGATAGTGGCCCGTCGTGGCGCACTCCTGACAAGAACACTTGACATGATAAACCTGACATGATTATCTCGAATAGCTGTTGCGACGGCTACCTGACATGACATGACCTGTATAATTACCTGGACACCGTGGGCGATTGTGCTTGTACAAATAAACCAGTCCTGTCTTGCATCATGTCTAGGGAGGGACTCCTGAGTACCACGGTCAGGAGTACCTATTGAAATGGACTAAGGCTAATAACTAGATTAATATATTAGTCATGAAGAGATTTTCCAGCTACAGGCAATCCCGTTACCTGGACGCGCCTGGGATCTGTAGCCTGCCGTCGAGTAGGGCACATTTCCAGCACACTGTCATGTGTTGCACCCTTCAAGCTACTTAAGGGTACATACGTTTCCTGGACGATGTACCCACCTGAATTCAACCCTAATCTTTCGTCCTGGGTAACCTGGATGGTCTGCAGGGCTTGTGGCTGTGGAATAATCTCACTGCATCTTTCTAGTAATTAGGCCTGTGATAACCCTAGTTAGTTAAAGTATCAAGCCGTAATTCTTGCTTGGCCGTGAATGATTGGATGGAGTTTAACCAGTCTAGTCTTGTCCTGATCCTGCTCCAGATTGCTATATGACCTGAATGCCTGTATTTATTTTACCGATAAACGGTGAGAATTCTAAGTTCTGTTCAGACGAAGGGTTGCAACCCCGGTCCTTGTTTGGTTTACGGGTTGTAACCTGGTTATCTGAATAGTTCCATGGTTATCTCGTCGTATATCATCCTGATGTATTTTCTTTATTTCCAGTTTTTACCTTATTTATACTCTTGTGATGATTGCTGGTTTTAGTTCCTAAGTGAAGCTTCCTTTGTGGCACTTGCTCTTTCTGGGATCTGACCCAGCTGGTTTTGTATGGCCAGATTTCGGAGCAGCTCCAGAGGATCTACCGACTATCCAGCCCGATGGTGGCGACTAGACGTAACCCGGGCAACGAGTGGGTTTATTTTTGCTCTCCCACTTTATTGTAAAAATATTTTTTTGAGGCGTTTAGCCGACGAGCGCCTGTTTAGCTCGATTGTATTTACTTACTGTCTGCCTACGGGCTGTAACATGATTGACAGATCCTAGTGTTGATCATGTATGACTAAACTCTTGCTAGTCCTCACATTTTGTAACGACTAGCTTCATGATCAGCTGAATATGTAATATTTGGGACGCCTTGTTATTGTATATTTAATGATCATACATCTTGTAACTTTTACTTACTTGCTTGTGATTGAGACAATAGGCTTGTTCATGACCTTAAGAGACTGCTGGCTTGTAGATAAACCCTCATGTATCTAGACAGCCGTGACCGTATAGCGAGATAGAATCTATTTCAATATACGTAGCTGGCTATGTCTGCCCCCGCTCTCCAGTATTCTGGTTCTGGGGCGTGACATGGTTTAAGTGGTATTCCATCCATCCTGGCAGCAGTGGTGTTCGTAGTATTCCATCCATCCCGGCAGTACGAAGATGTACCGTGATATCCGTCAGCACTTTTGGTGGAATGGCATGAAGCGAAAGATAGCTCGGTTTGTCTCTCGGTATTTGGTTTGCCAACAAGTCAAGGCTGAACATCAGAGACCGGCTGGACTTCTTCAGCCCTTGCCGATTCCAGAATGGAAGTGGGAGCATGTGACCATGGATTTTGTGACCGGACTGCCTAGATCCCCAGCTGGTAGAGATACTATCTAGGTTATAGTTGATCGGCTCACGAAAGTGGCTCACTTTCTTCCATTCAGAGTTGGTCAGTCGACGGCTCAGCTAGCAGAGACGTACCTCAGGCAGATTGTCAGATTGTACGGTGTGCCAGTCAGTATCACCTCGGACCGAGATTCTAGATTTACGTCGCACTTTTGGCGTAGCTTACAAAAGAGTTTGGGGACTCGCCTCCAGTTCAGTTCAGCTTATCACCCACAGACAGATGGCCAGTCGGAGCGCACGATCCAGACTCTTGAAGACATGTTGCGGTCCTGTACACTTGACTTCGGTGGTTCATGGAAAAATCACTTGCACCTGATAGAATTCTCGTACAATAATAGTTTCCAGGCCATTATCCAGAAATGCTTGGTCCAGAAATGCTCGGTGCTGATCCCCGCTAGCCTGGGATGATGTTGGAGAGAGACAAATGCTTGGTCCAGAAATGATCGCTCAGACAGTTGAGGTGGTCAGGAGAGTCCGAGATCATCTTAGAGTTGCCCAAGATCGCCAGCGCCATTGGGCCGATTCTCATCGGCGCCCTCTAGAGTTTTCGGTCGGCGATCATGTATTCCTGAGGATTTTGCCTAACCGTGGCGTCATTCGTTTCGGCGTCCGGGGAAAGCTTAGTCCTAGGTATATAGGACCGTTTGACATTCTGGAGCGAGTAGGAGATGTATCCTATCGTCTCGCTCTTCCGCCGTCGCTAAGAGAGGTGCATGACGTGTTCCATGTATCCCAATTACGACGGTATATACCGGACCCGAGCCACATCCTGGATCATTCGGAATTGGTTGTTGGTACCAACCTTTCGTATGAGGAGAGGCCCGTGTCTATATTGGACCGAAGAGAGAAGATCCTCAAGAACAAGACTATCAAGTTAGTTCGAGTTGCTTGGGATCATCACTCTTTGGGGGAGTCAACGTGGGAGCATGAGGATGATATCCGATCGCGATATCCCGACCTGTTTGACTCGTGAGGTATAATGTCTTTCTTATGCCTCATGCCTTCGATTCCTTGCTTGCATGATTGATTGATTGCCTAGTATAGCTCGCTTGTCATTAGTATAGCTTGTCATTACCCCTCTAGCCTCTTGATTAAATTCCGAGGACGGAATTCTTTTAAGGTGGATAGAGTTGTTATGCCTGTTATTTGTATTACGTATTTTAGATTACGTATACGTATTTTATTCTGTATTGCATGATTTCCTGGCTTAGCATTTCCTTCTTGGCCTGGCTATTTCTGGGCTTGGTTCGATTTTCTTTGGTCTATCATGGACCAAGGGTGAACCCCCTACCTACCACCACCATTCATATTTATTAGCCCTCTTCATTCTCTCTCTTCATTTATCATCTTCTTCTTTCTCATTTACTTCCTTACCTACCAGAGAGAGAAGAGAGAGGTCTAGGCAAGTGCAACTTGCTTCATGGAGGAACTCCAATTTTATTACTTCATTCTCTTCCTTACTATATTCTAAAGCACTTTAGTACTTGGCATTTCTCATTTCCATGGCTAGATTCTTGTAGATCTAAGTTTATTTTATTTTCGGATTTCTTGGGTTTTGATCTAATTAATCTTGTTATTTCTATGTTTTAATGGTTCTATGTTGTAGAGAATCTCGTTCTACCCTATTTTGACCTATGAAAGTTCGGATTTGGGCTCCGGATGATAGAGTTATGCAGCTTGGAAGCCATGGCTTATGGTGTACTTCTTCTCGGAAATTTGGAGAAGAAGCACAGTTCCGAGCCGCATGATAGCACTTGACCGCATGAATATTCATGCGGCAAGTCAGCTTCGAAACCGCATGCACTATCAACTGGACTTGACCGTATGACAAGTTCATGCGGCAAGTATTTAGTTCGGCCGCATGAGGGCCCTTCTTCCCGAACCGCATATGCACCCTTGCTCCCAGCCGCATAGGCATTGCTCTCCGCTGCCGCATGGGACTTCGCCCATCCCGAGCCGCATGAACTCTAATACTCGCGAGCCGCATAGACCGCATTCTCCCGCTGCCGCATGAGGACCCGAGTCCTCTCAGCCGCATGACTGACTGATCTCGAGCCGCATAGATCCTGATTCCCTTCAGCCGCATGAGACCCCTCCATTCCTGACCTGATAGTGGCCCGTCGTGGCGTACTCCTGACAAGAATACTTGACATGATAAACCTGACATGATTATCTCGAATAGCTGTCGCGACGGCTACCTGACATGACATGACCTGTATAATTACCTGGACACCGTGGGCGATTGTGCTTGTACAAATAAACCAGTCCTGTCTTGCATCATGTCTAGCGAGGGACTCCTGAGTACCACGGTCAGGAGTACCTATTGAAATGGACTAAGGCTAATAACTAGATTAATATATTAGTCATGAAGAGATTTCCCAGCTACAGGCAATCCCATTACCTGGGCGCGCCTGGGATCTGTAGCCTGCCGTCGAGTAGGGCACATTTTCAGCATACTGTCATGTGTTGCACCCTTCAAGCTACTTAAGGGTACATACATTTCCTGGACGATGTACCCACCTGAATTCAACCATAATCTTTCGTCCTGGGTAACCTGGATGGTCTGCAGGGCTTGTGGCTGTGGAATAATCTCACTGCATCTTGCTAGTAATTAGGCCTGTGATAACCCTAGTTAGTTAAAGTATCAAGCCGTAATTCTTGCTTGGCCGTGAATGATTGGATGGAGTTTAACCAGTCTAGTCTTGTCCTGATCCTGCTCCAGATTGCTATATGACCTGAATGCCTGTATTTATTTTATCGATAAATGGTGAGAATTTCAAGTTCTGTTCAGACAAAGGGTTGCAACCCCGGTCCTTATTTGGTTTACAGGTTGTAACCTGGTTATCTGAATAGTTCCATGGTTATCTCGTCGTATATCATCCTGATGTATTTTCTTTATTTCCAGTTTTTACCTTATTTATACTCTTGTGATGATTGCTGGTTTTAGTTCCTAAGTGAAGCTTCCTTTGTGGCACTTGCTCTTTCTGGGATCTGACCCAGCTGGTTTTGTATGGCCAGATTTCGGAGCAGCTCCAGAGGATCTACCGACTATCCAGCCCGATGGTGGCGACTAGACGTAACCCGGGCAACGAGTGGGTTTATTTTTGCTCTCCCACTTTATTGTAAAAATATTTTTTTGAGGCGTTTAACCGACGAGCGCCTGTTTAGCTCGATTGTATTTACTTACTGTCTGCCTACGGGCTGTAACATGATTGACAGATCCTAGGGTTGATCATGTATGACTAAACTCTTGCTAGTCCTCACATTTTGTAACGACTAGCTTCATGATCAGCTGAATATATAATATTTGGGACGCATTATTATTGTATATTTAATGATCATACATCTTGTAACTTTTACTTACTTGCTTGTGATTGAGACAATAGGCTTGTTCATGACCTTAAGAGACTGCTGGCTTGTAGATAAACCCTCATGTATCTAGACAGCCGTGACCGTATAGCGAGATGGAATCCATTTCAATATACGTAGCTGGCTATGTCTGCCCCCGTTCTCCAGTATTCTGGTTCTGGGGCGTGACAGACGTGTATCGGAGGCGATTCGTACGTTTGGCACGAGTTTTCGTCGGCACGAGCTCGAAATACATCCGAAAATGGTATTCCATCGAAGCGACTTTCCGTACATTTTTCGAGAAATTCGACCGTTGGATCGACAATTTCTTTGCTCCGTCACAATCTCGGTATATCCATCTTCTCTTTCCTCAATTTTTGTCCGTTAAATTTATCGTTTGATACATCAAAACCGGCCACCAAGTTGACCGTTTAAATTATATTATTTTTGGACAGTTTTGCGGAGCCAACTTTGTCGGTTCGTATCTCCTCCATCGCAGCTCCGTCTGGCTTGCCACTGGTTCTTATGTGAAGCTGGTATAACCCTCTTCCTACCCCTCTAGTTTCGTTTCATTGTGATCACGTTTGATTGGTTGAATTTGACGCCAAAGTTGGCCGTCTGAATTCGTACTTTCCAAGTTGTAAAATTCTATTTTTGAACCCGGGACTCCGAATTCAATTTCTGACACCTCTAGTAGACTCGTGGCATCGTTCTGGCACATTTTCATATAAAGTTTGTTAGATTTGGAGGATGTGGGCCCTGGCACGTATTTCGGTACAAAGTAGGCCCTACAGTCCGGGTCAACGAAACTTTTTGACGCCGGCTCATCGAAATCCAATTCCGGATATTCCGTTGAGTTCATATCGTCATTCTGGACTCGTTGACATATAATTTACTAGGTTTTAGTGGACATTGGTTCCAGCACGCATTTCGGTGCAAGTCGAATACCAATATCCGGGTCAACGGGTCATTTTGAGATCGGCTCATCAAAATCCAATTCTGGACATACCCTTGAGTTCGTATCGTCAGTCTGGACTCGTTGACATATAATTTGCTAAATTTTGAGGGCATTGGCTCCGACACGCTTTTTCGTGCAAATCGGAATTTCAATGTCCTGGTCAACGGACCAATTTGAGATCGGGTCAACGTAATCCAATTCCTGATATACCGTTGGGTTCGTATCGTCATTCTGGATTCGTGGATATATAATTTGTTAGGTTTAGTGTATTTTGGCACATTTTTCGGTGCAAAGTGGGTACGACACGGACACCGTTTTGACCCAAAATTATCTTTTTTCCTCTGTATCCAAATTGGATTTATGGGCAGGCTATTCTAGCTATTTTGACCATTCTGGACACGTTGGTAATGGTTTTTTTACCATCCGACAACATCTATAGGTTTTTACCCTATTATTATAATCTTTCTCCTTTAGTGGTATTTTGAGATCTATCGACTCCAGTGATTTCACAACCACTGAAATTGAATGTATTGACTCTGTAGATGTTTATAGAGACTAGCTTTGACCCTGTTTGACCATGGTTGACTACTTTGACTGAACGTCAAAGTAGAGTCAACATTTGACCTAGGTTAGACTAGTTTTGACCTTGGTTGATCACAGTTGACTATTTTGACCAAAAGTCAACCGTAGCCTAAAATTGACTAGAACTGGACCGAACTTGACCAGTTGACCCAAAGTCAACTGTTAGTAAAGTTTGACCTAGAGTTGACCTAGGATTGACCATAGTTGATCAGTTGACCAAAAGTCAACTATAAGTCAACCATTGACTTAGATTGACCTAGTTTGACTTGCCTTGACCTAGTTTGACTTAGTATGACTTAATTTTACTTCCAAACTCTTATATTGATACAGTATTCCACCTATAGCTCCTCGAGGCACTGTTCTTGGACTCAGTTGACATATTCCACCAGATCGCAGGCGAGTACATTCTCTGATAATATTTCTATTTTATGATATCGTCTAGTATGTTTCTTGTATTTAGTGTAGATATCCTTGTTCTCTTGACACATTGTTCACACGAATTGGTATTTCTCTGGATCCCGTCATGAGATGTTATTCCTCGCTTTCCTTAGTATATCTTGTGCAAGTCTTTCTTGTTCCTTGTGCATTGTATAGACACGATTCCTGCGAAGGCTAGCTACCCTCTCAGAGAATTGTGTGTCATGATGTGTCATGGTTGGATCCACTATACTAGTCGGGGACGAGGAGTATTAGTATAGATGTGTGGTCAATACCCGCCTTGTATATCTTGTGAACCTTGTGAATGCCAATCCTACACCACACGTATGATTGGCTAGATCATGACCTTGTGCAGACCTAAGCCGGCCACATGTTGTAGCTAGTACTCACACACTTAGATAGATGATTCTTGATTCTTGTACATGCCATGATCAGTTTTATTTGCCTTGTTCTAGCTCTAGATTTACAGCTTACCTTGCCATGATACTCACATGTACATTTCATAATTTCTTGTATATTCTCTCTATTTACTGCTACATTTTCAATATCGTCTAATTAGAACTGTTATTTAAGATTTGTGCTCCTTCCATTCTGACTGGATATGTTGACAAAATTTTAGGAGTAGTTGTGCCCTCAGTATTGGACTTCATGATGTTGCTAGTTGAGGAGGATCTCACTATTCTTCTATGTGAGTTGCCTGGTAGTTATTAGTTTTATTATTGTTTTCCTCTGTTTTATTTTTGTCTCATATGATCATTGTAGATTCTAGTTGTTCTAGTAATATTGTTATTATTTTTTGCCTTATCTTCCTTAGTTCGTGATATGACATGAGTACATTTCTAGTTATGGGTCTTTAGATGTTGTAGTTAGTATAGGGTACTTGACAGCTCTTTACCGTTGATACTGCGGCGTAGGCTGAGATTGGCCTACGTATTCGTACCCGTATATCCGAGTGCAGGTTGTGACAGGACGTGCGTGATTGGCTGGCCACCAGTACGTACAAGCCGTGCGATAGGATTAACCGCTAATAGAATTACATGCTAGTTTGACTTAGCGGTTATAGAGGTTTACTGTTATGGATACAACATAGTAGGCATTGGACGGGGTGGACAATTTCTTGGCGTATGGGCTTTGATGCACTTTTGCTTTTGTAATTCGTGAGCTCCGCCGGAGACACGGGTCAGATTACCCATGATTACTGACGGCCACTGACGTTCTACGAAACGTTATGCTCTTACTGATTGGGCCTCTGGTACCCCAAGGGGGGACCATGCCGATCCTATTTAGCGAGGTCCCATGCGTAGGAAGGATTGTTCTTAACTACATTTTACTTAGAACGGTTAGGCACCTTTATCCGTTAGGTATGAGTACTTTTAGTTTGGATACTTGTATCTGACCGTGGCTTGGAACAATAACTTGTCGTGGATTAGTTCGTCACATCTTGTCCTTGTTTGGTTGTAGGTGTGGCTTACTACTTCGATGAGAAGGTATTGAACCTTGTTGGGGTCCGGATACCATATTAGATTTATAGCATGGAAAGATATGTCACCGTCAATTAGTTTACCATCTCCTGTCCTTGTTTGGTTGGGGAGATGGTAAGCTAGTTCAATAGGTGTGTATTGGACCATGTTATAATTCAATTGACTTATTTATTTGAGCAATATTTATTCAGTTTATATGGCATGATATTATGTGTCTTGTTACGTCCCTCTGAGGACCTGGTTATCTCGCCAGGTGTGTGCTCTTGTCTTTCGCAGGTGTTCTAGCTCTAGCCGTGACCATCTCCATTTCTTCGAGGATGATTGCGCTTGGATCGTCTTCGCTTCGCTCGCCAAACTCATTTCTTTTCTCATGTATTTTTTCTTTACTTGTTGGTAGTGGATTTGTCTCCGCCCAACATATTGTATCAAGGCAATTCATTATCATTATATGATATCTTTTATTCATTTATTTTGTGTGGATGAGATTAGTTATGGTTTACTGTATTTTACAGCTTATGTATTTATACTAGGTTTCCATATATTGGAGTGTACTTCGTATGTATACAGCTAGCATGTCTACGTTCCTAGCCCTACATATTTTGGGACTGGAGCGTTACATAATTTTGTGGTGGCCCATGCAGTTCAAGATAAATTGTTTGGTTACTTTACCGTACCAAGCAAGCCTGCGTATAGGATTAGAAGTCTAGGATCTCATCCACATACTTGACCTCTCTCCTCGATTCCATTTTTGAACTACCGTTCGACTCATCGAATGCATCTTGCTTGATTCCTTCTATGATTAATCTTATCTCCCCTTCGTGCTTGCTAGAGGTTGGACAGGTGACCCCTATTAGTTAGACGTGTTTCCTTGTCCCAAAACCCAATTAGTTTAATTTTTAAGTTGGGTAGAATGCCTTATGACCTAGCAATTCCTTTGTCCTTGTGACCTATATTAGCAAGTTTACTTAGATTCTAGAATTTAGAGGACCCTAACCCATCTAGCCAACCAAGGACTTGGACAAGAAGACCATAGGACAACTGTATAGAGACCAACATAGGATACAACTAAGAGTCTTAAGGAGTTTGAACTAATTCTACTCTATTTCAATCTTAATCTCACGTGCCTATATTTTTACTATCTAGACTAATGATGCTAATGTAGCTTAGTTTTTGCAAGCTCAATTCTTTATCAAGCTTGTTCATGACATATGTTATTGGAGGCCTCCACTAACGTATTATCTGCTCAGAACCGGTGCATGATGGTCTGATCAACCTAGTGCACTTTGGTTCGCTTTTATCTATCGTTCTACGTGGATGGGGACATAGCTAAACTTGTCCTTTAGAGTCCCATCCATGACTTCCTTGGCAACTGCTTTTGAATTATTCGGTCGCCTTTGAACCACGTATTCGTATTCGATAACGCCTCCTTCGAACTCTATATTGCTTTCGCCTTCACCTATTTCAGAAGGACGAAGGCGTTGTACTAGAACTTCCTCTAGCCTTCCTATCGATTATGACTATTACCACTCGATGTTGCTATATCTTCATCCTATACTACTCGTTCTTTTCTCGGCCCTATCATGACCTTCTAATCACTTAATTTAGGCGTAAACGTAGTTCGCCCTCTTAAATCGTGCCCTCAACCTACTTTCAAAACATATCTTTTAGGCCTCTCATTTATTCTCTTGATACCATATTACTCTTTTGCATGTTATCATGACTAACCTTAAACCTTAACTTTTAATTGTTGCTTTAAACTCGTGACCCTCATCCATAACCCTATCGTAATATTATTTCTATGATCTAAGCCACGACTTGCTAATCGCATGTCGAATATCATCTCTTTGTCTCGCCAAATAACTTGATTGTTCCCCACCGATATCCTCTTGTGTCTTCTCACCCCCTACTAATTCTTAATTTCGAGGACAAATTTTTTTTAAGTTGGGTAGGATGTAAAACCCCTAAATTTTACTTTTTTTATTATTATTATTTGGTACTGATTTAAAATTTTATATTGTACGTCGCATAGTCGTATTGTACGTCGCGCGCGAATTTGCATTATTCATATTTGCTCGTCGAGTGCGAATATGTGTTAGGTACATATTTTTAGAAGAACATTTTGGATTATATATTTTTATAGTTTCAGAATAATATATAATAGTTATTTTTATCTACTTAAAGTTGAAAAATGGGTCGCATCGTGATTTGGCAACTCTATTTATTTGTTTAGTTATTTATCATGTTATTATCAAAGGCTATTGTATTTTCTGTAAAGATATATGTGATAATTTAAGAAGTAGTGTTTTGTAAATGTTATGTTCTATTCATATGAGATACATGAAGTCAAATTCATGCATATTTTGATTTTCGCAAACTAAAAATTTATTTATTTATTTATGAAAAGGTGTTCAACTATTTAAATATATATTTTCAAAATTTATTTATTATTATTTGTAGAAAATAATTTTTTTTCCTTCTTGATTTAAATAACTAAGACGGTTATAGTAATTTAAAATAAAATTTGGATTTTCTATGATTTTAAACTTAAGATAAGATTACCTAGATTTAAAATGTAGATTTGATAAATTGTTTTAATTTAGATTAATGAATTATCCATTTGGGTTTAAAAAGTCCCAATCCTTATCTATCAAGAATATCCTCAACCCTATATATAGGGGAGCTTCTCATTGAGTTCTCCACAATTTCTCCAAATTTCTCCGCCCAAATAGGTTGTGCATCGTGTCTGTGTCCATCCAAATTTTTATTCCAAATTTTTACGTATATAAATTTATCTACCGTGTCGGACACACCCCGACACAAACGAATCGCTAACCTTAAGCCCTGTCCCGGTTCATCCCGATCCCTGGCCGACCCCGCCACTCGTGTTGCCATCTCCGACCACCATTTCCTTTGCAAACCCGCCACCACCATCGGCTTCTACAACACCCATCTAATCGACCAACCCCCGATCGTCGCCACAAAATAGAACCAACACCACCATCCACACAGCCGTCCTGCCACCGATCACTGTCATCCCCACGGCGGACTTTCCCCACACCCTGACACCACCTACAGCAGATCTCGGCCGACACCCTGGCTGAGACAAAAATCTCCATTGCAGCCATCTCTGTGGCCAGCACCGCATCCGAACACCCCGGAACCCAACCCCCGACTCCCTTTACACCATCACCTGACCCCGGCCAAGTCGACCGGTAGCCAAACCCTAAACCACCGCTGCTGCGGCCAGACCCATGCCTTCCTCCAGCCCACTCTCCGTGTCCAGCCACCCATCCTGGCCGCCCCCATCACTCCGGCGGCTTCCTCCAACTACCAAGCACCACCACCCCGTCACCTTCATCTTCCCTACATCCGGCCGACCATCCTCGGTCGCTGCCAGCAAAACCACCGCCCCGCCACCATCAAACACCAACAGCAAGAATAAAAACAAAAACCCAATTAAATACATAACCACCACCGCCGCGTCGCCTTAAACTACGGCAAGCGCCGCTGACCTCCGACCCGTGTCCGCCGTCTCCGCCGAGTCCCAGCACCGCGCCCCTTTGGGTCTGCCCCGCCTCCAACATCCCAGCCGCCCGGCGAAGTCCTCATCTCCCTCTGCTGCGTGCGTCTTTCCGACTGCACGAAAACCCCGCCACCTCTTCCGGCGCAGCGCCCGTCGCACCGCCCGATCGAACCCTCTCCTATACTCCTCACCATCTGCTCCCTCGTGCCGCCCTGCTTCAGCCTCCATAGCCGCATGCCCGCCCGCGCCCGGTCGACTCCCTCCGCCCTTCTCTCTTCTCCGTTCACTCTCTCTCGGCTTCTTAATCTCTCTCCCCTCTCTTAATCTTTTAGTTTTTTTGTCTTTTTCTCTTTAGGAAAGGCAGTAGGCAGCAGGTGCCATCTGCGTGAGAAGTTCTGTTGTGTTTTTGTTTTTATTTTTTTTGATTGTTTTTTTTTGCTTTCGGTTATTATTATTATTTCTTTTTTTCTTTATTCTTTCATATCCCTTCTTTCTTTTTATTATTATTATTGCTTGTGTTGTTTTAGTTGTGTGATTTTATTTTATTTATGTTATTAAGAACTTGTATACAATATGTCATAAAAATTTGGGGAAATACTTTAAATATTATTATTCTTATTAGTGTACTGCTAAGCACCATGTATTATATTGTTTTTACTAACTATAAATGGTCGATAAATTCGTAAACACTATATTTTCTTGTATAACCAAAATTTTGGACTAAGATGTATTATTGTAACATTTTATCTAGTTAAATAGATTACTTGAAACAAATTTGGTTGCCATTAAAATATTCTCTAGAATTTCAACATATATATATATATATATATATATATATATATATATATATATATATATATATATATATATATATATATATATTAAAAATAGTTTTACCAAAAATCATATTTTTACAAAACATAGAATTTTAGCCTAAATCGGGTTTTCCATATCTTTATGTATTTAACAAATACTAGTTTTACTAATAAAAAAATATAGCTCCTATCTAAATATCATTTTCTTTTACAAACTTAAAGTTCGTGCAAAGTAATTCTTATGTTTTTAATATTTATCTAAAAGAAACACTATTTTTACTAATACATAATTTTTCAAGTATTATAAATAGTTTTTCCAAATTTTCTTGAATATCCTTATGTCCAAGACTAAGTCCATTATTCCCATCCTCCTGCCAATTCTGTCCTTCCTCTTGTCCACCCTAACTAATTTGACCCTTCTGGACCCAATAGAACTGTCCGTGCCACCACCCGAGGTCACCTTGTGTAGTTGTTGCCCGAAGTCGTAGTTCGTGCTACATTGATCATTGCAGTACACCAGGCGTCCCACCAGGCAAGACACCTTGCCATTTGCTGTTTATTTATTTAGCTCATATTTTATGCATTGTTCATTATTTTCTTTATGCAAAATAAACAGTGATACATAGCATAACTTGTTAGAATTTACTGTTCAGTTATATTTTCTGCTATGTATTATTTTTTTTACACATTCAACCTATATTTAAGGGACCACCTTGTGTGTTGCATTCATTGGCCTTGACAAGTTGTACCACGAAGTTGTGTGTCGCATGTAGAACACGGACGTGCGTGATTGGCTGACCACCAGTACGTACAAGCCGTGCGATAGGATTAACCGCTAATAGAATTGCATGCTAGTTTGACATAGCGGTTATAGAGGTTTACTGTTGTGGATACAACATAGTAGGCAATGGGCGGGGAGGACAATTCCTTAGCGTATGGGCTTCGATGCACTTTTCCTTTTGTAACCCGTGAGCTCCGCCAGAGACGCGGGTCAGATTACCCATGATTAATGACGACCACTGACGTTCTGCAAAATGTTATGCTCTTACTGATTGGGCCTCTGGTGCCCCAAGGGGGACCATGCCTATCCTATTTATCCAGGGCCCATGCGTAGGAAGGATTGTTCTTAAGTATATTTCACTTAGAACGGTTAGGCACCTTTATCCGTTAGGTACGAGTACTCTTGGTTTAGATACTTGTATCTGACCGTGGCTTCGAATAATAACTTGTCGCTGATTAGTTCGTCACATCTTGTCCTTGTTTGGTTGTAGGTGTGGCTTACTACTTCGATGAGAAGGTATTGAACGTTGTTGGGGTCCGGATACCATATTAGATTCATAGCATGGAAAGATATGTCGTCGTAAATTAGTTTACCATCTCCTGTCCTTATTTGGTTTGTGGGATGGTAAGCTAGTTCAATAGGTGTGTAATGGACCATGTTATAATTCAATTGACTTATTTAATTGAGCAATATTTATTTAGTTTATATGGCTTGATATTATGTGTCTTGTTACATCCCTCTGAGGACCTAGTTATCTTGCCAGGTATGTGCTCTTGTCTTTCGCAGGTGTTCTAGCTCTAGCCGTGATCATTGCTATTTCTTCGGAGATGATTGCACTTGGATCGTCTTCGCTTCGCTCGCCAAACTCATTTCATTTTCCATGTATTTTTTCCTTATTTGTTGGGAGTGGATTTGTCTCCGCCCAACATATTGTATCACGACAATTCATTATCATTATATGATATCTTTTATTCATTTATTTTGTGTGGATGAGATTACTTATGGTTCTACTGTATTTTACAGCTTATGTATTGATACAAGGTTTCCATATATTGGAGTGTACTTCGTATGTATACAGCTGGCATGTCTACGTTCCTAACCCAACGTATTTTGGGACTGGGGCGTTACACTTGCCACTTGGTGTCACCGACGTGATCGGCCCGCAAAGATCACCATGCACGAGATCTTGCAGGTTGTCAGCTTGGTACTTAGCCTCCTGCAGAAATGGTGCACGCTACTGCTTTCCAACGAGGTAACTATCGCAAATCTGATCGATGTGGTCAATTTGTGGTCGCCCGTGAACCATGTTGCAACGAGCTAACTTTCAGAGTACTTCGAAGTTGAGGTGGCCGAACCGTGTATGCCACCGCCCTGCATTATCATTGAGACATGCTGCTAAACACACTGGTTCTACAATATCAAGAGATAGAATATACAGTTAATTTTGGGCACGTTTTACCTTGGCGAGGAGGCATCACTGACGATCGCAAATCGAGAGCACGCTGCCTTCGATCAAGACTTAGCAGCCTTTCTCTTCGAGCTGCCCAAGGCTGATGATATTGCTTCGTAGCTTCGGGATGAAGTAGACGCTGGTGAGGGCACGGTGCTCGCTATTCTAGCAAGTGAACATCACCGGAATTCGATGACGTACCCGTCACCAAACTTGATGGAGCCCGTGACCCAGTGTCCAGCTCGATGAAGACTCCTTGCAGCCCGTCATATGGTTGCTGGCGTCGGTGTTGAGGTACTATGCTTCATCGTGGTGGTCATCCTTACGACCCAGATGCACCTGAGCGTGCACCTCGTTGAGCACGATGTTGTTGGTCACGCCTACGGAGGTTACGACGAGCGTGCACTCCTGCGCCATCAGCACGGTGGGCTCATCATCGTTGGCTTACGTCAGATGGGCCTGCTCATCGTGCTTCGGCTTGTAGCAGTCCTTTGCCCAATAGCCGTAAATGCCACAATTGTGGCACTATCCCTTCTTTTTACTTGTGTCGTCGAACGCATTGCCGTTGTCATTTTTCGTGTCGTCGCAGCTACGACCTCTTGGCATGCTGCGCCCGTGACCAGTGCTTTTGCCGTCGTCGGAGTAGGCCGCGCCTTGCTTCCTCTACTTCATGCGACCGAGCCACTCGTCTTTGGAGAGGAAAAGGAGACTGCATGTGTCGCCGGTGTTGCCGCCAAGATTGTATCGCTCCTCGACAGCTAAAAGCCGACCAGTAAACTCTTCAAATGACAACGTCTTGAGATCCACTAGAGTCTCAACGGCGATGGCGACTTGCGCGTACTTGGGTGGAACAACTCGAAAGAATTTTTTTACCTACCTTCTCGTGGTCCATTTCATCACCGAGTAGTTGCAGGTCATTGACGAATCTCGTGAGTCGCATCGAAAAGTCCTCGACGGACTTGTCGGCCTTGAACTTGATTGATTCGAAGTCGGCACATAATTTCTGCACTTTGGGCTCGCGCACGAGCTCGACCCCCATTCACATCATCTCCAGAGCATCCCATGCTTTCTTGGCAGTGTCTTTCACTGCCAGTGTCCGCTGTCACGCCTCAATCCCGCTAGGTCGTTCGTCCTTGCTTTGATCCTTGCGAGATTGTTCGTCCTCGCTAAGACGTAATGTTGTGCAAGCCTAAGTTGCGCTTGCACAAGACCAATACCTGCATAATACAACTAGACAATAAAACACATGCACGCAGTAATTTTAATTGCAGAAAACCGAATATTGGACACAAAGATTTAAAATAAAAATACTTTTTTATTAATTATTTGATAGGAATACAAGTACAATGCTTTGTGACTCAAAATGCCATAGCTTGGCTTACATATTTCTCTTTTGAAACTCTTTTAAAAATAGCCACAAGGTCCATACATCATATCCCATTATTACATACTCGAAGTGTAAAGACACCTTCAAAGAAAAACTTGCAACTTGACTTGAAATGAAAAATAGCTTCGAGGCGATCCGCAAGCTCTACTGGGCTGGACGGGCTTTAGCGCCTCACCAAAAATTCCCATGTCTTCTTGCTATCTGAAATGATGCCCACAACGTGGGTCAGTACACATCATGTACTAGAGAGCGGCTTTTGACCGAACTCACATAAATCTGTACTAAGTAGACAACGAAGGTAGCATAATTTTATTATGTGGTCTTTTTACTTGTCTAGGTTCTTTTTAAGCAATTCATGAAAGAAACATAAATAGTAGAAGGTACTTGCACAATAAATCTTACCCATTGCCGAGAGTCATTCCTGTACAAGACAACGTTAGCACAATTTGCATAATGAATAACTTGTTTTCCAGCCTTGCAGATATTGAAATTCATAGTTCAGATTATGCATGTGGCCTAGCTATCTTCATGATGGTCCATGGGTCATTTTTCGTTATTTAGCCGCTGTGACTCTTTGGTTCAACTCGTCGCTAATGGACAGATATCGACACCCCTTTCACGTTAGGTCTCATTTACCTGAGGGGGCCCTACTCTCTTCTCGGCCGAATGGTTCGAGGTACCCCAAGAATCCACCCGAGAGACAAATTTACCTTGTGCACAAGTTGTCCGAGACTGATGCATACTCTAACAGTTCTATAAGATAAAACAGGTTCAGATCTATGCACAGATGTACGACACGTTCATTTCGTGCCTTTTCCTTGATTCATCTCAACATGTACAAGTTCGTCTGTACATGTCTACATTTTAAATCATAATAGCACACGTTCATTTCATGCCTTTTCTTTGATTCATCTCAGCATGTACAAGTTCGTCTGTATATGTCTACATTTTAAAGCATAATAACAACAGAGGAGATGCTCATTCATGTAAAACATATTTTAGCAACCCATGATCTAGCATTTGATTCAATTTATTTATCTTCTCTTATCTTTTGTTATTGTGGTATCGTTTGTCAGAAGGACGCAACAAAAGAGTGGAATATATATATATATATATATATATATATATATATATATATATATATATATATATATATATATATATATATATATATATATATATATAACTCAAAGCTCTCAAACTTACGCTCGGCTACCCGGCCGCGGTAGCCGGGTGCAACGACATCTGGATATTCTTCGGCCCCGGCATCAATTTTGGCTCCATACACGACTCCAGACAATCGCTCTTTTGCTGGATAGAGCACCCCACACTCCAGTGCCGATCCCTATTATCCGTAGTGCACAGCAGTTGTGACCTTCACGAGCGCAAGTTGCTTTGGGATACTCTGGCGGACACGCACCACCTTCATAGCAACCTCCCGTGGCTGTGTGCCAGAGACTTCTACACTATTTCTTCTAGCGAGGAGAAGTCTGGGGGCCGACCACCTCACCAGACGGCCATGAATGACTTCAACACCTTCATTTTCAACGCCCACATGACTTTTCTGCCTTTTTCAGGCAACGAGTTCACTTGGTGCAACATGCAGGAGGGGGCCAGACGGCAGTATTCTCGTCTGGACAGAGCTCTGGTCAACAACTGCTGGTCCGACACGGGCCTCATCTCCAACCTATCTCACCTCAACAACACAGAATCGGATCACTCTCCCCTTCTAATAGAAATTACCAGCAATCCAAATCCTATCAAAAAAATATTCCGTTTCCAGGACTTCTGGAGCTTACATCCGCAGTACAGGAACATCGTTGCGACTACTTGGAGAGCGTCCACAGATCCAGACCCCCTACATCGTGTCGCCGTTAAGCTCAAAGCTACTAAGAGAGCTCTGGCGACCTGGAGCAAGAACGCTTTCGAAAATATTTTTTAAGAAATCAAGAAAACGGAGGACGACGTGACCCGGGCGGAGGTTCTGTTCGCCTCGAACAGAACACAGGAGTACCGACGCAGGAGTACCTTGCCACACTAAACCTCACCAGGGCTATCCTCAAATCTCGGCTGAAGGTTGAGACCGAATTCTGGAAGCAGAAAGCCAGGCTGGCTTGGGACATAGAAGGAGACTGAAATTCGGCTTTCTTCCACTCGTGCGTTAGAGGTCGGAGACAAAAACTAAATCGGCATCAAATTTCAGATGAAAATGGCATTCTCCAGAAAGATCAAAGGAGCATACAGGAGGCAGCCGCCAATTACTACACCAGATTATTCACCAAAGACCCCATTCTCAAAGACGCCGATCTCCTGTCCAAGATTTCTAACATGATCAGCAACAGAGAGAACGAACAGCTTCAAGTCCCCCGAACCGCAGAAGAAGTCAAGGCGACGGTGTGGGCTCTAAACGAGCACAATGCTCCCGGACCTGACGGATTCTCTGGGGTTTTTTTTCCGCACCTGCTGGGACATCATCGCCAACGATTTCCTAGAAGCGGCTATTGCATTCTTTCAGGGTGCGAGATACCCCAAATCCATCTCTTGTGCTAACCTCATTCTCATCCCCAAAAAAGACAACTCGGAGACTTTCAAAGATTTCTGCCCCATCAGCCTTTGCACCTTCACCAATAAAATTATTTCTAAGATCATAGCGACTCGCATGTCCACCCACCTACCCAAGATTATCTCTGAAGAACAAAGTGGCTTCGTTCAAGGGCGTAATATCACAGACAACATCCTCCTAGCCCAAGAGATGATCACGTGCTTGAATTTTCCCTCCAGGGGAGGGAATGTCGCCATCAAGCTGGACATGGAGAAAGCAAGCGATCGTTTGGACTGGCAATTTATGATATGGGTGCTCAAGGCATTCGGTTTCTCCGAATTGTGGATTGACATCATCTTCAGATCCGTCAGTAATTTATGATTCTCGACCATCATCAACGAGCAAGCGGCCGGATTCTTCAAATCGAGCCGAGGGGTCAGACAGGGAGATCCTCTCTCCGCCGCCATCTTCATCATTGCGGTCGAAGCTTTCAGCAGAAATCTGAACAGCCTAGCCAATACCCCCAGATTCCATCACTTCAACCCCAACACCGGTTCTCCCTTGATCACGCATCTAGCATATGCAGACGACATTCTCATATTCTCGGCAGGGGACTTAGGGTCGGTAGAGGCGGTCCATAGAACGCTAGAAAGATACACCAGATGCTCAGGGCAAAGGGTGAACCCCAACAAAAGCATCATATACACACACCATAAAGCTAATAGAAACCACTCTGAGACTCTCACCAATCTGACCTCTTCGCCACAGCCTACCCGCCATTCACCTACCTCGGATGCCCACTGGTTTACGGCAAATCTAATTCGGGCATTTTTGAAGGTCTTGTCAGGAAAGTCAGAAACAAAATCGAAGGATGGCACAACGCTACCCTCTTCCCGGGGGGCAAGATGATTCTGATCAAGCATGTGCTTTCTTCTATCCCTATATACACCCTGGCGGTTTGCTTCCCCCGAAGAAGGTATTATCAACACTAGAGTCCCTTCTTTCCAATTTCTTTCGGGGTCACAGTGACGGGAAAGACAAACACCACTGGGCCAGCTAGGATACCATGGCCAAACCCACCAGCGAAGGCGGTCTGGGTTTCAGCAGATTAGCGCACATTGTGGCAGCTTGCTCCATAAAGTTGTGGTGGAAGGTCCGCATGGAGAATTCGATCTGGGCTCGTTTTATGAAAGCAAGATACTTGCAACACTCCAACCCAACGACTGTGATAGCTAACAGCAGATCATCGACGAATTGGCACCGTATTCTCCTAGGTCAAAGCATCGCAGAACCTTTGATGATTAGAGACGACACCGGCGCACTTTGGTGGTCCCTGACCGCAGGTGGCGAATTCACTCTTGCTTCGGCTAGAATTGCGGCTAGAGGTGTCAGAGCGCCTTCCCCTTTCACCGCCCCTTACTGGCAGTCTTGTATTCCATACAAATGGCCGATCCTTACTTGGAGAGCGCAGAGAAGAAAGCTACCCACCAACGACTCCTTCACTTCCTTCGGATACAACCTTGCTTCGAGATGCCACTGTTGATCCTCTCCGATGGCGGAATCAGCAGAATACGTACTACTCAAAGGAGATCTTGCCTCTCAGCTGTGGATCAACCTCTCTAGAAGATGCCATCCGAACCAACAGGCAGGGGGTGTTTCACTTAACAAAATGCCTAAAATTGGCTTTTGAAAGAAAACAAGAAAAAGTACAAAAGTACAAATAGATTCTGGAGAGTATTGCTATGGAAGTCTGATCTGAGAGCGATCACTTTGTTCCTTGGACCACACGATGATGATAAAGAGAACAGCATGAGAAAGATGAACAATCGGAAGAACTAAGTCGCCAAAAAGATATCGACACAATGGCACTGATGGCACAGTCGAATGCTTTTCTGCTTTGCTTCACCATGTTCTTGAGAAAAAATTGAAGAAATACTTCTGGGAATATCACTATGAAAGTATGAGTTTTCTCAGAATCTTTTCTTTTGTATCTCTCTTGATGTCTTCTTGTGTTAAAAATAAGTCTATTTATAGACTAGACCCTCTGTGCATAAAAAGCAACATAATTGGGTCTCTACGCAAGTAACTGCCATCCACGATTGAAAACCAACCTTTACGCGTGATGACACGTGTCCCATGTAGAGTTTTGATCTCTACGCATGGTGACACGTGTCCCACAACTTCAACAAAATGGGGAAGGCACGTACACACGTTCCTCGATAAATGTGGCATGAAAGCCACGTATGCAGACCACGTTCTCACATAGCCATAAAAGATTGGACGTAAAAATGACCCAAAATAGACTTCCTGCGTAAAGTAGCAGACTGGGCGTAAAATAATCCAAAATAGACTTCCTGTGTAAAGTAGCTGAAAAGTAGCCTTGAGCGTATAATTAGCTCAAATAAACTCAACACACACGAAAGCCTTGAGCGTAAAAACTCGAATAACTTTCATACGTAAAAGAAGCAGTCTCCAGAGCGTAAAGTAGCCCATCTGCACACTAAACGACAAGTGTTGGATTTGGTATAAAAAAATCTTCTCGGCTTCTATGTAATCTGCTGTCAGAAAATTATTATGTCAGAATAGTATCACGCGCATTAAATGGGATGTGGACAGCCTGTCTCCCGCGTAAAAGCTGAGAATGGCTTTCGTGTAAAAGAGCTCGCGTAGAATTTTGAATCTGATTCAATAGAACAAAATACGCCCACGTTAATACGTGCAAGCGTAAAAAAATGTTAACAACAAAATACGCTCACGTCAATACGTGCCCGCGTAAAGTAAAATATGCCCACATTATGCGTGTCAGCGTAAAATATAAAAATACGCTCACGTCAATACGTGTCAGCGTAAAATTTTAAATACGCTCACATCTATATGTGCTAGCGTAAAACATTAAATACGCTCAGATCTATATGTGCCAGCGTAAAATATGCAAGTGACAAGACTTTGCGTAAAAATATTCAATTCTAAAAATAGAGAACTTTTGCACTTGCACTTAATTTTTTGTTTTAATCAACTTAACTTCCACACGTAAGCGTAAAGTTTTGCATAGTCAAGCTCTCTAGTACAGAGTCTTTAATTTTTATGCGTAAAATTCAGAATAAGTCATCTGCGTAAAATTCAAATTAGATTTTTACTAACTTGATTCTTCCTTTTTCTTTTGGCAGTGGACTTGCAAATTCATCGTCTCGCAGAGGTATTCGGCTCACCAGCTGGTATGGTGGGCTCAAACTACTTGGAGAATTTGTCTCATGTTGAATTCTCTCAATCAGATACACAGTACCCTGAAGGAAGACAATAGCTAATAGCTGCTCAGGGAGACAGGATGCTGCTATTGTAATGCTCCAGTCCCAAAATATGTAGGACTAGGAACGTAGACATGCCATCTGTATTCATATGAAGTACACTCCAATATATGGAATCCTCGTATGAATACATAAGCTATAAAATGCAGTAGAACCATAACTAATCTCATCCACACAAAATAAATGATAAAAGATATCATATAATGATAATGAATTGTCTTGATATAATATGTTGGGCGAAGACAAATCCACTACCAACAAATAAAGAAAAATACATAGAAAATGAAATAAGTTTGGCGAGCGAAGCGAAGACGATCCAAGTGCAATCATCCTCGAAAAAAATAGAAAGGACCACGACTAGAGCTAGAACACCTGCGAAAGACAAGAGCACACACCTGGCGAGATAACCAGGTGCTCAGAGGGACGTAACAAGACACATAATATCATGCCACATAAACTGAATAAATATTGCTCAAATAAATAAGTCAATTGAATTATAACATGGTCCAATACACACCTATTGAACTAGCTTACCATCCCCCCCAACCAAACAAGGACAGGAGATGGTAACTAATTCACGATGACGTATCCTTCCATGCTATGAATCCAATATGGTATCCGGACCCCAACAAGGTTCAATACCTTCTCATCGAAGTAGTAAGTCACACCTACAACCAAACAAGGACAAAATGTGATGAACTAATTTGCGATAAGTTATTGTTCCAAGCTACGGTCAGATACAAGTACCCAAACCAAAAGTACTCATACCTAACGGATAAGGTAGCCTAACCGTTCTAAGTGAATGCAGTTTTAAGAACAGTTCATGGTCGCATGACTACCGGATCAAGTCAAGAAAATACCAATGTAGTACCTCAGTAGCGAGTAACAACACCATATACCATTCTTCAGTACCGAGCGAGTCTATAGCATATAGTCTACCTATCGTTCCTCAGTAGAGAGCGAGTCTATGATAGATAGGGTGGTAGTCAACTTCCAATCATGTTCTTCCCGCCCAATGCCAACTCATAACTGCTAGGTCTTCTAGCATGCAATTCTATTAGCAGTTATTTCCTAACGTACGGCTTATACGTACTGGTGGCCAGCCAATCACACATGTCCGAGACCTATATGTGACTCACAACAATATTGTATAATTGTGTCAAGGCCTATGAATGCAACACACAAGGTGGTCCCTTAACTCTAGGTTTAATGTGTAAGAAAAATAATATATAGCAGAAAATATAAGTGAACAGTAAGTTCTAACAGGTTATGCCATATATCACAATTTATTTGCATAAAGAAAATAATGAATAATGCATGAAATATGAGCTAAAATAAATAAACAGCTAATGGCAAGGTGTCTTGCCTGAGGGTGGTACGAGATGTAGCAAAATCCAACAGTCAGAATCGTCAACACGAAAGTCAAAATCCACAACGAGCTCCGGATGCTGAAAAAATCACGAACGAGTTTGAAATAAAAGATAAGCTTAGGAAACGCCTGTCCAAAAGTTAAATTTTGGAACAGGGGCAAAATGGTAATTTTGGGTCAAAACGATGTCCGCCGTTGGACCCATTTTGTACCGAAATGCATGCCAGTACCTACGGTCTTTAAAGTCGTCAAACTATATGTCTACGGGTCCGATTTGAGGAGACAAACTCAATGGTATGTCCAGTTTTGGATTTCGATGAGCCGTGCACAAATTCGCCCGTTAAAGCGGGTCGCGGGCCCGCCAAATAGGCGTTTCACTCGACCTTCTCAGAATCGGACCAAACTTGGCATACAGGACCAAAAAAATGATACGGTCCTGCCGGTGTAAGTTTCGTCTCGATACGACGATCGTACACGAAGTTATGGCCAAGTTTACAAAAGGTCGATATGGGGGTATCTCGACGGATACACACTGATTTCGTCGCGCACACGCAACGAAATCGAGTTTCGTCAGTTACGACACGTCAGCAACACCCATACGCGCCTTTCGATGCGTATTGTGCATGACCACGTTGCCCGGTTTGTTGGGGTGCACGCCGTATCGGGAAGTTTTTTCTAATTTTTATACTTTTCAAAACAAGTTTTTTCGGATTTTCGACATCAAGTAATTTCATGTGCACTAGATGAAAAACAGTTCTGCAATAAGACTTTAAATCTCGTATAGGTTGTCTAAGAACTTACTAAATTAAAATTTTGAATTGGTTGGTGGATTGGCAGTTAGCTGCCTTCCAAAGTATGGGTCTGGACTGCTCGATACTCTGTTCTTGCGCAGAGTTTAACTCGATTTCGGGTCGATTTTGCGAACAGGTTCTTCTACAATAAACGAAATTAACACTGGGATCTCCTAGGGGGTCATATAGGCTTTGTATAGGAGTTTACGTCATGAAAAGTCGAGGAGTACAAACGAAGAAAGGTGAGTGAGAAGGGGGTAGCTTGGCGGAGATGACAACAGAGGAGTCTCTATTTTATGGCGGCCTGGTGGCTCTCTGGCGACCTCCGCCGTCGTGCAGGCAGTGCAGGGCTGTGCTCCGGGGGCGGGACAGGCGAGTGGAAGGTTGATGGCGAGTCAGGATGGCGCGCGGGCGATTCCAGGAGGTTGAGTTGGGTTTACGAACAGATTCAAATATGGGATTTCTTTTGTTTATAGAGAATCCCTAGATTCTCAATCAAATTCGATTTGATTTGAGCGATGGATTCGGGTCGATCTCGAAGTGATTCAAATATGGGATTTTATGAGACAAACCTGGAGATTAAGGATTTAAATCCAACCAAATTAAACCGAAACTTTCGGATGCTGAGAAGCACGGGGAGAGTTGCGGGCTTTTTTGAGTTATTAATATCGTGAGATTTCAATATCTCCCGATATCTTCAGTTCTTCTTTTTCTAACTTATATATGCATATATATATATATATATATATATATATATATATATATATATATATATATATATATATATATATATATATATACACTAAAAATGAGTAAAAAAATATACAAAAAGGATTTCTAAATAAAGATAAAATAAAATAATAAGTAAGTAAATGTATTTTAGTATTTGCACATATTTGTTCCTATACTCCATTATTAAATCTAGGGAAAATACTCATTTTATTTATACAAAAATACATGTTTATATATGGGGACCAAAATTAGGCTAAAAATATGACACAATTTTTTTTGTAGAGAAATTACTATTCATCAAATAATAAAATTTCTATATGTATACCAATAAGTATATTTATTTTGTAGATACTCTCAATATATACTTGATCACTAAAATATTTACAATAAATTCCAACTGATAGAACTCTACCAACAGAGACGTCTCAATATTTTCATATATATTGAGTTGATAAAATATTTAGCACATATAAAGATAAAACTAGTGAATAAATATTTAACTCTATCTTTAGTTCCATAACGTAACTAAAAGAAAATTATAGTATAAATTGTAGGGGGTTTACATCCTACCCAACTTACAAGAATTTCGTCCTCGAAATTTAGGAATAATAGGGTCGATGGGGTTGAGGGGTAGAAGGAGTAGTTTAAGGCGAGGATATAGCCACATGACTAAAGTGATACCTTGGATCCATTTCTCAAGTACAGTGCATTGTCTCTCTAAGACAAGAACAATAAAGGGTTCAAGATGATGCTATTGAGTACGAATAGTAAGTTCATAGACAACAAAAATAATTCAAAAGAGAATTGCCAAGACTGTCGCGGATGAGACTCTAGGGCAAGTTTAACTATGTCTCCATCCACGTAGAATAATATATGAAGGCGAACCAAAGTGCAATAGGTTGATCAGACCAGCATGCACCGGTTCTGATTAGACAATATGTTAGTGGTACACCCAATAAAATATGTCATGATCAAGCTTGGAAGAGATAAGCTTGCAAAACTAATGCTAAATTAGCAGCATTAGATAGTCAAAATGTAAGTAAGGAAGAATGATAAAGGAAATTAAATAGTCCAGGATCTTTTAAAATCTAAGTTCCGCCCGAAGTTTGGGCCAGTGCAGTTGGCTTGGTTGATTAGCTAAGTTATGGTCCTCTGAATTTATAGTCTAAGTGAACTCATCAACATAATTCATAAGGACAAATGATTTCTTAGGTCGTGAGGTATTCTACCAAACTTATAAAAGCTTAGCTAGTAGTGTGATGGGACATTGGGTCAAGCAATCAAGATAAAGCACAAATTTAAGCATTTAAGAAATTAAGAAGAACAAAATCACATATCGGGTCGAAAGAATTTAGTCGAGGTTGAGTCTCTATCCGTAGTCGAAAATATATTGGTATCATGGTAGAGGTTATAGTTTAGTCATTTTGACCAGAAAGTCATATCAAAAAAATAGAGTACAAGGAGTCGTGTTTTAGTGGGACATGAGATACCTAGATGATGGTGAGCTCGTCTAGATCTTGTGTATGGAATTTGTTTGAAGGTAAAGCGGGTCTCGTGCTCCGAATAGCAAGGTCACGATCGAGGACACTAAATGATCTAAATAGAAAGTGGGTGTTCATGAGGCACTAATTTATCATTTAGTGGAAACCAATTTATCCTAATCAATTGGTAAAGGAAGTCTAGAGGGCATTCAATCTATAATCTCCAGAAATTCCTCTCTCAAAACTAAAACCAGGGCACGAATTTATGATTGATAAAGTTAGAAATATTCCAAGTCGTGGTATCATACCTTGACTTGATATCAAAGGGTAACAGATAACATGATGCGGTGGATATGAATCAAGGACGAAGTGATTTCGAGTAGATGAAAGGATATTGTGTCTGTCATCCTTGTGTTCTCGTGGGAATTCTCCTGGCACGAAACAAACATGGGCCATTTCACATATACAAGGTCTACAAAAAGGTATCTAACTCTAAGGCACGTCTTAATGACGAAATTCTTAATCTCTATTCCAAGCAAGTCTATCTATGCTACGGTTTATGAGATTACTAAAGATGTTTGTAGGTAGTACCTTGCAATGCAATTGCTAACTATTAATCCCAATGTGTTTAGGGAGAACGAGATAACTATTCTATGCATGGATAGGACACAAATGAAGGTGCATCAATAATGTATTAACTAGAATAATACCTGTGGTATCTGTCAGCTCGGGAAGGGTGTCTAGCACTGTCATGGTGAATGCTCGTCCTTGTCTTAGATTATTCATCTCTTCTCTAGCAGGCCTATACTCTGGTGTCTGGCCCTCCAAGGCTGGTCCCTCCTGATATTCTTCTAAGGAAAGTGGTTGTGGTGCACCTGGCCCGAGAGTTATTGGCCCTCGTAACTGTATTATGATGGTGCTGGAGCTAAACCGGGTGTGGCATGTCGGTTGGGACAATCTCGAAGTTTATGCTCATTGGAACCGCAATTGAAGTAACACTTTAGTCGCCGACGTCGGTCCTTCTGCTGGTGCCCTCTCCTTCTACAAAACTGGCAGGTTATTGTACTTGGAACTTGGTAGGGCACGGCTTGCTGTTGATATTGTGCAGTAAGTCGTCGTTCGGGGCCTCCTGAACCAAGTTGAACTGGAAAGTCTATCGGGGCATAGTATCTTTGAGTTTGTTGTGCTTCCTTGTGAAGTATCTCCTGACTTCTAGCTTCTTCTAATACTGCGGCGTGCAAAATTCTGGATTGCACAGTGGTGTGTGTTTTAAGCTCGGGCCTTAATCCATTATGAAACTTTTTTGCCTTCTCCTTCTCCGTTGGCATCAATCCCTCAGCAAATCTGCTTAGTCGGCTAAATTCTACATCATACTCGTCAACCGACTTGTCGCCTTGTTTGAGGTGGAGGAACTGATCATACAATACATTTCGAGCAGCAGTTGAAAAGTACCTCTCGTTGAAGAGTTTGTAGAACACTTTCCATGACTGATTGGTACCCAAGCGCCTCTCCTCCGCCTTCCACCAATGATGGGCATTGTCCTCGAGTAATAAATCAACTGCGGTCATCCAATCTTCTTTAGGCAACTGTGACGCCCTTAACTTCTTCTCGGTGCTGGTAAGCCATGAAGATACTTCTAGTGGGCCTTTGGTACCTTTGAAGGTCTTCGGCTTCATTAGGGTGAAATCTGAAATACTGCCTACGTATGAATGGGACCTTGGTGGAGGTGCTGGTACTTGGGCTGGTGGTGGAGATGGGGGTTTATTAAGTGGGACCATCACGTCTTGTCTCAATAGCTCATTTTGCTGCCACTGAGCCTGCAATAAAGTATAAAAGAACCGATTGGTATCATCTCCATCAATTGAGGGTATAGGCATCTGCGATCCAGCTTAAGGTAGATTCTGATGAAGTGGTGGTGGAGTATACCCTCCCTGGGGTACAGGGGTCTGCTGAACAGGCTGAACTAACTGGGGTTCAGAGGCTTGGGGATGCTGGTGAGTAGGTGGGGTCGTCTGGTCTGGCTTAGAAGGCATGGTTGAGGTTACTATAGGATGCTGTGAGTGAATTTGCTCCTCCTGGGCTGTCGAGTTTCCTGGTGTGATGGCAAGTGGTGTAGCGCTACCGCTATGTGGATTCATTTTCTGGCATGAGATATAGAATTTTCGTTAGAACAATTTCAAGCTAGATGCAAGTCAAGCAATCAAATGAGAGTTTGAGAAGGAATCAAGGAAGGTATCAAACATGTGGATGAGATTCCTAAATTCTAATCCTATATGCAGGCTCGTATCAGCACAGTTATGTAGCCGATACGATATGCTCTGACCTGCATGGGCCACCACAAAAATATATAACGCTCCAGTCCTAAAATACGTAGGACTAGGAACGTAGACATGCCAGCTGTATTCATACGAAGTACACTCCAATATATGGAATCCTCATATGAATACATAAGCTGTAAAATGCAGTAGAACCATAACTAATCTCATCCACACAAAATAAATGATAAAAAATATCATATAATGATAATGAATTGTCATGATACAATATGTTGGGCGGAGACTAATCCACTACCAACCAATAAAGGAAAAATACATGGAAAATAAAATGAGTTTGACGAGCGAAGCGAAGACGATCCAAGTACAATCATCCTCGAAAAAAATAGAGAGGACCACGGCTAGAGCTAGAACACCTGCGAAAGACAAGAGCACACACCTGGCGAGATAACCAGGTCCTCAGAGGGACGTAACAAGACACATAATATCATGCAACATAAACTGAATAAATATTACTCAAATAAATAAGTCAATTGAATTATAACATGGTCCAATACACACCTATTGAACTAGCTTACCATCCCCCCAACCAAACAAGGATAGGAGATGGTAACTAATTCACGATGACGTATCCTTCCATGCTATGAATCCAATATGGTGTCCGGACCCCAACAAGGTTCAATACCTTCTCATCGAAGTAGTAAGTCACACCTACAACCAAACAAGGACAAGATGTGACGAACTAATCTGCGACAAGTTTTTGTTCCAAGCTACGGTCAGATACAAGTAGCCAAACCAAAAGTACTCATACCTAACGGATAAGGTAGCCTAACCTTTCTAAGTGAATACAGTTTTTTCATGGTTGCATGACTACCGTGTCAAGTCAAGAAAATACCAATGCAGTACCTCAGTAGCGAGTCACAACACCATATACCATTCCTCAGTACCGAGCGAGTCTATAGCATATAGTCTACCTATCGTTCCTCAGTAGCGAACGAGTCTACGACAGATAGGATGGTAGTCAACTTCCAATCATGTTCTTCCCATCCAATGCCAACTCATAACTGCTAAGTCTTCTAGCATGCAATTCTATTAGCAGTTATTTCCTAACGCACAGCTTATATGTACTGGTGGCCAGCCAATCATGCATGTCCGAGTCCTATATGTGACTCACAACAACGTGGTATAATTGTGTCAAGGCACAAGGTGGTCCCTTAATTCTAGGTTTAATGTGTAAGAAAAATAATACATAGTAGAAAATATAAATGAACCGTAAGTTCTAACAGGTTATGCCATGTATCACAGTTTATTTGCATAAAGAAAATAATGAATAATACACAAAATATGGACTAAAAATAAATAAACAGCTAATGGCAAGTTGTCTTGCCTGAGGGTGGTACGAGATGTAGTAAAATCCAATAGTCAGAATCGTCAACACGAAAGTCAAAATCCACAATGAGCTCCGGATGCTGAAACAAACTTCACGAACGAGTTTGGAATAAAAGATATGCCTAGAAAATGCCTGTCCAAAAGTTAAATTCTGGAACAGGGGCAAAATCAAAATTTCGGATCAAAACGATATCCGCCGTTGGACCCGTTTTGCACCGAAATACGTGCTAGTACCTAAGGTCTCTAAAGTCATCAAACTATATGTCTACGGGGCCGGTTTGAGGAGACGAACTCAACAGTATGTCCTGTTTTGGATTCCGATGAGCCGTGCACAAATTCGCCCGTTAGAGCGGGTCGCAGGCCCGCCAAATAGGCGTTCCACTCGACCTTCTCAGAATCGGACCAAACTTGGCATACAGGACCAGAAAAATGATATGGTCCTGCTGTCATAAGTTTTGTCTCGATACGACGATCGTACACGAAGTTATGGCCAAGTTTACAAAAGGTCGATACGGGGGTTTCTCGACGGATACGCACTGATTTCGTCGTGCACACGCAAGAAAATCGAGTTCCGTCAATTCCCGCACGTCAGCAACACCCATACGCGCCTTTCGATGCATATAGTGCACGACCATGTCGCCCGGTTTGTTGGAGCGCACGCCGTATCGGGAAGTTTTTTCTAATTTTTACACTTTTTAAAACAAGTTTTTCCGGATTTTCGATATCAAGTAATTTCATGTACACTAGATGAAAAACAGTTCTGCAAGAAGCGTTTAAATCTCGTATAGGTTGTCTAAGAACTTTTAGAATTAAAATTTTGTATTGGTTGGTGGATTGGCAGTTAGCTGCCTTCCAAAGTGTGGGTCTGGACTGCTCGATACTCTGTTCTTGCGCAGAGTTTAACTCGACTTCGGGTCGATTTTGCGAACATGTTCTTCTACAATAAACGATATTAACACTGGGATCTCCTAGGGGGTCATATAGGCTTTGTATAGGAGTTTATGGCATGAAAAGTCGAGGTGTATAAACGAAGAAAGGTGAGTGAGAAGGGGGTACCTTGGCAGAGCTGACAACAGAGGAGTCTCTGTTTTATGGCGGCCTGGTGGCTCTCCGGCGATCTTCGCCGTCGCGCAGGCAGTGCAGGGCTGTGCGCCGGGGGCGGGGCAGGCGAGTGGAAGGTTGATGGAGAGTCAGGATGGCGCACGGGCGATTCCAGGAGGTTGAGTTGGGTTTACGAACAGATTCAAATATGGGATTTCCTTTGTTTATAGAGAATCCCTAGATTCTCAATCAAATTCGATTTGATTTGAGCGATGGATTCGGGTCGATCTCGAAGAGATTCAAATATGGGATTTTAGGAGACAAACCTAGAGATTAAGGATTTAAATCCAACCAAATTAAACCGAAACTTTTGGATGCTGAGAAGCACGGGGAGAGTTGCGGGCTTTTTTGAGTTATTAATATCGTGAGATTTCAATATCTCACGATATCTTTAGTTCTTTTTTTTTCTAACTTATATATGCATATATAGACACTAAAAATGAGTAAAAAATATACAAAAAGGATTTCTAAATAAAGATAAAATGAAATAATAAGTAAGTAAATGTATTTTAGTATTTGCACATATTTGTTCCTATACTCCATTATTAAATCTAGGGAAAATACTAATTTTATTTATACAAAAATACATGTTTATATATGGAGACCAAAATTAGGCTAAAAATATGACACAATTTTTTTTTTGTAGAGAAATTACTATTCATCAAATAATAAAATTTCTATATGTATACCAATAAGTATATTTATTTTGTAGATACTCTCAATATATACTTGATCACTAAAACATTTACAATAAATTCCAACTGATAGAACTCTACCAACAGAAACGTCTCAATATTTTCATATATATTGAGTTGATAAAATATTTAGCACATATAAAGATAAAACTAGTGAATAAATATTTAACTCTATCTTTAGTTCCATAATGAAACTAAAAGAAAAATACAGTATAAATTGTAGGGAGTTTACAGCTGTCATTGATGAATGGAGAATTGCTGGTGTCGTTAGATGGCCAGTAATTTTTGAAGCCTGCTTTCATGTTTGGGGATGCTATAGGTTTCCAATCACAAACCAACCCCAAGAAGGAGGCTTGGGTGTTTAAATTTGAAGAGAGGGCGATGTATCTCCCAAACATGGCAAGGGATTATCCTCTATTTTCATTTGTATACGCCACTCATCCAAGACAGATGCTATGGAACTTGACTCCGAGAAGTCATGGTAGACCAGGCAGAATTATTTTCAAGAGGGATGGGGCCAATCAAATGGGCTACCATATTAGCACTCCTAGTGGTGGTATCATTTCGTTCGCTGGTCTACTGCCTGGATTCACACTGAGTGAAGATTCAGCTTTAATTCAACCAGTGCAGATCCCTATGTTCATAAACAAGTTTATGAAGGCCTCAATATTATATCCCCAGGCCAACCCGAGGCTGTAAGGATGGATGACACCTCATAATCAGAATTGGATTCAACTTAGTGCCTGGATCATGAAGAATATCAAAACAGAACTGCAGGACATTGGATTATATGAAGCAGTAGCCTCCACGAGTCAGGGTATACCAATGAACAATAACCTGTTCTTGGCTTTAATGGAGTTGTATATCAGTTCAACAGGGACTTTTACAACTCCGATAGATGAAATGGGCTTTGCACTACATGAGATGCAGTTTATCTCTAAGCTGCCAATGGATGAAGCTCCGTATGAAGAATATGTTCCCTCTAACCGGGAACTAGCAGAGATCAGGAAGAAAAATCCTCAGTTGGTTGAGGTCTACCAAAAATTGATGTGCCATTACCTGACTTGTACCACTATATATGAAAGTGGATCACATTTGGCCTACATCAATAAATGGACAACATATATATTCTACCATAAGAATAGAATATCCAAGGATGATAAAGAAAAATTTCAAGATAACAAGGCTCAGCCTATCAACCCTTGTTCAATCATCCATGCTGATTCAATAAACATTTGGATGGCCATCTATAAGTCTTCGGATAAATATTTGGCCACCAAGGCTGGAGAATTCCCTGCTAGGACCGAAGCATTCAGCTTTCTGAGACACGGCAGCCGAAAGCTTTCAAAAGAAGCCTTGCTGGCGGGCTTTCTTTCTCTATGGCTACGGAGATGGGTCGTGCCAGGGATTGGCACAGCTGACAGGATCCACCGAAACGTACTATGGCCAGCAGTACGTTTGGTATTCAAAGTCAGAATCAACCTGTTATCGGCAATGGTATGCCGGATAAATACAGGTTTACGAGCATTTGGTGATGAACTGATCAACAATGCTCCTCACCGAAAAGATTTCCCTAGGGTGGAGATGCCCTACACTTATCTGATGGGCTGGTTGTTGCATCACAACTGTAGTTTGTTGCCACCAGGCCCTGGGAATGATAAGGAGGTATTCCTCCAAAAATTTAATAAAGCCACGTGGACTGCAACTTCAGTGGTGGACACCCGGGCAACACTCAACTACTCTCATGGGTGGAATTTCTTCTGCACAAGACCACCAGTCCCAGCTGACTGTTTTGGCATGCAATTTGAAGATATAGGTGAAGGGAGGACTTCATTATCTGCGCCAATTTTTAAATGGCTAATGTGCATCAGACCCTCACATCTGATGTATAGGAATAAAGACAACTGTGCGTTTGAACCGTATCTGCCCAGTCGGTTCGCTCGTCAGTTTGGATATGACCAACTTTACATTGGTAATCCCTCCAGCAACTTCCACCATTATGGAAAATTAATTGATGGTGAAAGGGCATGGAGGTACTTTAGCACTTCATGTACTGGTGCTAAATTTCGGGTATCAACTGCTACAAGTACAAATGTGCTACGAATGCTTCATACGTATGCTCATTTTTATGCATCCATTCGCTCCTTCGCGAATGACTACAACATGAAGGGGAGTCTTAGATGGGCTAAGGAAGGAAACGTCGAAGAACCAGTCAGAGTTCCTTCGGACGTACCCGATGATGTTGCTGTTCCAGCCGAGTATCTAGAAGTGATCCCTACGGGAGTTGGGGAACCAGCTGCAGGACCAATTATCATCTCCAAAACCTGGAAGCGGAAATCAAGTGCAGCTGTTACCCTCCAGGAGAAGAAGAAGAAGGTCACTGTTAAAGGGCCTTCTAGACGGAGAGCCGCTACTCCAGAGAGCGAAACTCCTGTCGAGGAGCCTCAATACATTGCATCTTCTTCAGCTCATCCTGGAGAAGGATCTTCAGCATTTCAGCCCGCAGCATCAACAGAAGCTATGGGGCTCCTATCTCCTGGACGTCTCAGCACCTCTGCACATCTGAATTCTCCACAGAAGGTACAAGCTATTGAGGACACTGCCACGACTCGTGCTAGTGATCCGGAGCCCATCCCCTCAGATGAACCGGCTCTTGATTTCGACGATGATGACTGGGATCAGGATTATGACTCGCTCTTGGCACGTCCTGCACCTACTCCAGGTAAATATAAATTTTAAAATCTATACAAAATTATGTATTATGATTTTGTATATTAACTTATTTTGCTTAATTTTTATAGGTGTCATCACTATAGTAAAGCCTGTGGCTCCTCCTCCTCCTCAGGAAACTATTCAAACGGAGTCTGAAGGAGAGAGTTCTTCTTCAAAAGAAGATAATGTCCAAGAAGAATGTTCCCCATCCACCGAGGCACAACAAGAGCCTGAAGTAGAGGCCCAGCAAGAATTGCCTTCTCTTGCTGAAGACCAAGAAGAAGAACCAACTGCAGATGAAGGAGTAGCTGCAGAAGAAGAACCAGTTGCAGAAGAACCAACTGCAACTGAAGTACTCCCAGAAGGTGATGAAGATATTGTCAACTCATCAACAGAAATCAGAGACGTAATAATAGCATCTTCAATTATTGCTACTGATCCGGCACAAGTTCTTGAGAAGACAGTGTCTGAACTCGATACAATCACCATTCCTCCCACAACAATCACCGCCACCGAAACTCAAGTAGTTTCAGCTCCAGAAATGGCTGGAGAAATAATCCATAAAAGTGGTGAAGATATTATTTCTAAAGCTCCTGAAGATCAATCAGCCATGGTAGCAACATCAACAATAGCTTTAACTCAACTTACTACCAACGTAACAACAACATCTGCTCCCAGTCTTCAGAAGAGGGATTTGGTAGACCTTGCTGCCACGCCGAGCTCTAATGCAAAAATGAATCTCTTAGTTGAGATTCGTACTGAAAATTTCTACATAACCTTGGCAGCCTTAATCAAGATGGTCTTGAAGAAGGGCCTTAATTATGAAAGCTTGAAGGTTGCAATTGCTCTCACGATCAGAAATGTTGCTATGTTCAATGATGCCGAGAGAGCAGCGGCGCTGGAGAAGGTAGTAGAGGGACTTGAACAGCCTATTAAAGAATATCTAAGGCTGTCAAATGAAACTCTTGAAAGTCTCATCCAAACCGAGTATGATGCTTTATCAGCTGAATACATCGCTCGGGAGACTATTTTCAATGAATCTCTCCAGGACTACAGCAACAAAGTTGCCAGGAAGAAAGCTTTATTGAATGAAAATAAACCCCTTCTGGAGATGCATAAAGAAGCCTATGAGACTTCAAACATGAGAATTCATCAGCAAGATGATAGAATTCGTGAAGTTGAGGCAGAGTTGCTTCGCTTGAAGGCAGAAAGAGAGCAGATGATTACAGCTAGAGACCAACATCTGACGCAGAGCTCGATATTAGAAGAGAAGGTTTTTGGTGCTGAAGCTGTCATTAAAACCCTTGATGATGCCAAGGATAAAATGATAGCTACTTTCGTCGAACTCTTCCATCTCTGTACTCCAGAAGTCCGACGATCTATAGCTACTACTACTGTATTGAATTCTCGTGAGAAGCGTCTAGCAGAGCTGCAAAAACAGCTCGAAGATGTATCTGCTCCTCCTTAGGAAATAAAGAATTTTGTATTCTTCTTTTTGTATTATCAATAAAGAATTTTGTATTCTTCTATCTTTTCCTTTCTGTAATATTACAAGAAATGAATGAAATCATTGTTTTGTGACCCTATCATTTATTTTGAATAAATAATAGGTATGAGATAGAAAACACTTATCAGAGGTAATATGGACATGATAAGTTTTCTAAACTCAATAAATTATATCTATCCAGAGGTAATGTAGACATGATAGATAATGAATCTTGTTTTCTTTTTAGAGTGTACAATACAATCAGAGGTAATATGAACGTGACAGATTATAATTACTCAAAGAAAATAGATTAATATCTATTCAGAGGCCATATGGACATGATAGATAAGAAAAGAAGTAAACTTAATATCTATTCAGAGATCATGAGGACATGATAAATAATAAATCTTCTTCTTTCTAAAAATTAGCTGGTAAGACAGAAGATTAAAATTCTCTTTTAGGAGAACAAATAATCAGCTTAACCAAACCTTGGTAGCTGGAGAATAAAAAAGAAATTCAGACATAATATTTTTTCAAGAATTTGCCATTAATTGGCATCATAAGCAAATCTCCATTAGGTTTAGACAACCTATAGGCACCATTAGAGAATACTGTCTCGACTACATAAGGACCTTCCCATTTTGCTTAGAATTTCCCTTTGCTCTTATGAGTCATCATAATCGATCTTCGGACAGCTAGAACTAGCTCACTGACTTTGAATATCCTCTCTTTAACTTTACGATTGAAAGTTTGAGATATGCGGGCTTGATATAACTCGGTGTGCTGTTGTGCTTGAAGGCGCTTCTCGTCTAGACCTTCAAGTTCTTGAAGTCTCAACCGATCATTATTCTCTGCAGTTAGCTCATTAGCAATGGCTATTCTAAGAGATGGAATTTGGATTTCCAGGGGAAGAACAACCTCACATCCGTAAACCAGTGAGAATGGTGTAAAACCAGTAGGAGTTCGGACTGTCGTTCGGTAAGCCCATAAACATTCTCTAAGTTTCTCATTCAAATCACGTTTATTAGAAGAGATAAACTTTTTGAGAAGTTTAATAATTGTCTTGTTGAAAGCTTCAGCCAAACCATTAGCAGCTGGATTGTAAGCTGTAGAAGCTAAATTCTGGATCTGATTCTTGTCACCGAATCGATAAAATGCCTGACTGACAAATTGTGGTCCATTATCATGAATTATCCTTCGAAGAATCCCAAAACGATAAATAACATGGTGTTTGATGAAGCTAACCACATTAGATGTTTTCATTTCAACAAGGGGAACCGCTTCCGCCCATTTAGAGAAATAATTCGTTATGGCTAGGATAAACCGATGTCCTTTAATAGAAGGAAGATTAATCGGACCAATAATATCCATGCCCCAAGCTTCAAAAGGCCAAGAAGCTGTCGTAGGATATAAGAATTCAGATGGTTGATAAATAAAATCGATATGAATCTGACATGCTTTACACCGTCTGGCATAATCCACAGCATCCGCTATCATGGAGGGCCAATAATATCCCATTCTCCGAATACGATCCTGCAATTTAGGACCCGGTTGATGAGCACCGCAGACACCATCATGAGCTTCACGGAGTGTTTGCTTAGCTTCACTCTCAGAGAGACAACGCAGCAAAAGTCCGTCATAAGAACGACGATATAACGTATACAAAGAAGAATCGTAGTAGAATCGAAATGATCGTCTTTCGATTGATGCAGCTTCTTTTGGATCTTCAGGTAAAATCCCATGGACTGCATAATCTATAAATGGACTTCTCCAATCCCTTTGGTGGGAATTTGATTCTGTAGTATAACTTTGTTCGATATGCAAATTATTCTTGACACAGAATAGATCTCTATCTAACAAAGTAATGGTATTTTGTCTTCTGATTGGAACAGCTAAGTCTGCAGCTGAACTAACAAGAACATCAGCTTTCAAATTTTGAGAACGTGGTACGAATTCAATGAAAAATCCTTTGAATGAAAGGACCAATTCGATTACCACTTGATGATAGGGAATGAGATCAGGATTTCTGACTTCATATGTCCCTCTGACCTGATTAACAATCAGTTAAGAGTCTCCATAAGCTTCCAGGAACTCAATGTCCAATTGTTTTGCTACTTGAAGACCAATTAGTCGAGCATTATATTCTGCCACATTATTGGAACATGGTTCATTAAGAGAATAAGCACGATATATGACCATTTTATCAGGAGAGACCAAGACGATGCCTACTCCGGAGACAATATTGCCTTTAGGTCCCACCCGCGATGCTCCATCAAAGTATAGTTGCCAAATGTCATCCCTCAAAGTCATGTTGCAATCCACGACTTCATCTGGAATGTCCTCATATAGCTTAGAGGTTTCAGGTATAGGGTGAGCCGCTAAGAAATCAGCTAATGCTTGACCCATCACTGATTTTTGAGATACATGGACCATATTATAAGGAGTAAGCAACATTGCCCAGGTAGCTAACCTGGAGTTAAGAATGCTCGGCTTTCTTATCAATATCCGAGTAGGATTTATTCTGGATATGACATGAATAGTTTGTCCTGACACGTAATGTCGTGTCTTTTGAACAGCAAAAACTAAGGCCAGACATTCTTTCTCCACAGGAGTATACCTGTGTTCAGCTCCAACCATCATTCGGCTAAGATAATAAATTGCCTGTTCATGACCCTTATCACTTTTCTGTGTAAGAAGAGCACCAAGAGAATGATCTAAGGCTCGAACATATAGCAAAAATGGTCTTCCTACTACTGGAGGTACCAAAACAGGTGAATTTGTAAGGTATTGCTTGATGTCATTGAAGGCTTTTTGATACGCTTCATCCCAAACAAATGATACACCTTTCTTTAATAGAAGAGAGAAAGGTTGACATCTCCCAGAAAGATTGGATATAAATCTCCTGATATAAGCAATGCGACCTTGGAAGCCACGAAGTTTTTTCTGATTACGTAGAGGACGCATTTCAAGAATTGCTTTGATTTTATCAGGATCAACATGGATACCTTGAGAAGTGATGACAAATTCCAAAAATTTGCCACTGGAAACCCCTAAGAAAGACTTAGTGGGATTCATCTTCAGTTGATGTTGACGTATCAACTCAAATACTGTCTTCAAGTCTTGAATGTGATCATCTTGTAATCGACTTTTGAAAGCAATATCATCCATATCACATTCAACTATTTTCTGTAGATGTTCTTAAAAAATATTGCTCATGGCCCGTTGATACGTAGCATCGGCATTTTTTAGACCAAACGACATAACCGTATAGCAGTAAACTCCAAGGGGTGTACGAAAAGGGGTATAATTTTCATCTTTTGGATGCATCTTAATTTGGTTGTATCCTGAATATCCGTCCATGAAAGACATGCGTTCAAAACCACATGTATTGTCTATCATGACATCGGTAATCGGAAGTAGAAATTTGTCTTTTGAATAAGATGCATTAAGATCTCGAAAATCTATACAAACTCGGACTTTTCCATTCTTCTTCATGACAGGAACAATGTTGGCAACCCAGTCTGGGTGTTGTTCTTTACGAACAAAGCCACATGTGATCAGCTTTTTGACTTCTGCTTCAATTGCATCCATCATATCTGGTCAAAAATGCCTCTGCTGTTGTTTTAAAGGCTTGGCATTAGGAAGAATATTGAGTTTATGAGTAGCTACTTCAAGATCTAGACCCGGCATATCCTCATAACTGCATGCAAAGATATCAATATATTCTTTAATCAACTTTATCAACTCTTCTTTTTCATCTTCAGAAAGGTTTTTACTGATGAACATCGACTTGGACGTAATTCCGTCTCCAACGTCAATCTGGACAATTTTATCTTCTGTAGGTAGCTGTCGCTGTTCAAAACGAAGCTCCCATTGAGTTTCCATTTGTTGTGCCCAATGGTCATTTTCAAATGGCTCAGGTTCACCATCAGTTTGAACCATATTGACTGAAAAGACGCACTCAGATTCAAGATATTGGTTTCCTCCAGAATCTGAGGATTGTAAAAAATTGGAAGAAAATTTTTCTTCCATATCTTCTTTATACATGTAGGATGTATCAGATTCAATGAACTGCATTTCTTCAGAATCTGAGGATTGTGAAAAACTGGAAGAAAATTCTTCTTGTATATCTTCATTAAACATGTGGGATGGAGGGTTAGATCGTATCCCAACCCATGACGAGTTTTCTGGTAAAATAGATCACCACATAATGGTAACCGTCTACCTTTGCCTTGATTGAGACCTTGCATTGTTTTCAAATCATATCCCATATTCTGGATAATCTTAAGAGATTGTTGACTATATTTGTCAATTATGATTCTTTCTTTATCTTTCTCTATAAGATCGTCTGTCTGAATAATAGGAATATTTTTAGCCAAGCCAAACACAATTTGGCGCTTGTTTTTCTTACTAGACGGGATCACGAAATAAGATTCTTCGTGACGTCTATAAGTTACACAAGCTTATGATGATGAGGCTACAGGTAGAAGATAAGAAGAAGATGCTAGGAACCTTTGAGCATAGGATCCAACATCAACATGAGGAAGAAAAGAATTTTCCTTATGGTTAATATATAAGATTTTCTCTGTATTTACGTCATTTTTATGTTGATGACTTTGATTATCAGCAGATAAAGTCATTCTTTTAATAAATTTGACAGCCATATACTCCAAAAGAAAATCTTCATTAATATGAAAAAGTATAGAATGATCAATATTTACATTATTTACAAACTGATTACTACGCTTTGGATTGATCATTAACGGACCGCAATCCGTCTTCAGCGTAGTCTTGCCAAGGTTGATAATCAGTGGTTCTGGATTATTTGCCCGAGAAGTATGTCCCTTGACCTTGATCATGAGAGGTTGAACTTGGCTCTTGACTGGCATTCTCACAGACTCCTCAGACGAAGCTCGAGTTCTTCCTTTAACCTTAATCATCAAAGGTTCATTATTGACAGGTTGGGGTTGGATTCGACCTTTGACCTTAATCATCAAAGGTTGATCTTCCGAAGGCGATTGGTCTTCTGAAGGTGATTGTCCTTCTGGAGGCGATCGATCTTCGGCTATATCTGAGATCTCCTTCATATGCTCCTGTGTATAGAGTATCGAATCAGAGAAATAAGCTTCGATACCTTTGAATGGATTGATATCTGCAAATTCAATCTTCACAATCCCTTGAGAATCTACATACTTGAAGCATTGGTGGAGAGTTGAAGGCACAATATTATGCTCATGTATCCACGGTCTTCCAAGAAGGATGTTATAAGATACATCTGAGTTGATAACATAAAAGGTCGCCATAGTTCGAAGATCACCTATTTGAATCTTCAGACGAATCTTCCCCAATGGTTTACTCTTTCTAGAGTTAAAACCAACTATTGTTGTACTAGTGTAAGTCAAATCACTAGTAGGAATCCTCAAGGGTCGTAACATAATCTGAAGAATAATACTAATAGAAGACCCAGGATCAATGTAAATCCTGTCAATTTCAGTAGAGTCAATATACCCTGTATAACACAGAGGCCTATCGTGTCTATTATGCTTCAATAACATATCTTCTTGTGTGAAGGTAATATTAGGAATTGATTCCATCATACTATGACATTGGGGACACGACACCGGTATATTGTCAGGACTTTTGAGTTGAGCTAAGCATGAATCTGCTTGTAGCAAAGCTTCGCTCAAAGTTTCTCGACTTTCTTGAAAAAAATAAAGCAACTCAAAGAAGAGTCTAGCCGGAGTATTTGCTAATTGGACTAGAATGTCGAACTTGTAGGGCTTCATCACCACCCCTTGATTTGAAGCAGACTTCAGCGGGACGTCAAAACGTACTGCTTTCTGTTTTCCTTTCTCAACCACAGATGGTTTAGAAGGTCTTGCCTCAGCAGGAACAGGAGATGGTTGAGCTGGTAGTGTTTCAGCAACGTCCTCCGCTTCTTTGGAAGTTCCCTTATAATCTTTGTGGTACTCTTTACCCGATCTCGTACCAGCAAAAGTTTTTTCGTTAGACTCAGGAGAATGAAGTACCATATTATAGGTTTTAATCTTCTTTCCCTTAGTCTTCTTCTTGCGAGGATTTTTATGAGGGACTTCAAATCCCAACCCAACAGTGGACTTTTGACCTTGAATTTGTAAAGGATGTCGCATTCTTTTATCATAGTTCAAGCCTTCCGCCTTTTGAAAGTCATAGCCCTTCTTTTTCATGAGATGGACTGATTGTTGACTGTACATATGAGTGGGTAGCGGACTTTCAACAGAGGAAGGAGGAACAGAGACCTCTGTAACCACAGGAGTAGGAGTATTCGGGACAGGAGGAAAAATCCCTACATGAGCTTTCTCATAAGCAGCAAAGACTTGTTGTGCCCTGTATAAGGGGACACTATTCATTGCTAACCATTGCCGATGAGTAAGTTTGAGTTTGGTAGGAGGAGGCAAACTTGGAGGGTATATATTCAAACCCTTCAGTCTATCCTCCAGAGGAATGCCATCCCATAGATGATCTAAATCATCATAATTTGGGGTAACAACATGAGAAATCATATTACAGGTTTTGACTTTTCGACCTTTCTTGGATTTTGAAGTTTTACTTTCATCTTCCATTTCAGGTACTAAGTCAGGGTGTACCCACATGATTTTACTATTTTTTAATGTGAGAGGCAATAGTCCTTCACTTTGCTCTCTAGCATGCGGAAGATTCACCATCTTCATTATCGCCTTTGGAATTAGGACAATTCCATCTGGAACTTGCTATGGAGGAAAACCTCCAAATTGAAGAGAAATCATATTAGTTGTGACTGTATGCTCATCATTGGTTAAAGCGATGGCATTAGCATTTATCAACTCTTGGATTTTCTTCTTTAAAATATAGCAAGCCTTGGTAGGATGATTTATGTATCTATGATAGATACAATACTTGGGATTATCAGTCAGAATCACCTCATTAGGTCTTTTTGGCTCTGGAATCTGAAGCTTACCACTCTTGATAAGATATTGGAATATCCCTGGGATATCACTGTCATCAAAAGAATACTCTTCTTTTTGTTTGGAAGACTCCAAATTATTTGGCGTCGTTTTGGGTTTTGAAAGATTAACCACTAGGGTTTCCTTTCCTTTCCTATTGCGATTGTCGGAATTATTACCTGAAGAGGCTTTCTTTCCTTTTTCTTCTGAGGCAAAGATTATCCCGTGTTCACGAGCCAATCTACCATTGGTCTCGGCTGAAACTGCTGCTATAATGAATGAGGCCCAATCTGTGAATTGAGAGCCTGTAAAGACAGCAATGGTTGGTCGCAGAATCATTTTGCATGTATCAATTAATGCTGAATCTGGCATACCAGGAGGCATTTTTAAAGTTGTCTGTCGGAAACGTTCGATAAACGTCAGAGTATCTTCCTTCTCCTTTTGTTTGATCTATATTAAGGAGTACATATTCTTATCAATTCCTCCTTCATTGAAACGGAAGAGAAACATTGCTTTAAACTCGTCAAAAGACGATGTACAATTGTCGGGTAGACTGCGATACCAGTCATATGCTGAACCCGTCAAACATCCAATAAAAACTCGGATGAGAAAAAAATCATTCTTTTGCAAATGTACAGTCATAATATCAAAATAATTGATATATTGACTTGGAGAAGCCTTTCTATCAAATTACACCATAGATTATGGCTTGAATTTTGGAGGAAAGGGTACATCATTCTATTGAGGAGGATAAGGTTGTTTGATCCCTAACCTCTGGAGTTGATCTTTGTGCTTAAGAACCTCAAACTGTGCTTTTAGCTCACGCACTGCTTGAATAGCTTCACTAGTTTGAGGAAGCACATTTGACTGAATAGTAGCTAGATGTACCGTAACCCCCACCGGAGGTGGTACATCTTCTGAAATGAGAGGATCTGGAGCTGCAGAATTTTGATTGATAGCAGGCTCTTGACTAAGATTATTCAGAGGTGTATCAATCCCTTGACTATCTTGAGTTTGTGCTGCTACCTGCACCGGTGTTACCACTGCCGGCTGAACAGTTTGCTGAATCATTATTATTTGATACATTTTTTGCATCATGGCAAGCATGTCCTTCAGTGATTGTTCCACTGCTGAGAGATGTTGTTCTGTATTAGAAGTTGACGTCCCCGATTCATCTCTGATAGCATAAGATTCAACCTCCCTTGAACATACAGAGGGATTGGTGTAGAGGTATGAATAAACGCTATCAGTCTTTGACTCCAAAGACTGGGTACCCCCAGCTTCTGAACCTGAAGATTGCAACGATCTTTGACTTCTTCACTACCAGAATAAGTCGTTTTAGCGACACCTAAAGAATTCGCTAAAACGACAAATTTCGTCGCTAAAAATATTTAGCGACGAAATTACCGACATTTTGGGCTTGTCGCGGAAATGTAAGTCGCTGATCTTCAAAACGTCGCAAGTACCGATGTTTACCGACGTATATATGCGTCGGTATACTACCGACATCTACCGTCGTATCGTCGGTGGATTAGCGACGTATTTACCGTCGCTACGCGTCGGTAAATTTACCGACGATTACCGTCGTGTCGTCGGTGGTTTAGCGACGTGTTCAAAGTCGCAACACGTCGGTAAAATCTTAGGAATTTACCGACGTTTACTGTCGTTTAAAATGTCAGTAAATGTCGATAATTCCTGGGATAATTACCGACGTGCACCGACGTTTACCGACTTTCTCCGACGTATAAGGACGTCGGTAAACGTCGGTACACTGGAAAATTTTGCAGATTTACCGACGTTTACCGACGCAAACGTACGTCGGTGGACGTCGATAAACGTCGGTAAACGTCGGTAAATCTGAAAAAAAAATAAAAAAAAAATACAGAATGTCCTTTTCTCCCTGCAGTTTAAAAATATAACCATAAAGACAGTATAACAGATATTCTTTTCTCCCTGGGTTCGCCGACCCCTTCGGTGGAACACTCAACACCGGTAAACGTAAACCACAGAAGCACATTAACATCCAATTGAAACGAATAATAACATAAATGAATAATAACATCCAAATACACCAAATAACAAAGTCTACAACCAAATAACTAAAGTTTACACACAACCAACAAATAGAATAGGATCCAACAAATAGGATCCAAACATCCAAGTTTACACAACCAACAAATATCCAAGTCACAAATAGAATAGGATGAAACAAACACAAACAAATAGTCCTAACTAGGACTACTAGGGATCTGGTACAGGAGGGGCACCGCCGCGACGAAGGGATAAGAACAACTCATACTCCGCAAGTGAAATCGATACCGATGGAGCAGGCAGTGACGTCGGTGCAGTCAGTGTCGAAGAAGAAGGCGGTGGAGGCGGCGGAGTCGACGACGATGAAGGCGCACCCAGAGGACCAGCACGCTCCAACGCTGTAAGTCGCTGGTGGTATGAATCCATGATAGATAATATTCTATCATTGCTCTGGACCATCGAATCCTGTGCCAATCTCAGCCTCTCGACCATGGTCACCTGTCCTGTCTGCAGCTCCGTCATCGTGTGCTCTAACCCTCCAACGGTGCGCTCTGTCCTCTCAGTCGTCTCCATGAGGTCCATAATGTCGCGGTCGAGCGCATCCAATCGTGCTAGCAGCGCAGGATCGTCCGTAGGATGCTGAGACTGCTCCTCGATCCGTCGTAGCAGGTTGTCACGGAGAGACTCCATCATCTGGTGGACTCGGGCAGACTCCTGGGACGACTGCGGACCATGCACACTAGCAGGAGATGCCCTAGAGGACTGTGTCGCAACTAGGACGCCATAGGATCTCGTACCGTAGTACGTACCCCTACGGAGTCCACCAGCGGCGGTCATCCACAGCTCGTCCGCCGACGGAGCTTGAGGTCACCGGCCTCTCCTACATCAGGTGTACTAGCAGCCGCCCGTTCCCGCAGCCTCTAATACTCGGCCTAGAAAGTATGGATAGTACTCTATAATTTCTAATTTCTAATTAATGTACTTATTATTACTAACTACATGAATATTTATTTCCATCATATTTACTAAGTTATATTAAAATTGACACGAAGTATTAAATTAAGATAACGTATTGTAATACTTACATAGGTCTGCTCGGCCCTCTCGTCAATAAGGTCACCGCCACGACGATGGGTGGCCAGGAAGACGGTCACCATGTCGGCGTTATCGACCTTCCTTACCTGTAATTAAATATATTATCTTACTAATAATTTATCGGTTTTGTATTAAAGTAATATTTCTAAAAGAGAAAGACATACCAGACGACGGAAATGTTCCGTCATCGGAATCGACCCACCGCACCACTTCGAGGCATGTTGCCTAGCCGCCTTGGCCTTTTTCGACTTCTCCTTGTACCTTGGCTCGTCGAATCGAGCCTTCATCGCATTCCACTGATCAGGGGTGATCCAACCTTGGATCGGCTTTCCGACACGATCACGATCCTTCTGATCATTAATAGCGTCGCGGATCAACTTGGCAGCGACGGTAAGAAACATCCCCTCGATAAGCTCGGTCCGGTACGGTGGATGGAAAAACATATCCTAGAAGTGCACAAACTAAATATTTATCAGTTATATATAATATGCAAAAATTATATGATTCATGTTAAAAGCAAATATATTTTAACCTTGAAGCGCGCAAACCAGAAGGCCTTCCTCTCGTCCGGAGCATCAGAGTAGTTAATCCAAGCACCACCATAATTATGCCTCAGCATGTGGTCTAGACGTCTCTGTACCTCTGGGGGACGATATCTATACAAATATATTATATTCATGAAAAAAGTTAATTTATGATAAAAACAGAAGAAAAAAAAAATATAAACCAAAACACCTACTTTGTACCGTCGGCCCAGATCTCCGTCCTCCTCTCCTCCGGAGGTGCGCACGCATCATCTGCATGATGCTGGTCGGCCGTCGACGCCGCCGCCTCGGCCATCGGCACAGCCTCCGCCATCTGCTCATCCGTCTCCATCGTCGTATCAGCAGCAGGAACGCTAGACGGGCGAACACTCTCAACAGGCCTGGAACTACTCGTCCCAGGAGATATGCCACGTGACATCGTCCCAGCAGGCCCAGCTACTGTCCGATATGGAGGAGTAATCAGCGACGAAGATCCAGAGCCGGTACCAGTAGGAGGTACCGAAGGAGAACTCTGTCCTCTAGCAGTACCTGTAGGAAGTACCGGAGGATCATGACCTCGTCGTCCCCCTCGGAACGCTCCGCGATGACCTGCCATACCTGATAACAGCATATGATAATACAACAAATAATAGAGACTAGAAATATGAAAGTACAACAAATAATAGAGACTAGAAATATGAAAGTACAACAAATAATAGAGACTAGAAATATGAAAGTGCAACAAAGACAAGATAATAACCAAGACAACATATGATGATACATTCTACAATAAACATCTAAGTCCAGATAATATATTCTAGAAGAAACATCTAAGTTCAGATAAGTATATCTCTCTCAATCATCTTCAGAATAATCATCTTGTTCGTTTTCCTCGACCTCATCTTCCTCTTCCTCCTCATCTTCACTTTCATCTTCACCTTCGTCGGCTTTGTCTTCCTCTTCGGATAATTCTACATCTTCTACATTATGTGTCGTGTAATGCGTAACTTCCGTGGAGTCCACATCGACAATATTGGTTACAAGAGGTAGCTCGTCCTCCTGGTAAGCTTTTTCATCAACATCAAAAGTATCTCTAGCTTTAGTCTTGCATACTGTCCACCAGTCAGACTTCGTTGCTCCCCGTCTCGGATAAGCTGTGAAGTACACGAGCTGAGCCTGAGTTGCTAGGACAAACGGTTTGTAGCCTTGATATCTACGCTTGTAGTTTATATCCACAAGACCATGCTTGTCAATTTTCCAACCTTGATTTTCAATCGGATCGAACCATTCACACTTGAACAACACGATCTTTGCAGGTTCTCTGCCATTATTATATGACAACTCCACAATCTCTCGCAAGATGCCAAAGAAGTCATTTCCTGGATCGACGTCTTTGTAGTTCGAAGACTTGATACACAAATAACTGTTTTTCGTAGAATCAAGATCCAGGAAGCTGTCTCTGATTGGAGCATTTGTCGACTTGAACCGAAAGCCATTGACACAGTAACTTGGCCATATTTTAACAAAAGTAATTGGTCCCTTGGCAAGAGTTCTAATTAATTCAATCTCGGGTGAAATTAGACGATCGACCTGAATATCAAAGAAGCGATAATAAGTTATTTATTGCGCAGTTGCATTAGAAGAGGCCAGTAATTACCGAGCTACTTACATATTCGCTCAACCAAGAAGGAAAATGACGTCTCATTTCTTGTTCTAATGCTTCGTCTGTTAGGTAGGGTCTAACCAGCCTCAACTCATCATTATATGTGCTGGAAAACAACGAAGCAACCGCCGATTAGTACAATAATATTAGCTTATACTATTACATTGAGATAACATAAACTCATCATCCTGAGTTACTTACCCCTCTAGCTTCTCCACTTCATCCTCGCCGCAATTGAGTAATACATACAACTGAGCAGCCCTTAGCTCTTCGTCATTCAAATATATCTTCTTCATTTTTCTCGAAGGATTTCCGGACGCATTGAATATTTTCAGTATTCCATCATTAAATTCTTGATATCCGTCGTCGTTTCTCGGAGCCATCGTTCTATTCGTAGCAACATGAGGTCTGAAATAGGAGGAGCAGAAATTTGTAATCTCCTCGAGAATATAGGCTTCACAAATAGAACCCTCGACCCGAGCCTTATTTTTTACCTTTCTTTTTAGGTGATTCAAATGTCGCTCGAACGGTTACATCCATCGATATTCGACGGGTCCACCAATATGTGCCTCGTAGGAAAGATGAATCGGCAAATGCTCCATAGAGTCGAAGAATCCATGAGGGAAAACCCTCTCTAGCTTGCACAGTATTACCGCAATGTCCTTCTCTTGCTTTTCTAGACGATCAACGAGCAATTTCTTAGAACAAAGGTCCCTGAAGAATATGCTAAGCTCCGTCAATGGATCCCAAACTGCCTGCGGTAAGAATTCCTGAAATACAATCGGAATTAACCGCTCCATGAATACGTGACAATCATGGCTCTTCATACCTGTCAGTTTGTTCTCTTTGAGGTCGACGCATCTTCTCAAGCTCGAAACATACACATCTGAAAATTTTAGACCTTGAATCCACCTACAAAGCCTCACTTTATCCTCCTTATCCAGTGAAAAAATTGCCTTAGACTGCTTCAACTTCCCATTCCCGTCCTCTATCAAATGCAATGCAGGACGTCTACATATTTCTTCCAAGTCCAATCTAGCCTTTGGATTGTCTTTCGTCTTTCCCTTTACGTCCATTACAGTATTAATTATGTTGTCAAACACATTCTTCTCGATATGCATGACATCAAGGTTATGTCTAATCAGATTGGTGCTCCAATATGGAAGGTCCTAGAATATACTCCTCTTCGTCCAGTTATGAGTGCGACCAAATCCGTCATACTTGTAGCCCGTAGCAGGCTGCTCAATAGCTCTTGGTAAATCTTTTACCTCTTCCCATATCGTGTATCCGGGCCACCTTAGTGGGGGATTAGCCTTCTCCATAATGCCAGTACGAAAAGCATTCCTGTTCCTCTGGTACGGATGATCCTTCGGCAGGAATTGTCGATGACAATCGAAGAAGCACGGTTTGCCTCCGTGTTTCAAATAGAAAGCCTTAGTGTTGTCCATGCAATACGGACATGAAAGACGACCATGCGTGCTCCATCCAGATAATATTTCATAGGCCGAAAAGTCGTTGATGGTCCACATAAGTGCTGGCCGCATCTGGAAATTTTGTTTTCTAGATACATCGTACGTGTTGGAACCTACTTTCCACAGCTGATTCAACTCATCAATCAACGGCTGTAAATATACATCGATGTTCCTTTTCGGATTGTTCGGACCTAGGATAATAATGGTGAGGAACATATACGGAGTCTTCATGCACATCTAAGGTGGTAGATTGTACGGGGTGACGATCACAGGCCAACACGAATACTGGGATCCCGAAAGTCCGAATGGGGTAAAACCGTCGGAGCAGAGACCCAATCTGATATTACGCGGATCAGAAGCAAAATCTGGATACTCTCGATCAAAGTGCTTCCATGCTTCTCCATCAGATGGGTGATCCAACACTCCTTCGGTATGTTCCCGCTTATGCCAACTCATGTTTTCTGCAATTTCCTTCACCATAAACAACCGCTACAACCGCGGCGTCAATGGCAAGTAGTGCATCGAAGAGGTAGGCTTCCTGGCACCGACAGACTTTCCTCTACCATATGCCTTGTAGCGATCGACACCACAAAATCTGCAGGCGTCTTCATCCTTGTCGTCTTTGTAGTACAACATGCACCTGTTGTGACAGGCATCGATTTTTTTGTATCCCATCCAGAGCGATCTAACCATCCTCTTAGACCGGTAGAAGTCTTTAGGCACCTTCGCACCCTCAGGCAATATTTCTGTAAGCAACTCCATAAGACGGTTGTAGCAATCTTACGACATGTTAAAATCGGACTTGATGCTCAACAATCTTGTAACCACCTGCAACGGTGAATGATCCTCGCAACCAGGATATAATGGAGTCCTTGTATTCTCCAGAAACTCCATGAACTGTGCAGCATCGGGGTTCGGTGCCTCCTCAGGTGCATCATGATCATCCGGATCGAAACTAGGCCCGGCAGCGTCAAAAACCATGTTCACCAACCCATCGTCGTAAGGAGCATTGTTGTGGACATCCACATAAGGCTCGTACTCCGATGCTAAAGACACAAGTTCTCCGTGCTCGCTCCACTGATAGTAATTTGGCGTGAAATCCTTCGAGTATAAATGATACGTGACATCCACTTCTGGATGATATTTCAAGTTACGACATCTCACACACGGACACTTAATTTTGGTATCGTCCATGTACTGAGGAAACGCCTTGGCAAACTGCAGGAACTTGTGTACACCCTCTATGAATTCATCCCGCACATCGTATATGTCATCAGGATGACGGTTGTACATCCACGAACGATTCCGCAGATAGTAATTTAGCTCCATAATTCTGTAAGATAGATACATCAAGGTAGTGAATGATATGCAAGTGTCAAATCTTTGAAATAGTGGCTCAACCGAGGGATAGAATTAATTGGAGGAAGTTACTGGGGAAAGTGAAGACCGACATGAACTGATGTCGAACGAAAATCAGGGTCTCAAAGCTAGAACAAGTCAAGTTGTGCTTTAGAAAAAGAACTCTTGCAAGCTCTTTGTTCACAAAGCAAGCTATAAATAGAGAATACAGAACAAATATCGAGTTCGTAACTCAAGTATAGAGCATACAAGAGCCATAAACTCGAGAGATGTTATGCATTCGTTATATCTTGCTTTGTGCACAAAGAGCTTAACAAGAATAGAACATGTCCAAAACACAACTTTACTTGTTACAACTTTGATCCCCAAATTCTCGTTTGTCAGTTCATGCGGTCTACACTTTCCGCAATATATGTACACATGACATTTTATGTTAAATGGTCAGAGATTATTGGTCATCTTCTTTTCGTATTGCTAACTTTTATTTCGCGTGTTTCTGCGTGCGGTGGTCAGAGATTATCGCGGCGGCATATCACCCGTGTCTACATAAGGACGTCGCTACAATATTTCATTTTTTCACCCAAAATTTTCGTTCTCCCGCCTCCTTTCCCCTCAACGAGCTCCTCCCCCTCGGCGACCCCCTTCCCCCTAGGTGACCCCCTCCTTCATCGGTGCAGCGATCGCGGTGGCATATCACTCAAAGGCTGATGGGGGAGGGGGAGGGTTGGGAGAGGAGAGGGAATGGTGAGGGTTGGGGAGAGGAGATAGAAACAATGCGTTTGAAATCCTCACCCTCAACAAACCGAAAAGAAAGCTCATCAACAATTAGCATATGAGCCAAAGCCTTCTTTACATCTTATTGATTAAATTGCCAACCAGTAAGGGTTGACTTATCTTTTCCAACATATTGCAGATTCAATATTGATTGAGAAGGAGCTTTGTGCTTCGGATAAAGAGGACATATCTAGCAAGTAGCAAATTTAAATAGAGTTTTCCCTTCTTCCGAAGGCCCCTAGTATGTTGGCCCCTCATTTCAATTCTAGCTAGACCCCTCCCTATTATGACAATCTATAAAGAAAACCTAGGATTAAAGAAGAAACATCATCATGTATTCGTAGCATGAACATAAACCCAAAGTTAAATATATTCTGCTTAAGTAGAAGTTCTACATCTCACTTAAGGAGTCTACACTCTTAAACCTATGAAAGCATTTTGAAGCATCATGGCTTTATTTCATTCTAGAATCTGCATAATAAGTGATGAAAATGTAATAGGCTCACTAATAAATTGCTAATATCTGGCATGCTAATGCATACCCATGATTTGCATCATGAGAACCTAGTTCCAAAGGGGCTTCCATTACCTCTAGTGGAGTGGATCCTTGTTATTGGTCAGTATAATCAATCTTTCATTGAGAACCAATGTTTATAGCATTTATATAGTCGTGCATATATCATGTGTTTGCCCTTCATAGTACTCACTTTATGCACAGCCATAAAACTTCCAAGAACCGATATTGGATAGCCATAAAACTTTATGCACATTTGTCGGAACCTCGTCATGTTATTCATAGTACTCATTTTTCACTTCTCAACTTTGGTGTAGCCCGACTTACATGAGCATGAGCAGATGAAGTACACTGCCTATAACAAGTATGAATCACCATTTCACATAAACTAATTGTCATACTTGTACTTCCACATCACATTCATGTAAAGACCCACTGATATATATTGGTGTAGACAGTATTATACTAACAGAAATTTATCGCCATCTGTTGAATTAGACCCAATAATTCAACATCTTCATATTAGCAAATGAAAAACATCTTCAAATGAACCAAGAAGATTGTCCTTTTCAGTAGCACCATCAGACACACCAATTCGATGTAAAAGTTGACTGCAAAGGTAGGTGTTAGGGTTGATTCAAGGGAGGGAGAAGTTATACGAGGATTAGACTTGTTCATTGTTGCTTAACATGGCTAGTGCATGTACCAATATATCGTGTCTGTGTCAGCACGTCAGGAGGAGGGAGTTAGGGTTAGGGTTTACCTGCCTTGGTCGGAGTCGGGTCGGAGTCGTCGGGGCTGGAGCAGCGGTGGAGTCGGGTTGGCGTCGGAGTCGGGTCGGTGTCGACGAGGGGAATCAACGGTGGAGGGGGGACGTCGGAGGGAAGGGGGTCGCCGCAGGGAAGGGGGTCAACGCGGGGAGGGGGTAGCCGGAGGGAGGGGTGGCCGGAGGGAGGGGGTCCCCGGAGAGGAGAGAGAAAGGGGGAGAGAAATTTGGGGAGCGGGAGATTGGAAATTTTTGGTGAAAAAAAAAAAGATCGATCGGGTGGAACCCTATATGAAACATTTTAGCGACGTCCACAAAGGACGTCGCTAAACGTCGCTATTCAATAAAAACTGGCGACGTCAATAATTTCGAGTCGCAAAACGTCGCTGACTTAAAGAAAATAGCGACGTCCTGTGACTAGACCGCGACATCAGCTTTCTAAAGCATAATGTGTGGCGCTAACGGTCGGTAAACGTAGCTGATAGTGACGTTCAGCGACGTTTTTATATAACGTCGCTAAATTCACAAAAAATACCGACCTATATGACTTGCGTCGCTAAATTCGTCGCTAATACGACTTATTTTGGTAGTGCTTGATCGAGTATGCTGATATACCCCTTCAAAAGTGTCAAGGAGTCGGTTGAACTATTGTTGGCTTGGAGTCTGATATGAATTGCGTCTTGGACGTCACCCTCTATTAATATGAGATGCCATATTAACTGATGCATATGACAACTCATGTTCTTCATCATCAACTTGTTGCTGAGGCACATTGTAGCTTAATCGATCAAAAACTGACCGTTTAGAAGCTGAACAGCAACATTTGATTACAATCTGGTGACACTCACAATGATAATTTTCTTGGGGGAGTATCACAGGAGATTTTCTGTTTTTACGCTTTTATACAAGTAACTCGCGTAAATAAGAAGGAGTGGAAGGAGTCGTCTTCTTTATTATATTTGGGACAGAGAAACGTTTAGTCCCCTGCGTATAAAGAAGATTACTGGCTGCATTAGCAGAACCAAACTGTATATTTTTACGCGCCTGGAGTTGCGTACGTAAATCATGAGATTTTTTTGTATAAAGAACCCCGTCAGCATTACGCATAATCTGAAGGTTTGGTACCTTGCGTAAAGCAGCGTAAGAAGGTTGTTGGTAAAAAACTGAAGTTTTACCAACAATAGATTTTTCGTTTTTACGCTGCATGCATGTAGGTAAATTCACTTTAGATGCAAAGGCATCATTGTGAACTTTATCTACCATGTCACCGACAGAAGATTTACCTTTACGCGTAGAGCGCAAAATATGAACATCTGCCACATCACAGACGGAAGATTTACCCTTACGTGTAGAGCGCAAGACTTGAGTGTCTACCACGTCACAGACGGGAGACTGATTTTTACGCGCAGAGCACAAAACTTGGGTGTCTACCACGTCACAGACGGGAGACTGATTTTTACGCCCGGAGCGCAACACCGAAGTAGAGACTGCCTCGTCATAGACGGGAGCCTCCACAACAGGAGTGGGAAGAATTCCCTTGCCTTCAAAGACAGCAGGGAGATCAGAGGATGCTTTGGACTTAGGAATCCAAACTTTTTGCACCTTTCGTGATTTTTGAACATTGGAGCAGCGAGTACTACCCCCAGTTCGGAGCATTTCTTCGTAAGCAGTCTGGTCGAATTGAACAACCAGAGTCTTCTTTGTCGATCCGACTGACACATCATCATATTGAGCAATTACTTTCTCGTCGGAGGAGAAAGTCGTCCCCAGCAGAGTCGCCATTTTGTTTCACTTAAAAAAATGCCTAAAATTGGCTTTTGAAAGAAAACGAGAAAAAGTACAAAAGTACAAATAGATTCTGGAAAGTATTGCTATGGAAGTCTGATCTGAGAGCGATCACTTTGTTCCTTAGACCACACGATGAAGATGAAGAGAACTGCTTGAGAAAGATGAACAATTGGAAGAACTAAGCCACTAGAAAGGTATCAACACAACGGCACTGATGGCACAGTCGAATACTTTCCTGCTTTGCTTCACCCTGTTCTTCAGAAAAAGTTGAAAAAATGCTTCTGGAAATATCACTCTGAAAGTATGAGTTTTCTCAGAATCTCCTCTTCTGTATCTCTCTTGATGTCTTAATGTGTTAAAAATAAGTCTATTTATAGACTAGACCCTCTGTGCGTAAAAAATAACATAATTGGGTCTCTACGCAAGTAACTGTCATCCACGATTGAAAACCAACCTTTACGCGTGATGACACGTGTCCCATGTAGAGTTTTGATCTCTACGCATGGTGACACGTGTTCCACAACTTTAACAAAATGGAAAGGGCATGTATACACGTTCCTCGATAAATGTGGCATGAAAGCCACATATGTAGACCACGTTCTCACATAGCCAGAAAAGATTGGACGAAAAAATGACCCAAAATAGACTTCCTGCGTAAAGTAGCAAACTGGGCGTGAAATAACCCAAAATAGACTTTCTACGTAAAGTGGCTGAAAAGTAGCCTTGAGCGTATAATTAGCTCAAATAAACTCTATGCACACGAAAGCCTTGAGCGTAAAAACTCGAATAACCTTCATGCGTAAAAAAAGCAGTCTCTTGCGCGTAAAGTGGCCCATCTGCACACTAAGCGACAAGTGTTGGGTTTGGTGTAAAAAAATTTCTCGGCTTCTGTGTAATCTGCTGTCAGAAAATCATTCTGTCAGAGCAGAATCACGCGCATTAAATGCGATGTGGACAGCATGTCTCCCGCGTAAAAGCTGAGAATGGCTCTCGCGTAAAAGTGCTCGCGTAGAATTTTGAATCTGATTCAATAGAGTCTCTTAATGAGCCTTGCGTCGAGTCTGACTTTGCGTAAAAGTTCTTAACTTCTTTGACTTGGTCTATGAAGTTTATTTTATGCTTTTGGTCTATGAAGTTTATTTTATGCTTCTACAGGGGGCTTCAATGATCTCTTCGCCACGTGGAGCCTTTTTCACGGGCACCAGATCGTCGCAGCCACCGGCATTTGGGTTTTATGGAAAAATAGGAACAAGCACAAATATGAAGGTCGCCAACTCAGTGCCTCTCAGCTTTTCAGAGAGGTTCTCAGACAAATTAGCAAAGTCAGCATTCACTGTTCTCACTCCTTTTCAGACAAATTAGCAAAGTCAGCATTCACTGCTCTCACTCCTCGAGCAGCTTTTGGGGGATGTTGAATTAACCTCACAGTCGGCGATGTCCGATTTGTGATTTTTGGTTTTCAGTTAGCGCAAGTCGCGCTCTTTTGTATAGGCTTCGGCATTTTGTACCTTATACTTATATATATATATATATATTTTATATATATATATATATATATATATATATATATATATATATATATATATATATATATATATATATATTTTATATATATATATATATATATATATATATATATATATATATATATATATATATACATTCGTTATATATATATATATATATTCTTTATATATATATATTTTTTCTTTATATATATATATATATATATATATATATATATATATATATATATATATATATATATATATATATATATATATATATATATATATATATATATATATATATATATAAAGAAAAATATATATATATATATATATATATAATATTTTATATATATATATATATAATATATATATATAGTCTACTTAAAATAAAGATACATATATATACTATAACTAAAGTCTAAGGATTATATTTTTAATTTAACTAATTTAATAATATTTTTTTATATAAAGTCAAAAGGTGACTTTTAAGCTAAAATCTTTAGCTCTTGTAGCAGTCGTTAATATTGTATGGATTGCACTAGTTAACATTAATTCATTGGTTGGATAATATTTCATTATATTATACTTTAGAGGAGAACAAGATAGAGAATGTAGGAAAATAGTCTCTCTTTTTTAATTTCACTAACACTCAACTAGAATGGTCCTTTTATAGGCCTACAATAGAATGTCAAAGGCATAAGTTACATAAGTTATGAAATCAAGAACCATAAGTTACATAAGTTATGGAAGACCAAAAGACATGGGACATCCATATTTACAATACCCCCATGGATGTCCAATTGAATATGCCACGTTAAAACCTTGCCAAGAAAAATCCATTGGGATAAAAACTTTGATGAAGGAAAAAAAAGTACATATTCATGTAAAATGCATAAACGTGACAAACTGCCGTGTTAAAACTTTGCCAAAAAAAATCTAGTGGGATAAAAACTTGGTCGAAGAAAAAAGATTACAGTGTGAGAAATATTGATCACACTCCCCTTGATACTGGCAAGAGATCCTTTAGTTGACGCATCCTAATATTCTGGATAATGTTTCTGAATGTTGTGGTTGGCAATGCTTTAGTGAATAAATCTGCAAAATTATTACTTAATTGTATCTGCCGAACATTAATGTCGCCATTCTTCTGTAGCTCGTGAGTATAGAAATTTTTTGATGATATATGCTTCATTTTGTCACCTTTGATGTAGCCATTTCTGATTTGTGTAATACAAGCATTATTATCTTCATATAATATTGTCGGAGTATTTTTTTGTTGTAGATAAACCACATGATTCTCAGATATGATGAACCATCGTTCTCAACCATATGCACTGTTGACTTGCTTCATGCAATGCCATAATTTCTGGGTGATTAGAAGAAGTAGCTACTAATGTTTGCTTCATCGAACGTCATGATATTGCAACACCGTCACAAGTAAATACATATCCACTCTAAGATCTTCCTTTATGTGGGTCAGATAGATAACCAGCATCAGCATAACCCACAACTTGTGATTAAATTTTTTGAGTAAAACAAATCCATGTCGGTTGTTCCGTGAAGACAACGTAATATATATTTAATACCATTCCAATATCGTTTTGTTGGTATCGAGCTATAACTTGCCAATAAGTTTACTGAAAATGTTATATCATGTCTTGTACAATTTGCAAAATACATCCAAGCTCTAATAGCACTAAGATATGGTACTTCTGGACCTAATAATTCTTCATTATCCTCTCGAGGATGAAATGGATCTTTCTTTTCATCTAACGATCGAACAACCATGGGGCTACTTAGTGGATGAGCTTTATCCATATAAAATCTTTTCAAAATCTCTTCTGCATAGGTAGATTGATGGATAAAAATTCCATTTGATAAATGCTCGATCTGCAGGCCGAGAAAAAATTTTGTCTTTTCAAGATTTTTTATCTCAAATTCGTTCATCAGATAATTAGCGATTTTTGTGAGCTCTTCGGGAGTTCGTACATGATTTAAGTCATCAACATATATACCGCAATAATGGAGAATCCATTTTTAGATCTTTTGATAAAAATACATGGGTAAATTGGATTATTTATATATCCTTCTCTAACAAGGTATTCGCTAAGACGGTTATACCACATTCTTTCAGATTGTTTTAATCCGTATAGGGATCGTTGTATTTTGATTAAGTATAGCCCATTAGACCTTTTGTTATCTGCTTCAGGCAATTTGAATCCTTCTGAGATTTTCATATAAATGTCATTATCCAATGACCTATATGAATACGCGGTAACAACATCCATAAGCCGCATATCAAGTTTTTCTATGACTGTTAAACTGATCAAGTATCGTAATGTGATCGCGTCGATCACAGGGAATATGTTTCATCATAATCGATTCCAGGTTTCTGTGAAAAACCTTATGCAACAAGTCGTGCCTTGTATCTCACAATTTTATTATTCTCGTTGCATTTTCGTACAAACATCCATTTGTATCCAATAGGTTCCATACCGTCAGGAGTTTGAACTACTGGTCCAAATACTTTGCAATTATCTAAGGATTTTAATTCAGCTTGTATCGCATCTATCCATTTTGGCCAATCATTTCTATGTCGACATCGCTCAATAGATTTTGGTTCAGGATCCTCATTTACTATATCAAGTGCGACACCATAAGCAAAAACATTGTTTATAGTAATTTTCCTTCTATCCCAGCTTTCTCTTGTACTCATATAATTTAAAAACATTTCGTCTAAAATTTGTTCATCGTCATGTGTCTCTCAGGAGCTACCTTAAACTGATCATTCAAAAAATTTATAGTGCTTTCATGTTTTGAAACTATTTTCTCTTCAAGAGTAACTACTTGTACCATTTACTTTCGAGGGTTTTTATCTTTAGCGCCAATAGGGCGTCCACATTTCATGATTGATTTTAGTGTGCCATTATGTTGTCCTTAAGGAATATCAATCCTTGCTGAGGCATTTATTATTGGTATATGAGATTTTGTCACTTTCTTAATATCAGTGAATGCATCTAGCAACTAATTTGCGATATTTTGCAAATGAATGATCATTTTCACTTCTTGCTCACATCTACTTGTGCGTGGGTCAATAAAAGATGGTACATTCCATGTAATTTCACGTCGTTATACAGAAAGTGACATTTTATCTCCCCCTAACAGCGGGAAAACTGACTCATCAAAATGGCAATCAGTACTTGTCTTAAATAAATCAATCGCCTGTCAGGGGCTCAATATATTTTATTATAGATAGGGAATCAAAACCAACATAAATTTTAAGACGTCTTTGTGGGCCCATCTTTGTTCGTTTAGGCAGAGAAATAGGGACATAAACTGCACAACCAAAAACTTTCAAGTGTGAAATATCAGGCTGCTGGCCAGAAAAAAGTTGTAATGGTGAATAACGATGAAATAAACTTAGTTGAATACGGACCAAAGCAGCTATATGTAATATTGCATGTCCCTAAACAGAAGTTGGTAAAGTTGATCTTAAAGTAAATGTCTAAGAATCAATTGCAACCTTTTAATAAAAGACTCTGTAAGTCCATTTTGAGTATGCACATGTGCAACTGAATGTTCAACATTAATGCCAATTGACATGCAATAATTATCAAATGCTTGAGATGTATATGCACCTGCATTATCAAGACGAATAGTCTTGATGGAATAATCAAGAAATTGAGACATTAATATTATAATATGAACAAGAAGTTTGGCAAAAGCAATCGTTCGTGTTGATAGTAGACTTACATGTGACCATCTAGATGATGCATCTATCAAGACCATAAAGTAACAAACTGGTCCACAAGGTGGATCAATAGGTCCACAAATATCCCCTTGTATTCTTTGTAAAAACATAGGGGACTCAAGATTAACTTTCATTGGAGATGGTCTTACAATTAATTATTCTTGTGAGCATGCATCACACACACAATCACGAGGTAAAAGGATCTTCTAGTTCTTTAGAGGATGCCCACGTAAGTTTTTAACTATTTGATGCATCATACTTGATCCAGGGTAGCCAAGTCGATCATGCCAAAGCATAAAAAAATTTGGATCATTGAACTTCTAGTTTATTACAGTGTTAGATTCTATGGCACTTTATGATTGTATGATACAATCTTCATGAGAAAACTGAAAGTTTTTCTTTCACATGCTTCTGGCATGAATCATTGGATGTAATACATAGATATTCCATATTTCTCTCATTCATAGTCTCGATATGGAGACCATTAAGACATATATCGTTAAAACTTAACAAACTTTATTTTGACTTGCTAGAATACAAAGCCTTTTTTTACCAACATATTTGTTCCATCCGGTAATATAATGTTCGCTCTTCCAGCTAGCGCCTTCAATTAGTTTTGTAGTACTAGAAATTGTATTAACATTTGCTTTTGCCAATTTTAAGTTCGAGAAATATTTTCGATCAAGAATATATCTCCACCGTTGGAGTTGTTTACTGCATCATTATTTTTTATATTTATTTTTTTTCACTTGGCTCGAGTAAGAAATTATCAACATCCAAATGAGTAAATTCTATTGGATCATTTTTCATCTTCAACAATTTTACTGAAATCTGCAAAATTGATTTCTTTCTTTTTTTATTTACCCTTGATAGATGTTTGGTAAAGGTCAAATAGGTGCTTTGATGTACGACAGGTACGATACCAATGTCCTTATGCTCCATACCTATAGCAAGCCTCTTCATAATTCTTCGAAGAATCTATTTTCGCACCATTTCCTTTATCTTATTTTCCACCATTGTTGTTCCACGTCAAGCGGTATGGCCCAACCTTCTTGTTGAAGGCATGATAATTAGGACCACCATGGTCTTGAGTTCTACCATGATTATAACCACGACCATGATCACGGCCACGACTGCGACCGCGACCACGTCCTTGTCTATAGTTTTTTGTATTCGCTTCAGGGAATAGCTGTGATCTAGTAGGGTGGGAGTTATGGTTTTTTATTAGGAGCTTATTATTTTGTTTAACAACAAGTAGGCATGAGATTGATTGAGAATATATTTTTAAAACCTTTTCCACGATATTGCTGCTGCAGGAGCATGCTCGTGGCATGGAAAGTAGTGAATGTCTTTTCCAACATATCTTCTTAAGTGATCCGCACAATCTCATTTGAGACACAATTTTGAACATTGCAGAGTTATATTCGTTTACTGTTTTAAAATCTTGTAACCTCAGATGCATCCAATCATAACGAGCCTTTGGGAGTATCATACTCTTTTGATGATCATAATATTTCGTCAAGTTTTTTCATAAAACAGCTGGATCTTTTACTCTAAGATATTCTGATTTCAGCCCTTCATAGAGGTGATGTCGAATGAAAATCATCGCCTTTGTTTTGTCTTGTTCGCTTGTCTCATTTTTTTATTGATGGCATGTTAAGGGTTCTTTCACTCAAATGGATCTCAGCCTCAAGAACCCAAGTCAAATAATTTCTTCCGAAAATATCAAGAGCAACGAACTCAAGCTTGATGATGTTTGCCATATGTCTGAAAAAGAAATATCACTTTAGAATATAATACACATACTCAAATCTACAAGTTTGAGTGTAGTGCCCCGTCCCGTTCAGTCAATCGGAGGAATCGAAATGCTGACGGTGTTTCAGACTTAGCCACGCAACGGCTTGCTCGAAGACTCGCTCAGGTGGGATAGTTTCGGTGAACTTGTCTCATCTTAGCCTTTACATAATAAATCGCATGTTTTCAACTTGCACAAGTTAGTCTTGATTATAAAAGAGACGCATCAACATAGCTAAGAAAATAATCCTGACGGTGTTTGCCATTAAAATTGTTTTGATTGAAATCTTAATACAAACAGAACAGTGATACAATATAGGACTTAGATGTAGTCCTAGGAGTACACTTTTGTTTAAGCTGGGTCCTTAGTGCCAATGGAGCGAGTGGTAATGCGTTGACTCCGTTGACCGGCTGACGGCGGTTATCGGTTCTCTGAAGGTGTTGATTGCTCTGGGTGCTGGAGCTTGCTGAGAGGAGGAAGACGTTGAGTGTCTAGAACAGCCTCTCCGGTGATTCTCTGTTGTGGATTCTCTGTGAGTCTTATGTTCTGAGTCCCCGTGTGTGTGTGAAGGGGATGATCCTTCTATTTATAGTTTTGCAGGCTGGCTGCTCATGCGCGCATGTAGGATGCGCCGGTGTGGGGACGCCACGTGGAGGTTGCTGATGGAGGTGCATGGATGCTGCGCCCTGATCGAGGGGGAGAACTCTTCATACTGCTGTTGTGAGCCGGCACGTAGCAGAAGAGAAGATCTTTCCGTTGCTGAAATCTTGGACGAGTTGAGTCAAAAGACACGTGTCGTCGACTCATGGTTCGAAGATCTCGGATTTGGTGGAGAGGAGTGATCTGGTGGGCTGCGCCTTGGATTGGGCGCAGGAGGAGGCTGCGGCTCATAACCTTTAGGAGTTACAAACCATTTGGGGCGCATGGCTTTTGAGGCGCATGCAGGCGACTTTCCTTCTGTCTTTTGGGATCAGAGATCAGTCTGGGGCGCATGGCTTTTGAGGCGCATGCAAAACTTCAATCGGAGACTCTTCTTCTGTCTTTAGGGATCAGTGAAGGGTCTGAGGCGCATGGCTTTTGAGGTGCATGCCGGTTTGGACGCATGGTCGTAGAGGCGCATGCGGGTGTGGACGCATGGTCGTAGAGGCGCATGCGGGTAGCCACGTGGCAGTAGCCGTCGGAAGTCATGATGATGCTGACGTTGCCGACGCTTCGTTTTCTGAATAAAGCTGTCAACTGTTCAGACTTTGGGAGGCGTGCTGCCAATTCTGTCAGTTCAGCATTTAATGTTGGTGACGTTCGATGGACAGCTGAGTGGGCGCGTCGGTTGGCGTTCCACTCGGTATGGAGATGTGTGGGGGTGCACCCTCTATAATGTGCCGAGTACTGTAGGGCGCGTCTGTGTGATGCGCCTGATGCCGAAGGGCGCGTCCGTGTGATGCGCTGTCTGGCTGGCGCATCGGACATGTCTTTTAATGATGCGGCTGTCTCGCTCTTCGAGTGCTATAAATAGCCGTTTTGAATTCGAGGCGTCCGGTTCATCCATTTAATGTAAATTCATTACACGAAATTCGGAGGGCCATCCACTTGGCGCGTGGGTTTGATCTGCCCGGCCTATATATAGTGGCATGGAGAGAAGATTTGCTTCTCATTCCCTCACGTACTTCCAATATGAACTTGAACATACGGGTGCATTCTGCTGACGAAGTGCTCCCGAGGGTGAAGATGAGACGCTGTGTTGTCTTTGATGCACTTGAAGGTGACTGTTACATCCAAAAGACGGAGTCGAGGGCTTCTGAGGCAGGCGGAAGGTGCCTGTTGTATCCAAAGATAGGGATGCTCGAGCCTCGTCTCCGTTATTCCGGAAGAGCCGTAGATCGGAATGGCGGTGCAAGGCTCTCTCTTCCTGCAAAGTGGGTGTCGCCCACTCTGGTTGTGTTGAGAGCTTCCTTGTGCCATGATTTCGATCACGGTCTTCCTTGGGCTTTGGAGGCTCTTTCGAAGCCTCCCCTGGCCACAGCTTTGCCGTGCTCCTCTCTTCCTTGGTTCCAGCCAGAGGGTTAAATGCTTTGTGGCGAAGCATTTATCGGGCGAGCCTGGTTGGAAGAGCGGCACATAACTGGGCTCTGCTCGGCCAGGTAAGCTTGGCTGGAAGAATTTGGCTGAAGGGATGCACATAACTGAGCTGCTGAAGAGATGATGGGATGCGCCTGGATGGAGGCGCATGATATCGGCTGCGCCTCACTGGTGGCGCATAGTGATTTTGCGCCTATCTGGAGACGCATGGTGGCCGCTGCGCTTATCTGAAGGCGCATGGTGGCCGCTGGCTGTAGACTTAGGCTCTTTCCTTTGTAGAAATTCTCCTTTGTACAACCTTTTCTAGACATGTAATAGACTTTTATATATAAATAAAAAGTCCTTCTTCAAATGTCTATACTTATTGACTTTGCTGTGAAGTTCTTCGTCTGAGTTCTGGCGCATGTAGTGTCTGGCGTATGGGTTTTCTGTTTGTGAAATTCCATGCTTCTACAAGACCCCCTTCAAAGTTTTTAAAACTTTTGAATAAGTTTTGGAATACTTTGAATAAGAAGCATGGAGGTCAGGGCGCATAATTTCTGGGCGCATGCCTGTTCGGGCGCATGCTCTTCTCAGTTGATGATGATGTCTCGGTAACCGAAAAGATTAATGATGATCTTTTGGTTTTATTTGCTGCTATCCTTGCACAGAACCCGAGGCGACGGCTGAGATCATACGTCATCTGTTCACGCGTGCGACCAAGCCCTATAAATAGGTAAGAGTTGGAGAGAGAAAGGGTTCTTCTTCTCTGTGCCTCTGCTTCTTTAGAGTTTCTTCTTCAAAAACCCTAACTTCTCCTTCTTCGAGAGAATGGCTCCCAAGACTCCTCGCGGCGCTGCCGGCAAGGGGAAGGAGAAAGCGAAGGAGTCCGCGGATGAGGATGTACCTCTCACTCTTGCGCCTCTTGCCGACGTTCGTCCTGAGGTGACAGGTGGGTTTCGTCTCTGCTTTGGGCTCTGTGCCCTAACTGCCGACGCGTATAGACTTCGGTCTTTAATGATACGCCGAGGTTCTATCCTGCCGACGTGCATAGGTTTATACCTTTATCATGCACCGAAGTTTTAATGGCTGACGCGTATGGGTTTTATTCCCTGAAGATGCGCCGAAGCCTTTGCTGACGCGCATGGGCTCACGCTCTGATAATGCGCCGAAGCTCCAATGCCAACGCGCATGGGCTTACGCCCTGATGATGCACCGAGACATGCTGACGCGCATGGGCCTATGCCCTGATGATGCGCCGAAGCAGATGCACATGGGTTCATACCCTGGCAATGTACCAGTCTGCTTGACATATTTTGTCTTTTTGCCTGACTTCCACTTTTGTCGTGCCAGTGTCGATGACGATCCCTTTGTTGAATGAGGTCCTCCTGGACGCTTCTCTTTGTCAGATGGGAGTTGATTTTGATGAGGCGGTGATCAACCCTGTAAAGGATGCTATCCTTCAGGACCAACCTCGTGAGAGGATGCTACAAATCCAGGTCCAGTTGTCGCTTTTCCTCCAGAGTATGATGGAGAGCGGTAAACTGAAGTCTGCTGATTCTGAAGGTGTGACTTTCTTAAAGCATGCCTTTCTGTTCGGCGACCGATTAGTCTCTTCCAAAGCGAAGATATTGAAGATCAGAGAAGACTGGTTCTTTGCTGCTAAGGGCATGATGTTATACATGCGGCAGGTTGACCGCCAGTTGCCACTGACAGCCTTTTACCGTCTAGCTTCGAAGAGAAGGATGGATTGGGAACTTACTCCTTCTCAAGGAGGTGCCTTGGGGGGTTCCCTTTCGATTGACACCACCTCGAACCAGCGAGATACCTTGACCGCCTCACGAACCGGTTCTTCGTTCAGTTACCGAGCTTTGCGTCCCGGGAGCATCTATAGTGAAGTCCCAAATGACACGTTTCCCTTCAGTGCCCCGACTTTTGCAAATCAGATGCTGACATCGAAGGTCACGTATCCGACAGCTGGTTTTAGAGTCGAAGGTTGGTGTCACTACATCCCAAAGTGGGATGAGTTGACCTCCTGGGTGCTTTCCAGGTTCAAAGTTGAGCTTAAAGAGATAGGGCTGACTGCCGCCATTCGGGCCACGCAGGCAGGCGTGGACCTCAATAAGCCGATGTTCCTTGCGTTGTTGGAGCTTTTCAACGCCCAGACTGGCAGCTTCTTTACTCCAGTGGGGGAGTTGGAATTGGCCCTTCATGAGATGTACGAAGTGTCCAAGCTTCCTTGGGGCTCGGAACCGTACGAGAAATATTTCCCATCGAATGAAGAGATCCAGGTCTTGGAAGATAAGGATCCGGAGATGATGGCCATTTTCAAGGAGGTGACGAGCCATCATTATCTGATGCACCGGAGGGACAAGGGTAAGACCCAACCTCACGTGACTGCTTGGAGGGACTATGTTTTCAGACAGGATTTGGCGGATCCTTCGAGGATCCGGTTTGCGACTCCGCAGGGCTTGACACCCGCGGAAGTGAGTTCTGAAATAACCCGGCTGGACGAGAGGACTCCACATTCAAATGAGAGCGGCAAGAACACGTACAGCTGTTTCTGGTACTACGGGCACCGGATGTCATCTAAGGCAGTGTTGACGGCCTACTTGATGATATGGCTCCGGGATTGCATATTTGCAGGGGGATCCGGTGCTGTTGAGAGGGTACATCGGAATCTCATTTTGCCTGCAGTGAAGTTGGCCTTTGGACGACCTCTGGCTCTCCTCCCCGCGATGGTGTGCAACCTGCTACGCGGTTTGAGGTCTTTTGCTGATGATGTGATCCACGAGAAAGGTAATAATGACAACTTTCCTCGGGCCGAGCTGCCTTTCCATTATCTTATGGGGTGGCTGATCTTACATCATCCGAATGTGATGAGTCCTGGTCCTGAGGAGGACCATGTTGAAGGAGATGCCTTCATTCGCCGCTTCTACAAGAGAAAGTGGTCTTACACTGGCGTCCCCGTTTGTAGGAGGGTTTTGTCCTTCCTTCAGGGGTGGGAAATCGTGAAGGTTGGCCCGATCTTCAAGAATTTCGAGGCCGACCAGGATTTGGTTGATTCTGGCGAGGATGCGGTTACTTTGCCGAAATGGAGTTTTCGTTGGTTGCAGAGTATCCGGCCTTCGCATCTGGTCTACCGTAATCAGAACAGGTGTTATCTGGAACCGTACTTGCCAAGCCGATTTGCTCGTCAATTTGGCTACACTCAGCTAATGCTGCGGAATCCCAGTAGCAGTCTAGGCTTCATCGGGAGTTTGCTGGATGGAGCCCGGGGCTGGCAGTATTATAACGCTGGATGCACTAGCGTTAAGTTTACCACACCAGTTCGCAATCCTCGGCCGCCGATCTTATATCCGGCCGCCAAGCTGTATTGTACTATGAATACTATGTCTCCTGGTTATGACAGGGAGACTAGTTTCATCATTGAAACCCAGTTGGAGGCAACAACGAATATGTTGGTGGCGGCTCGGTCATATCGTCCGCCAGAATTGGCGGGGTATCGGGCTGCTGCTATGGCACCAGTGAGAGACCCGTCTGTCGGGAAAAGGCGGGCTGACCCAGAAGCTGGTTCTTCCGTACTGAAAAGGTCGAGAAGGACGTCGACCCCGAAGATTACGGAAACGCCACTTGTAACGCCAACGGGCTTAGCTCCCGCTGAGGTAAGGAGTGCTTCATAATTCCAGTTTTTTATGTCATTGTGGCGACTTATGCTCTTCTTCTTGTAGGGATTGAAGAAGAAGTCTCGTGCTTCGAAATCGGGCACCAGTAAGCCGAAGGAGGTGGCAGGCTCTTCTGAGGAGCGCATTCCACCAATGATGATGTCTCCTGTGGAGGAGGGTCCCGAAGATGTTCCCGCGGAGGTTTTAGTATCTCCTGACTTTGAAGTCGCAACAACTTCTGGGATAGTACCATCTACCGTGGAGGCCTTGGACGCTGAGGGTCTTACAGACTCGAGGCATCCTGATGATGAAGTGGATTAGAGTTCGTCGCCTTCTGGTGACGTCCCTCCAGCGTTGCAAGGGTCCGTTGTGGGGGCAGCAGAAGCGGTGAGGATAGAGGAGAGGGTTGATTCCCCTCCTGGTCATGATGAAAGGAGGTCGGCCGAATCATTGCCGAATCCTTCCTTGGCTTCCACCATGGACATAGAGATGGCTACCGATCAGGCGGTAGCGACAGATTTTGTCCCTGTAGAGGGGTTTGAGAAGAGTGAGACCCTTCTGCCGGTCTTGTCTCCTGGGGCTGGCCAGGAGATAAATGTTGATCTCCCCGTTTTGCCGGGGGAGGTAGCTGATGCTGATAGAACGTCGAGGGTAGAAGAGGTGGCCGTTGACGTCGGTGATGTCTCCGGGCTTGAGAAGGGTAAGGGTGTGGAACCCTCTGTTGCTCCTTCCATTTGGGGTACTATCACGACGCATGTGCCGGCTCCTTCTGTTCCTTCGGTACTTCGAGCTGGCAGTCTGGCCCCTGTTGATGAAGAGCCTATTGCAGCCGAGGTTCAAACCTCTCAGATCGAGGTTGGCGGATCCTCCTCCGGTCCGCAAACTGTAGTAGCTCCCCCAACTCCTGCTATGACGCCGCAGGTGCTGGCGGATGCCGACGAGTATGTGAAGTTCCTCGTCGAGGGAGTGTACAAAATGCTGGAGAAAGGAGTATCTGCAGTGATGGATGGCAAGGAGAGCTTTGCGACAGCAAAAGCTTTGGCAATACCTTGTATCGAGCTGATCCGCACTCACCAGGGCCATGACCATATGGCTGAAATTCTGGAGGTTTCGGTGATTGAGCTGGACGAGCGGCTCGCGGAACTGCAGCGCATCCAACGAAACGACCTCTCTGTCTTGATAGATGCAGAGATAGGGAAGTTGATTGCTAAAATCGAGGCTTCCCATCGGGCCGATGTGAGCAGTTGGAAGCGTGAAGTGGCTGGGACTGAGGCTGCGGCGGAGCAGTTGTCTCAATCTATGGAGAAGACGACGGAGAAGTGGGCTGCTGTGGACGCTAATATCGTAGAGGTTGATGCTCAGATGCGCCGTCTTGAAGACCAGCGGGCCCAACTTCAACTAGAAGCTGATCGTGTCCTGGCTGAACACGTGGCATTCAAGCAGGAGGAAGCGACTCTTACTCAGTGGACCCTTGCTTTGGCTCAGCAGCGATGACAGCTTGATGAGAAGTATGAGAGTAAAACTTCTGCTGAGGCTGTCGGATTAATACGTCAAGAAGCCGAGCTGCGAGTCCAGGCGACTGTGGAAACTCGCATTGCTGACCTGAGACGTCGAGTCAGAGAGCTTTCATCCCACCCTGGAGAGGATCGGGGACTGTAGCTTCTCTTCTTTTTATGTGTTTTTGCAACTCTTGCTGGGGAAATAGCGTATTTCTGTACTCCCTTCTTTGAAAAAATAAAGAAATACACTATCTTTTTTTTTGTGATGTGTTCATTTTTGATCTCATGAACTTGATGATTTATGTGGACCTATTATCTTTTGCGCACCTTGGTTTTTAGGTACAGATAATAAGTATAAAGGAACCAACATGTTTGCTCAGAGGTAATATGGACATGGCAATCATTAGGTTCGAATGATAGAATCTTCCTACTCAGAGGTGTTTATGGACGTGGTAGGAATGATCCTGGGGGATACGCTGAACAACTCAGAGGTAATGTGGACGTGGAAGTTCTGCGATCAATGTACGACAACATAGGAGTTGTTTGTACGGGATGTTTACTCAGAGGTAATGTGGACGTGGTAAACATGAAGGATAGCGTAAGCTCACGAAGTGTAAGGTTCCGCTTTGTAGGATGTAGAGAGACAACTCAGAGGTAATGTGGACGTGGTTATCTTTCTACGGAAGGATGCCACGGATCAGCTGGGTTCCGGAAGCGATTGATTTTGTGAAAAGAGGTTGTTTGGGGAAATACATGTCTTGGAGGATGTCAAGAATAGTACTTCTTTAGGAACTTGCCGTTGATGGGCATCATGAACAAGTCCTCATTGGGTTTGGCGAGCCGGTAAGCACCGTTTGAGTATACCGTCTCAATGATGAAGGGTCCTTCCTATTTGGGCTCGAACTTCCCTGGTGTCTTGTGAGTTAACACCATTGGCCTTCTGACTGCTAAAACCAGGTCGCCAACTTGGAAAGTTCTTTGCTTGACCTTCTTGTTGAAAGCCTGTGATATACGGGCTTGGTAAAGTTCGATGCGTTGTTGAGCTAGGAGACGCTTTTCGTCAAGTGCCTCCAGTTCCCGCAGACGACGACGTTGATTGTCTTCTTCTGTGAGATCGTTTGTGATTGCCACGCGGAGCGAAGGTATCTGTATCTCGAGAGGCAGTACTGCTTCGCTCCCGTAGACCAGGGAGAATGGAGTGTTGCCTGTTGGGGTCCGTACCGTTGTGCGGTAGGCCCAAAGGCATTCGCCAAGCTTTTCGTCCCAGTCGCGTTTGTTGGATGACACGACCTTTTTGAGTAGCCTGACGATAGTTTTGTTGAACGCCTCGGCCAATCCGTTTGCTGCCGGATTGTAGGCGGTTGAGGCCACGTTTTGAATGCGATTCTTGTCACAGAACCTGCTGAAAATGTGGCTGATAAACTGAGGACCATTGTCATGGATGATCCGCCGGGGTACCCCGAAACGGTAAATGACATGGTGTTTGATAAAGCTGACCACCCTGGAGCTTTTTACTTCCGCTAGTGGGACTGCTTCCGCCCATTTGGAGAAGTAATCGATGATGGCCAGGATGAAGCGGTGTCCTCTCGATGAAGGAGGGGTGATTGGCCCTACAATGTCCATGCCCCAGGCTTCGAATGGCCAGGAGGCGACTGTAGGATGTAGAGGTTCAGATGGTATATGTATGAAGTCTGCATGAAGTTGGCATGCATGGCACTTCTTAGCATATTCCACTGCGTCGGCAACCATGGTTGGCCAGTAGTAGCCCATACGTCGCAGTTGATCTTGCAACTTATGCCCTGGTTGGTGAGTTCCGCAAGTTCCGTCATGAGCTTCTCGAAGAGCTTCGGTCGCTTCTTCGTTAGACAGGCATCGAAGGAGAAGCCCGTCGAAGGAGCGTCGGTACAGCGTTTTAGTGGCTGTATCGTAGTAGAATCGAAGAGAGCGTCTCCTGACTGAGACGGCTTCCTTCGGGTCCTCTGGAAGGATTCCGTAGACAGCGAAGTCGATGAACGGGAACCTCCAGTCTCGAACATTAACATCGGTGTTCGTCGGCATGGCGTGAGCCATTTGCAAACATAGGTTGTTTCTGGGACAAATCAGGTTTTGGCCAGTCACCGTAACATAATGTTGAGTCCCAAGGGGCGCGGCCAATGAGGCTGCGAGGCCAGCCAGAGCGTCAGCCTCCAAGTTTTGTAGGCGGGGTACATGTTCGATGAAGAACCCAGTGAAGGTTGAAATGATGTTCAATGCAACTTCATGGTAAGGGATCAAATCTTCATGGCGAACCTCGTATTGCCCCCGAATCTGGTTTACGACGAGTTTCGAGTCGCCGTAGGCTTCCAGATAATCCACCCCCAGCTGTTGTGCAAGCTGGAGTCCCATGACGAGTGTATTGTACTCAGCAACATTGTTGGAGCACGGCTTCGAAAGGGAGTATGCGCGCTGGATGACCAGCTGATCGGGGGAGACCAAGACTACCCCCACTCCCGCGATAATTTGGCCGTTGGGGCCCGTTCTTGAAGCGCCATCAAAGAACATCCGCCAGACGGGGTTCAGTGACGTTTGATTCTTAGACTTCATCCGGGATGTCTTCATAGAGTTTTGAAGATTCTGGGATGGGGTGTGCAGCTAAAAAGTCAGCCAGAGCCTGACCCTTGACCGCCTTCTGCGAGACAAACACCATGTCGTATGGCGTTAGTAGGATCGCCCATGTAGCCAGCCGGGAGTTTAATGACCCTGGCTTCGTCATGAGAACTCTGAGCGGATTGACTCGGGAGATGACGTGAATTGTCTGGCCCGAGACGTAATGACGAGTCTTCTGAATGGCAAACACCAAAGCCAAGCACTCCTTTTCAACGGGGTTGTACCGGTGTTCGGCCCCGATGAGTGTTCGACTGAGTTAGTAGATTGCTTGCTCGTAGCCTGTATCGCTGTTTTGAGCCAGCAAAGCGCCGAGGGAATGATCCATGGCATGGACGTAGAGGAGGAATGGTTTGCCGGCGACAGGTGCCACTAGGACTGGCGGGCTTGTTAAGTAAGCCTTGATGTCGTCGAAAGCCTTTTGGCACTCCTCTGTCCAGACATAAGAGACTCCCTTCTTTATGAGCTGAGTAAAGGGTTGACATTTACCGGAGAGGTTTGCTATGAACCTCCGGATGTATGCCAAACGTCCCTGTAAGCCCCGAAGTTTTCGAAGGTTCTTCGGAGGGTCCATGTTAAGGATGGCTTTAGTCTTCTCGGGATCGACATGAATGCCTTTTGCCGTGATGACAAAGCCCAAGAATTTGCCGCTAGAAACCCCCAGGAAGGATTTAGCGGGGTTCATTTTGAGTTGATGTGCCCGCATGAGATCGAAGACCGTCTTTAGGTCCTGTAGGTGATCTCTTTGAGGCGGCTCTTGACTGCGATGTCGTCAACATAGCACTCAACTGTCTTACGAAGATGTTGACGGAAGATGGTGCTCATAGCTCGCTGGTACGTTGCACCGGCGTTCTTCAAGCCGAAGGGCATTACTGTGTAGCAGAAAACACCCTTTGGAGTCCTGAATGACGTGTGTTTTGCGTCATCGGGGAACATCTTGATTTGATTGTAGCCTGAATACCCGTCCATGAAGGACATGCGTTCAAAGCCACATGTGTTGTCGATCATTACATCGGTGATTGGGAGCGGGAATTCATCCTTCGGGCAAGCAGAGTTGAGATCCCTGAAGTCGATACAGACTCGTATCTTTCCGTTCTTCTTGGTGACAGGGACGACGTTGGCTACCCAGTCCGGGTGTTGTTCCTCACGGATGAAGCCACTGGTCAAGAGCTTGTCCACCTCCTGATCGATGGCGTTCATGATGTCCGGGCGGAAGCGTCGCTGTTGTTGTTTGATAGGTTTGGCATCTGGTAAGATGTTCAACCTATGCATCGCGATCTGTGGATCGAGACCCGGCATGTCTTCGTAGCTCCAGGCGAAGACGTCAATATATTCCTTAGCCAGTTGGACTAAAGATTTCGGTCTTCTCCTTCCAAGCTTTTGCTAATAAAGATGGGTTTAGAAGAAGACCCATCCCCGAGGTCGATCTGCTCGACTTCGTCTTCGGTGGGAGGTTCTCGTAACTCAAAACGAGACTCCTATTGTTCTCCTAGGCGTTGAGCCCAGGGTTCCTCTTCGAAGGGTTCCGGCGGTTGGTCTTTGCCTTCATCTTTCTGAGGTTGCGCCGATGTCATGTTAGCTGACAGCACTTTCTTGAAGACTGATCCGATACTGGTATCGGAATCCCACGTCGATGCTTCTGACGAGTGGGAATGTTCTATGTCTTCTGCGTCTGAACTCTCTGGAGTTGATGGCGGCGTGACATAGCCTAACCCCCGTCGAGTCCGATTATAGTAATCCTGTGGCTTTCCAATGGGCATCGAAAGCCGGACAGGGAGATGCCGACCCTTGTCGTAGTTTAGGCCTTTATTGCTTTTCAGGTCGTAGCCCATCTTTTGGATGATGTGCTTAGCCGTATCTGTGTACCGATAGACTTGTACTCTGCCGGTATCAGGTTCGGGCTCGATTGACGGGAGGTCCCGACGACGCTCGATTTTGCCCGAGATGATGGTGCCTTCGTCTCGGCTTCGTGGAGGGACTATGAAGACTCCTTGAGACGGGACTATTTGATTATGGTAGACGGTCGTTACTTGTGTTTGCAACGACCGTAGAGCGTTGTCTAATGTATACATGGCATTCCAGTGTGGAAGACAAGAATAATTGAAAGACACTCTATTATTGATAAAGTACGAGATTTTATCCCGTAGGATTACATTGTCGAAGGAGGGTGCGTCTACATCAGCAGAGATATATTCGCCAAGCTCCTCGTCTGTAAGCACTGGGGCCGGATCAGGAGAGTCCTCCACCGCTCTGACTTTGGGGTCTGAGAGGGTTATGTGAGCCCTCTCCGGCATCTTGGATGACTGCGGCGGCTTGCCTTTAAGACGCACCTTGAGGGGTGCCTCGGTTGTGCCTTCGATGAGTGGCGCCTTCCCTTGTAATTTTACCACCAGGGGAGCCGCTGTTTGTGGTGGCTTCCCCTTGAGGCGTATCTTCAGGGGAGCTTCGCGAGCTGGCGCTTTTCCTGATAGCTTGATGCTCATTGGAGGCGTCTTCTGGGGTGGTCTCCCTTTCAGACGGATTTTCAAGGGGGCGTCAGGAGTCACTTCGGGCTCCAAGTCCGGCTCTGTTGCCGTCTCTGCTTCATCATCGGCATCGTTGGCTTCCTCCTCGTCAAGTGGCTTGTACAAGTCGGAATCGGTGAAGTAGGCCTCAATCCCTTTGAAGGGATCGATATCTGCAAACTCCGTCCGGATGACACCGTTGGTGGATACATATTTCATGCATTGGTGGAGCGTGGAGGGCACCACCATGTACTCATGTAACCATGGTCGTCCGAGTAAGATGTTGTAGTTGACCTCGGCATCCACCACATAACAAGTTACCTCAGTTTTAAGGCTGCCGATGTGACACTTCAGCCGGATCTTGCCCAGTGGCTCGCTCTTGCTAGCGTTGAAGCCACTGATGGTCGTATTGGAGGGCGCCAGCCGGTACATTGGGATCCCCAGCTTTGATAGCAGCGCCTTTGGAATGATGCTTAGGGAAGACCCCGGATCGATCTGAATCCTGCTCACCTTTACCGAACCGATGTACCCTGTGTAATACAACAGTCGGTTATGTCGGTGATGCTTGAGCAGCATGTCTTGTTGGATGAAGGTTATGTTTGGGATAACTTCATCCGCACAATGACAGTGTGCACAAGTAGTTGGGAGGTCTTCAGGCTGCTTGACTTGACTGAGAAAGGATTCGGCATCCTTCAGAGCTTCGCAGAGAGCTTCTCGGGAGTCCTTGGAGAGACGCAGGAGCTCGAACAAAGACAAGCGTGCAGGAGTACTGGCTAGTTGCGCCAGAATGTCAAAATTGTGGGGCTTGGCTAGCCCCGAAGCGTTTTCTTTTCGCAGAGGTCTGTCGAAACGGGCCTCCACTTGCTTTTGTTTATTGGCTGCTGAGGGCTTGGATGGACCCTCCTCAGGGATGGTGCCAGGAGGCACCACTTCGGCGGCAGCTTCACCAGGCTGGGAGTTCTGTTGTGCACGCGTCTGCACAGGAAGCGCCTCTTCCGTTGAAGAAGAGACCGTGCGGCAAGACTTGATCTTCCTGCCTTTTGCTTTGGAGGTAGGGCGTACCTCCAGTTGAGTTACCTCGGAGATGAGGTCAGGGGTGAACCCAGAGGACCTCTCCTTGAGATGTGGTGAGTAGGACAAGTCCACTCACATTGTCACGGGTGGGTGGCAAGTTCACCACCTCCATTGTCGCCTTAGGGATGTGGACGACGCCATCTTGTGTGGTAGTCGGCGGCAAGGTGCCGAACTGAAGTGACACCACATTCGCTGACACCGTCTTCTCTTCATAGTCGACGGAGATTACATCCGCATTGATCATGCGCTGGATGTAATTTTTGAGGACGTAGCAGTCCTTAGTCGGGTGTCCGACAAACCGATGGTGGTGACAGTACCTCGGGTTGTCCACCTTCCCGACTTCATCGGGCCGCTTCGGGTCCGGAAGCTTGATCTTGTCACCTTGCTTCAGTATCTCAAAGAGTTGCAGGGTGTCGTCATCATTGAATGAATAAACCTCCTTGGGTCTCGGTGCCAGTGGAGGCTTTTGAGTAGGTACAGATGCGCCCTTCGAGGCATTAACAGTCAATGCCTGTTTTCCCTTTGTTTCTCGTCCGGAGTTGTTGGTTGCGGACTTTTTCCCCTTATCGTCAAAGGCGGGGAAGCTAACACCCAGAAGACGTGCATTGGCCGCCTTCTTCTCTGCAGCTTCAGCTTCAATGATTAGGGAGCTCCAATCGGGAGGGGGAGTAGAGTTAAGCCAGAGCTTTACTGCAGGCAGCATGTTCATACTGCAAGCGGAGAGAAGCGCATGTTCTGGCATGCCTGGAGGTAGCCTGAAGCAGGCCTGACGAAAGCGTTCGATGAATGCCCGAACCGTTTCCTTGTCCTTCTGGCGTATCTCAATGAGAGACGCTATCGTCATGTCCTTCCCACCGTCGTAGAAGCGGTCGAGGAAGAGGCGTGTCAGGTCGTCGAAGGACGATATGGAATTATCGGGGAGGCTGCAGTACCAGTCATACGCCACCCCTTTCAGGGCCCCAACAAAGATGCTGGTGAGGAGCGCGTCCTCCTTTGGAAGATGCCCTGTCTGCGACTGGAAGTACGTCAGGTACCGTCATGGAGAGTCCTTCCCGTCATATGGCGTGAGTGTTTGTGGTTTATACTTTGGGGGATAAACCACCTTGTTCCACTCAAGGGGATAAGGCTGGGGAATGCCCATCTTCTGGCGCTCCTCCTGCCTGTTCTTGGACTCGAAGCGCTCCCGCAGATCTTTGATCATTTCGACCACGTCCTCCGTGGAGCTAGGAGTCGGGGAAGGAGGTACTACCTGGAGTGGAGCGTTTGAGGGCTCCGATGTCCGGGGTGCTTCTGTGTCTGAGGGTGTCCGCTGGAGGGGCACACTCGACTCTCCATTGGCTCCTGGGTCGGGACCATTTGAAGGTGTCCTGATCAAGGCCGACCGCATCTCAAACACTGCTTGAGTCAGTGCTTGCATTGAGGCAGAGAGGGTTTTGAGTCCTCCCTCTAGCGAGTCTATGCGCTGGACAATGTCTTGTGGCGGCGCATCAGTCTCAAGATCACCCCCGGTCATGTATACTGTCATGACACGGCCGGAAGTGGATGGATTAGTTGAGGCTTCGCTCTCAGCCTCGCTCTCATGTGGGGGAGTGACTTCTCCTGGTGTTTGGCCACCTCCAGCCATATTCTGGAGTTCGTCTTCGACAGGCGCATCTGCAAGGGCCTGACTGCCCTCAGCTCTGTCTTGAAGGGCCTCTTCGTTTTCAGCACTACCCCCGGCGGTGTCCTGGAGGACATCGTCCTTTTGAGGGGCTTCAGGGAGGCCATCTTCGCCTTGATGAAGATCCGCCGCAGCTGTGCTTTGGACATCTTCGTCTTCGGAAGGAGGCTCGACAAGGGTCTGGCTACCCCCAGCTTCCTCCAAGGACTTCTTCCTCGACCGAGTGCCTTCGAACACTCCAGAGGTCGTGACAGCTGCCTTGGTTTTCCTCGGCTGGCTTTTGGATGAAGACGAGGAATTGGCAGTCGTCTTCCGGACAGATGAGGAATTGGAGATCACGTTGCATGATGCAATCTTTAGTTCCTCTTCTGCTGACACCTTCGTCCCAAGGCGATGTCGGAGGGGTGTCGATGATTGTAGCCGTTGGAAGACCGACTGCCTTGGTGGTACTGCCGTCTTGCAACAGCAGTTGATGGTGACCACTGCACAAGTGTGCCCCGTGAGAGGCGCATCGTGCTTGTTGGTCAACTCTCCTGACCGGCGCTTGTGAGTGATCACGTTGCGCAAGTCGTTGGAGGAGAGTGCTACCCTCACACCCCTCTCAGGCGCATGGCAGGGCCAAGCGCCGGGGTGGTCGGGTGAGTGCTGCGCCCCCTGATCTAATACCAAGCAGGCATCACGATCAGTAGTGGGGGAACCACAGCATTTGAAGTGACTTGAACGGACCTCGAACGCACAACCAGAGGAGGCGCGGGAGTTCAAGACCACAGAGTTTGCCTCTCTCGGCTTGGTTGTGCACGCAGTGAATGCGCCCAAGCGAGATGAGGACTTTGAAGGTCGACTCGTTGTCGGTGCAGAAGCACTTGAGTCAACCTTGTACAGCTTGCCATCGGCAGCGCGCGTGATTGTAAGCGCGTGCCTCTGGCCGGCTGCTGGCATAGCACGTTTGTGGCGCATGGCCCGTGCCGCCTTGGATTTCTTCGTACCAGCCCGCTGGGACGCATAGTACTCAGCATCCAAATTCTCCTCGCTATTACAGCGAGTGAGTCTGTCAAAGACAGAGGCGCTTTGTGGCGCATCAGAAGTGATGCGCGGGGCATTGGCTGCGCCCCTGCTCCGTCGACGTATCTTCCTCGCCTGAGAGGAAGATGGCTGGGGAACGTGGTCAGCCGCACGCTTCCCCGAGAGATGCGCTGCATCAGCGGGCGCACCTTGACTGCTGAGGACGTCAGCAGGAAGGGAAGGCTGGACGGGCGCATCCCCTTCGACGGTGGTGACCGAGGCGTCGACTTTGCGCACCCAGACTGCGCGGGTCTTCTTCGGCTTCGACAGCCGCTTCGAAGGACTCGCACTTCCTTCAAAAATGAACTCCTCGTACGCCTGTTGATTGAGGCGCACTACCAGCGTCTTGTGGGAGGAGTCCACCTTCACGTCGTCGGCCTGTGACACGACCTTCTCGGTAGAGGAGAAAGAGGTCCCCAGCAGAGTCGCCAGCTTGTTTGCCATTAAAATTGTTTTGATTGAAATCTTAATACAAACAGAACAGTGATACAATATAGGACTTAGATGTAGTCCTAGGAGTACACTTTTGTTTAAGCTGGGTCCTTAGTGCCAATGGAGCGAGTGGTAATGCGTTGACTCCGTTGACCGGCTGACGGCGGTTATCGGTTCTCTGAAGGTGTTGATTGCTCTGGGTGCTGGAGCTTGCTGAGAGGAGGAAGACGTTGAGTGTCTAGAACTGCCTCTCCGGTGATTCTCTGTTGTGGATTCTCTGTGAGTCTTATGTTCTGAGTCCCCGTGTGTGTGTGAAGGGGATGATCCTTCTATTTATAGTTTTGCAGGCTGGCTGCTCATGCGCGCATGTAGGATGCGCCGGTGTGGGGATGCCACGTGGAGGTTGCTGATGGAGGCGCATGGATGCTGCGCCCTGATCGAGGGGAAGAACTCTTCATACTGCTGTTGTGAGCCGGCACGTAGCAGAAGAGAAGATCTTTCCGTTGCTGAAATCTTGGACGAGTTGAGTCAAAAGACACGTGTCGTCGACTCATGGTTCGAAGATCTCGGATTTGGTGGAGAGGAGTGATCTGGTGGACTACGCCTTGGATTGGGCGCAGGAGGAGGCTGCGGCTCATAACCTTTAGGAGTTACAAACCATTTGGGGCGCATGGCTTTTGAGGCGCATGCAGGCGACTTTCCTTCTGTCTTTTGGGATCAGAGATCAGTCTGGGGCGCATGGCTTTTGAAGCGCATGCAAAACTTCAACCGGAGACTCTTCTTCTGTCTTTAGGGATCAGTGAAGGGTCTGAGGCGCATGGCTTTTGAGGCGCATGCCGGTTTGGACGCATGGTCGTAGAGGTGCATGCGGGTGTAGACGCATGGTCGTAGAGGCGCATGCGGGTAGCCACGTGGCAGTAGCCGTCGAAAGTCATGATGATGCTGACGTTGCCGACGCTTCGTTTTCTGAATAAAGCTGTCAACTGTTCAGACTTTGGGAGGCGTGCTGCCAATTCTGTCAGTTCAGCATTTAATGTTGGTGACGTTCGATGGACAGCTGAGTGGGCGCGTCGGTTGGCGTTCCACTCGGTATGGAGATGTGTGGGGGCGCACCCTCTATAATACGCCGAGTACTGTAGGGCGCGTCTGTGTGATACGCCTGATGCCGAAGGGCACGTCCGTGTGATGCGCTGTCTGGCTGGCGCATCGGACATGTCTTTTAATCATGCGGCTGTCTCGCTCTTCGAGTGCTATAAATAGCCGTTTTGAATTCGAGGCGTCCGGTTCATCCATTTAATGTAAATTCATTGCACGGAATTCGGAGGGCCATCCACTTGGCGCGTGGGTTTGATCTGCCCGGCCTATAAATAGTGGCATGGAGAGAAGATTTGCTTCTCATTCCCTCACGTACTTCCAATATGAACTTGAACATACGGGTGCATTCTGCTGACGAAGTGCTCCCGAAGGTGAAGATGAGACGCTGTGTTGTCTTTGATGCACTTGAAGGTGACTGTTACATCCAAAAGACGGAGTCGAGGGCTTCTGAGGCAGGCGGAAGGTGCCTGTTGCATCCAAAGATAGGGATGCTCGAGCCTCGTCTCCGTTATTCCGGAAGAGCCGTAGATCGGAATGGCGGTGCAAGGCTCTCTCTTCCTGCAAAGTGGGTGTCGCCCACTCTGGTTGTGTTGAGAGCTTCCTTGTGCCATGATTTCGATCACGGTCTTCCTTGGGCTTTGGAGGCTCTTTCGAAGCCTCCTCTAGCCACAGCTTTGCCGTGCTCCTCTCTTCCTTGGTTCCAGCCAGAGGGTTAAATGCTTTGTGGCGAAGCATTTATCGGGCGAGCCTGGTTGGAAGAGCGGCACATAACTGGGCTCTGCTCGGCCAGGTGAGCTTGGCTGGAAGAATTTGGCTGAAGGGATGCACATAACTGAGCTGCTGAAGAGATGATGGGATGCGCCTGGATGGAGGCGCATGATATCTGCTGCGCCTCACTGGTGGCGCATAGTGATGCTGCGCCTATCTGGAGACGCATGGTGGCCGCTGCGCTTATCTGAAGGCGCATGGTGGCCGCTGGCTGTAGACTTAGGCTCTTTCCTTTGTAGAAATTCTCCTTTGTACAACCTTTTCTAGACATGTAATAGACTTTTATATATAAATAAAAAGTCCTTCTTCAAATGTCTATACTTATTGACTTTGCTGTGAAGTTCTTCGTCTGAGTTCTGGCGCATGTAGTGTCTGGCGCATGGGTTTTCTGTTTGTGAAATTCCATGCTTCTACAGACGGGTCGTATTTAGAACATAGAAAAGGGTCCCATGGTCGGCTTAGAATTGTTGCACGATGGCTTTCAAATGACACTCGGTCCTTCGTCCCATGGCTTGGGAGGAGGAAATTGGTCTACGTTGCTAAGTTGCCACAAAGCTGGAATTAGCCTAAGTCATAGGCGTCGCCTGTATATATGCTTAATAAGCACGCACGGTCCCGTCGTCCAAGGCTTGGCATAGCCTTTGTATGTCCCGTGGTTTGTCGTATTGCACGGCTTGTGGCTTAAGTCTAGGCACCCAAAGAACTTGTTTGTTCAAGTCGAACGCGTGCATGGCACGTTCCCTCGACGCAAAGCTTGACTCAGCCTTGGCTCGTCAAGTAGTTATACAATTAATTTAGACAAGTTATGCGAGTCCATCGAAGCCATTTCTAGCACTGTCCCGCTCTTTCTGCGGTTGTCAAGTCACATAGTCCTACGATCTCAAGACTCGTCATATAAAGTATGTGACTTGAGCGATAGTGTCGCCTAGAGAAAAAGGTCTATCTAAGGTACGAGCCACGGTTGGTTTAGGGAAAACATGCCACGGACAAAGGAACACGTTGTGTTCAAGTTAAAATGGATGACTACTTAGTAGTCGTTCCCTGGATTTCAAAGGATAGAAGTTCATGTGACTAGTTGTCGTCGAGATTGGTCCCGCTACTTGGAAGTCTCGATAAGGAAGTACACGAGATTGGTCCCGCTACTTGGGAGTCTCGATAAGGAAGTATATGAGATTGGTCCAGCTATTTGGGAGTCTCGATAGAAATTTGAAAAGCATGGTCATGATTAAGGAAGGACTTGGTAGAACGAGTCGAGTCTTGCATGGTCATTGGACAACTTGCGCGCAAGAGAAAATTCCTCGAACGATCCCGGGGCGCCGGGTGCGTGTCGGCCTAGAAGGAATTACAGATATTGTATGGCCTTCATCAATGGTACGACTCGATTGAAGTGATTCGTTACAATATAGGCTACGGGTCATTTGGTGGGAGCTCGTACCTCGCACGCGAATGGTCACCGTATACAAAGATCCAGGATAGCTTGACATTGCTAGTGACCACTCATATAGATGTGTCGGCATAAGAGCGGCTATCCGCGTGTATGCCTTTAGATTGCGTCGAATACTAGCAAGTTACGAGTTGGGTTAACAAAGTATAATTATAGCAAGCGCTAACCTTGAATCGGCGGGGGTTAGGTGTGCACGGTTGCAACACCATTCTGGAGCCTAAGATTTGGCTACAGCAAGGACACGTGCTTTGGCATGAATGTGGCGTCGTCATCTAGTCGTCTCGAGTCAAGCCAGCAAGGGCCGTAAGGCAAGTTGGTTAAGTCTGGTTGATCCTTGGGAGGTACAGCCTAGATCTTAAGGCACGATCAATTCTATTGGCACGACCAGCACGAGTCGTCCCCTTGATGTCATTGGCACGAGAATGGTCTAGAGGCACATAAAAACAAGTGAAAGTCTTGGCACGACCGAGTTTACATAAGTTTATATGTATTGCCAAGAATATGGTTTGAAGTCACGAATAGAGTATAGCACGACCCTGTCGTTGCGTTGCCAAGTATAGGCCAAGACGTCTCTGTCCTAAAATTGATCCTAAGGCCACTACTAAAATCTACTCTATTAGCAACATAATTTAGCGACGGAATAAAATAACGTCGCTAAATATTGAATATAGCAACTCCTTTTGATAGACATCGCAAAATGTCGCTGAATATCGACGTTCCGCGATATGAGATAAAGTACGTCGCTGAATAGCGACGTTCAGCGACGAAACTTAAGTTATGTCGCTACATAGCGACGTTCAGCGACGTTCAGCGACGTCAAAAGCAGACGTCGCTAATGTTTTAATATATCCCGTTCGAAACTTTTATTTTCTCCTTCTCTCTCTCCCAAAAATTTTTCTCCGACGAAGAAGCCCCCCTCCTCGCCGCCTCTCTCCTCCGACGAATCCCCCTCCTCGCCGTCTCCCTCCTCTGACCGAGCCGCCCTCTTCATATAAACCCTAACCCTAGCCCTAGCTATCTAGACACAAACACGGACACAAATGTGGACACAGACACGAGAACCCTAACCCTAGCCCTAGCCCAAGGTTGCAGTATGGGAAGTAGGGAGAGCTCGGGTTATGTGTAGAGGTAGAGGTAGAGGGGACTTGTGCACAATAATATGTGTATGTGTAGAGGTAGAGGGAACTTACCCTAGCCCTAGGTTATAGTATGGGAAGTAGGGAGAGCTCGGGTTGTGTGTGTAGAGGTAGAGGTAGAGGTAGCAGGGACTTGTGCACAATAATGTGTGTGTGTAGAGGTAGAGGTAGAGGGGACTTGCCCTAGCTAGCCCTAGGTTACAGTATGGGAAGTAGGGAGAGGTCGGGTTGTGTGTATAGAGATAGAGGTAGAGGGGACTTGTGTATAATAATGTGTGTATGTGTGTGTGTGTGTGTGTGTGTGTGTGTGTGTGTGTGTGTGTGTGTGTGTGTGTGTAGAGGTAGAGGGGACTCGTGCTCAAGCCTGGCATAGGAGAGGAGAAACTGAATAGAATGTGTCTTGTGTGTGTATCGATCTTGGGTAAGGGTCTTGACAAGAATATGGAATTTTCCTGAGAATATGAGAGGGATGGATACACAAGGTATCACTTCTATTTTCAGGCCTTGTTCAGTAGAGAGCACAAGTGTGTGTGCAAGGTCTGTGCATGGGACAGCATGCCAGGAAATAGGGAGTTGATACTTGGTATCATAGGTAATAGATTGTGTTGATGGATAGTGTAAGGTAATAGGTAAAGTATATTATTGGAAAATTAAGTAGTTAAGGTATTAGTGTTAGTTAAGTTATTGATGAGTATACGATACTATAATAGATAGTATATTATAAGGTAATAATAGAGTGAGTATTACCTACTAGTAGCTAAGGTATGGGTTATTACCTTAGTCTAAGGATTGGATATTAGGTAAGTGTCAAGCTACCTATGGGTTACATACCCCCATGTAGCAATATACATGAGATACAATTTCATTGTTCAGGTTATCCAACAGAATTTATTACTCAAATTATGAAGATACACTACTCATTATAATAAATACTTAGAGTGCAAAACACACACACACACACACACACACACACACACACACATATTATTAAGTGAGATACAAGGTAGACAAGGATAGGAGGATATATAGATAATAGGTTAAGTGGTGATTTCTTAATGCAAGTATGGTAGGATTTTGGAACTTAGATATCAAGTTATAATACTAGTATAGGTATTTATGATACGAATTTGTGCCAATTGGATAATTGTGTGTCCATCTCTGCAGAATTATTTCCAAATGGATATGAATTACTACTTGCGGTGTGTGGGATGAATACATAGTGGAAGTAGAACAGTTCCTGCAGTTTGCCAAGATGTTCCCTCAATACATGGACGGCAACAAAATTAAGTGCCCGTGTATGAAATGTCATAACATGAAATATTATCCAGAAGTGGTAGTGACATATCATTTATACTCGAGGGGTTTCACGCCTAATTACTATCAGTGGACCGCACACGAAGAACTTGTGTCTTTAGCATCAGAGCCGGAGCCTTATGTTGAGCCGTATATGCATACGGGACCTAATTTTGTTTCAGATAATCATGCATACGACGACGGGTGCGTGAACATGGTTTTCGACGCTGCGGGGCCTAGTTTTGTTCATGATGCAGCTGAGGAGGCACCCAATGTCGATGCTGCAAAGTTTATGGAGTTGCTGGAGAATGCAAGGACTCCATTGTATCCTGGTTGTGTGGATCATTCACCGTTGGAGGTGGTTACAAGACTGTTGAGCATTAAGTCAGATTTTAATATGTCGCAAGAATGCTACAACCGAGTGTTGGAGTTGATTATAGAGATCTTGCCGACGGGTGCTAAGTTACCTAAAGACTTCTACCTGTCTAAGAGGATGGTGAGATCGCTCTGGATGGGATACGAGAAAATCGATTCTTGTCACAATGGGTGCATGTTGTACTACAAAGACGACAAGGATGCAGATGTGTACAGATTTTGTGGTGCTGATCGCTATAAGACAACTAGTACAAGAAGGTCTACCGGTACAAGAAGACCGACCGATTCAATGCACTACTTGCCTTTAACGTCGTGGTTGCAAAGATTATTTATGGTGAAAGAGACGGCCGAAAATATGAGTTGGCACATGCGAGAACAGATTGAAGGAGTGTTGGATCACCCATCCGATGGAGAAGCGTGGAAGCACTTTGATCGAGTGTATCCTAATTTTGCTTCAGATCTGCGTAATGTCAGGTTGGGGCTATCTTCTGACGGTTTTACTCCTTTTGGTCTTTCGAGATTCCAGTATTCGTGTTGGCCTTTGATTGTCACTCCGTATAACCTACCGCCTTGGATGTGCATGAAGACTCAGTACATGTTTCTAACCATTATAATTCCTGGTCCGAAAAATCCCAAGAGGAACATTGATGTGTACTTATAGCCTTTGATAGAAATACCTTTGAGGTTGACGATATAGCTTATCAGGAGGATGAACTACCTCTTGTAACAAATATTATAGAAGTGAACACGACGGAAGTTCCTCATTACACATCTAATTGTGTAGAAGAAGTAGAATTATCTGAAGAGGAAGATGCAGATGAAAGTGAAGATGTAGAGAAGGAGGAAGAAGAAGAAGAATAAGAAGAAAAAGAAGAAGAAGATGAGCTAAACGAATAAGATGAATTTTCAGAAGAGAATTAAATCTGTATGTTTGTTTTATCATCATATTTGACACTTTAGTGACACTTTTGTGACTATGATATTTTTCAAAAATTTGTGATGTCTATCATATAAATATGTATATTTGTTTTATTATCATATGTTATTATCAGGTATAACTAGACTAGGAGGACGACACAGAGGATATTATGTTAGGCAGTCCCGTATGCCTCAGGTTGGGAAGGGCAGTTTTGTACCCTCATCCTCATCTCCGAGTACGCTAGTGTACCGTTCTGTTCCCGGTCCATTACCGGGATAGGGCAGTTCCAGCAGGTTGGCGACTCCACCCTCGTCGTCCAACATTCCTTCCGTGTCCAGCATTCATTCCGCGTCCAGCATTCCTCCTACCGATGGCTCTATGGGGAGAGCCGACGTCGAGCATATGGAGGACGGCGATCAGACTGATCCTGGTCAGGCAGAAGGTGAGAGGGACCCTCCATGCGCTCCCCTGGACGAGACGCGTATGGAGATTTGGACGGACGGGCCTACGAAGTAAGTTAATTAGTTAATATATATTTCTCAAATAATTATATGTACATCTATATTCATAAAATTTATTATTGTATAGATATCGTTCTCCTGCAGTACAGAGACAGCTGGGGTTATTTCTGAGGAAGAACTATGGTGGGCCTTGGATTAACTACTCAGATGCTCCCGCAGATAGGAAGGCCTTTTGGTTGGCCCACTTCAAGGTAAAAAATTTGTTTATTTTTAAATTTTAATAATTATTTGTGTATATTATACAACTCTTTCTATTTTACATCTTGTAGATGACCTATTTCTATCTACCACATCGGGCGGCAAAAATCGAGGCCCAATTTTCTGCCATCGCAGGCAAGCTCATCCGTGATGCGATCCACGACCAGAAGTCTCGTGATCGCTCCGGAAAGTCGATCCATGGTTGGATCACGCCAGAGCAGTGGACTGCGATGAAGGTTAGATTCGGTGAGGCCAGGTACCAGGAGCGGTTTGACAAGGTCAAAGTGGCACGGTCGAGCGCCAGTAAGTGGTATGGTGGCTCCATTCCTATGACGGAGCATTTTCGTCGTTTGGTATGTTTTCTTTACCGGACATCATTTTATATATAGTTGGATAGAATGTTTAATACTAATAATAGATAATATATTTTAACAGGTAAAAAAGGGTGAGGACCCCAACATGGTGACCGTCTTCCTGGTCACCCATCGGAGAGCTGAGGAGTTTATTGACGAGAGGGCGATGCAGGCATATGTACGTTCTATTCTTTATATTAATTTACTATAATTTAGAAAACAGGAAAATAGATATCAATATAGACTTTAGCAAACACTTAGACGTTCGCAAACAATGTTCTAGGTCGAGTTTCTTTGGCTACAAGAGGAGGCGGCTGCTGCTGCTAGTACGCCAACAGAGGAAAGGGCTGGTACTTCCTTCCAGCCGCCTACAGCTTCATCGCCGGATGACCTCTGGATGACCGTCGTTGGTGGTCTTCAGAAGGGTACGTACTACGGTACGGGATCCTACGGCGCCTATTTGGCTTCAGAGTCATCCCAGGCCCCCTATGTCAGTGTGCAGTCTCCAGCTTCGCAGGCATCATCACGAGCTCAGGATATTGGTCGTCAGATCGACGAGCTGCGTCGCGAATTACAGCAGCAAATTTTTGATCACCATACCGCATAGCGACGATCCGATGATCACCGAACGATTTGATGCAGTCGAACGCAGTATACAGAAGCTGATGAGTCTGCAGCAGGCTACAGCTGCCAGCTTGCACACGCTCACCGAGTCTACGGAGCGCACAGAGCGTAGACAGGTCGAGCTGGAGGGATCGCAGAGGACCGTGGTTGCTTCACTCATCCAGCTACATACTTCTCTTGAGGAGAGTACTCAGAGGATGGTGAGTACCCTTGCTACGCATGGTGACCGACTGCGAGAGATGGAGCAGATATGTCCTCCAGGTCCATCGACGGCGCCGACTCCAGACGTTGCACTGCCTCCTCCTGCCCCTGTGGTGCAGCTAACACAAGAGCAGTATGAGTTCATGTTATCTCAGATGCGTAGCAGGGATCCTCAGTGATCCAGTAGATTTTTTATCATCTTTGTATGTATTGGCCCTATGGGCCCATTGATCATTGGTATACTGATTTTTATTCTTATTTGATTCTGTTGGAAAATGTATGTTTGTTGGACATGTATGTTTGTGATATTTACTTTGTTGGTATTTTTATTGAGTACATGTATGATATTTACTTGGACATGTATGTTTGTGATATCTACTTTATAGACTGTTATAATGGGAGACTGTTATTCATCTATTGGTTGTAGACTATTATGATGGAAGACTGTTAATTATGATGATATTTGTGACGGGGATAACAAATATACCTACGCTGGGTTATAAGCGATGATCTGATATACAAAGAAGGTGCTGCCCAAATTTTAAAAAAATATAATGCATATTTTTGTGATGATGTGTGTCTGTGTTTACAGTGTATGTGAAATGCAGTGTTCGAAACTATCGATAGTTTCGATTACTGTTGTATATTTTATCTTGGACAGAAAGAGCAACAGTTTAGGGTGTACTTCTGAGAGCTTTATTTTCACATCCTTCACTTTCTCGGGACGTCGTAAAGGATCCCGAGAAGGTGAAGGACGTGAAGAGGAAGCTCTGAGAAGTGCACCCTTAACTATTGCTCTTTCTATCCAAGATAAAACATAGAACAGTAAGCGAAACTGTCGATGGTTCGAACACTGCACTTCACACACACTACAAATACAGACACACAGCATAACAAAAATACCAATCATATTTTTTTGAATTTTTTTATAATATCTACGACGTATAGCGACAGCCTGCGACGTATAGCGACGTATCCTGACGTCGCTAATTAGTGTCGTTACGTCGCTATCCGTCGCTCAGTAGCTAACGTGGCAGAGATACGACGTCGCTAATTTGGTCACTGTATGTCGCTATACTGCTGACGTGGCAGGCATGCCATGTCATCACATAAAAAGAAATGACGTCGCTAAGTGGTCGTACTATGTCGCTGCTTTGGCGACGTACTGTTATGCCGCTATATATCGCTAATTTTGCGACGTCCTAGCGACATTGGTTGTGACGTCGCAAACATCGACAAAATTGTCATCGGCGACTAACTTTTCCGTGACCTTCATGTTTCGTCGCTAAAGTCGTCGCTAATTCCTATTAGCGACAGATTTTCATTATTTAGCGACGTATCCTGACGTCGCTAATTTGCCTTATTTTAGTAGTGGGCAAGACTAGAAAGACAATCAAAAGGGATTAAGCTGCACAAATTAAGTAAATGAACGTGTCACTTTTGTATGGGTGGGCGAGGAGCTCACTCCACCAGTACACTTGAGTACTGACACCCACACAGTTTTCATGTACAGGTACAGGTAGAAGCCTGATGGCGCGAAGCTCGCTTGGATGCGTCGAGGCACGGAGTTCCTTGGCATTTCGAGACGTGCGACTGCATGGAGTCAGAACTTATACGGGACATAATGTGTGGATATCGCCATCCTGAAGAATCTGTCACTCGTCGCTTGAAGCTTGTATTAAGAAATAAGAGAGAGCAGAGTGACTTGTAATATGAGAGAAAAGTGAGCTTGAGAGACTTGTAATTTGACCTCGTGCCCACATTGTAATCCTTGTTCAATATCAATAAAAGAGTATTTTGTATGACTTGTATTTTGCTGCTGACTATTCAATATTTCTGCTTGGGACTTCTGTGCGACGACCCCCGTCGCTTAGCTTGTAATCGGTCGTCATGGACCTGCCTTGCTTCAGTGCAATCTAGGCTCAAGCGGCATCACGCCTTAGCGAGGACGATCGCTCCTACGGGAGCGGAGCGTGACATAGTGGTCAGAGCACGGCTTTACGTCCTTGGACTTCAAGTCGATTCTCTCAGTTTTGAAATCTCGTCGTTGATAAAGAAGTGTGCGCTCTCTCTCAAATGTCCCACGGCATGTCCATACAATAAGTCTAAATATTTTGCAAAATCTACGAAAGAAATTTGGTTGAACAAAAGTTCTAGTAAGAATGGTTGGCTAAGTCGGGCTGGACATATACAGCAAAAATTGTGTCAACCTTAGCAAAGTCGCGTACGGGATACAAATTATGTCAAACAAGAATAAGTTAGACTTGATTCATAGAATGTGGGATGACTATAGAAGTACTATCGAATGACGATATTTTCGATGCGATATAAGAAGATCGTGCTTGAAATTGGAGGAATGGTTTGAACGGAGAATCTAAGTAATCGGTTGTGATTCATAACTTGTTTCAAGAATTGTCAAATGACCTCATCCCTGAGTGGTGTATGGGATAGCATTGGAGAAGTTGGTCGATTGAGGATACGGGGTGCCAATGAGTCTATCAGCAAGCGTCGCATGCATGTAAAGCCTTAGATCAAGTATCATTGAATAAGTTATAATCTTGAAGATTTCGACGAGTTGATTCGAACGAAATTAGAATCGACGTGCATGGGATTAGAATTTCTATTTAGCGCGAAATGCAGGTGATAAGGAAAAAGATAGATTGAATCGAGGAAAATGATATGAATCGTATGCGAAAAGTTAGCACGATTGGATGATAGCGTGCATGAAAGTGATTTTGAAGTTACAAAAATGACTCTAAGGATTTGAATAGATGTTGCTCGATGATTGAGCTGGCATAGAACGGTATGACTTGAGGAAATGTGTTACTCGATGACATAAAATAGACGGATAAACATACGTGATTTTGCGTTGAACGAATTGAACATGTAACGGGTTTGGGAGATAATGATCGAACTTGATCTTGAATGTCAGGGAGATTATCCAGTTAGTACGATAGCAACAGTCGTACGACTCAAAATTTATTGCAATTGAAGATCGTCAGGTTACGTATATCATCGATGGTATTTAGGCATATCAAAGATCGATATACGATAATTCGGGGGTACTCTGATTCGAGGAATGACGATCGTGCAAAATATTATTATTCCGATGGATGTCATGCTTGGGATTTTGATGAAATGAATGTTGGATGAAAATGATCGTATCTTGATGGTTACATCGATAACCATAATGTCGACGTTCTTATCTTGCATGAGCGCAACTCCAGCCTCGTCCATGTGTCACGTCGAATTTGGGGACGATCGTTCCACGTGAGCGCGAAAATGGTAATTCATGTCACAGAAACGATCGAACTCGGGAAATCAAGATGTGGCAATTTGGATTGCTTCGACTTGTGGTTTAAGACAAAGGTGGATTCGAGGAGTGATAGGACTTATGATTGATGATTAAGTAAACTGGAGGATTGAGGACATGCAATCTGCGTATCGAGAATGAATTAGTCTAGACTTAAAACAAGAGTTACGCTCCGATGAGAACGATTATTCTGCGGGAGCGTTGCATGGTAATTTTATGCCGACCGTGGATAATCGGACTCGCGTGAGATTGGGAACGTGACATATTATTAAAGTCAGATGACCTTGTGATCGATTATGTGAATTGGAATAAATGACTTAAGGAATATGAAATGAGAATTATGGTGTAGCGATAAGTCGTGTCATAGCGTGCTTGACTTGGAAGGTATGGATAAGTGGATTATATCGAATGTATTCGAAGAGATAGACTATGAAAATTGCATGTTGGATGAATGACATTGATAAGTCGAGAAAATGGTTGAACATTACTCGATGTAGAATGGCTTTGCTGAATGACTCGGACCCCTTCGACTAAGTGTTGCAAGTGCGAATATGAGATATATACGCTCGATGTTTAGAAATTTGAGTGATGCAAGCTTGGGTAGAAAACCTTGTCCTATCAACTTTGGTTTGACCCTGGCATTATTGTTGGAAAACTATGATTCTAATCCTGACATTGACTTTAGCCTTGAGAAATGGTCTAGCGGATTAGGCGAGACGTCCATGTTGCAAGAGTTAGAATTGGAATGATTGATCTTGAGGATTGGTATGGATGGATAGAATAATTCTAGAATATGAAAATACCTCTCACGAGACTCGGCTGACATGCATATATTTCAGGGACGCTTGAATATGTGCACAATGCGACTCGAGTGAGAATGATGAATTCTCTATCACGTGGCTTGGCTGAAATGCATGTATTTTGGGGACGCTTAGGATATGTGTACGATCCAAACCAAGTGATGCATTGAATTCAAGTGAGACTTGAGGAATGGAAAAGTGTCGAGGATTTTGAAATCGTGGTTTAAAGGAAATATTGATGGTAGTGCGAGCGTGGCTCGAATTAAAAAAATGCATAGGCGTAGTGTGTGCGAAAGTTATAGAATGTTGAATAAAGTGATAAGTCGATGAGTAAGTACTCAATTAGTTTCGAGGACGAAACTTTTTTCTGAGTGGTGTATGATGTAGTACCCCGTCTCGCTCAGTCAATCGGAGGAATCGAAATGCTGATGGCGTTTCAGACTTAGTCACGCAACGGCTTGCTCGAAGACTCTCTCAGGTGGGATAGTTTCGGTGAACTTGTCTCATCTTAGCCTTCACATTATAAATCGCATGTTTTTAACTTGCACAAGTTAGGCTTGATAATAAAAGAGACGCATCCTCATAGCTAAGAGAATAATTCCGACGGGTCGGATTAAGTTATAACATGGAAAAAGGGTCCCACGGTCGGCTTAGAATCGTTGTACGATGGCTTTCAAATGACACTTAGTCCTTCGTCCCGTGGCTTGGGAGAAGAAATTTGGTCTACGTTGCTAAGTTGCCACAAAGCTGGAATTAGCCTAAGTCATAGGCGTCGCCTGCGTATATGCTTAATAAGCACGTACGGTCCCGTCGTCCAAGGCTTGGCATAGCCTTCGCATGTCCCGTAGTTTAAGTCGTATTGCACGGCTTGTGGCTTAAGTCTAGGCACCCAAAGAACTTGTTTGTTCAAGTCGAACGCGTGCACGGCACGTTCCCTCGAGGCAAAGCTTGACGTAGCCTTGGCTCGTCAAGTCGTTGCATAATTAAGTTAGGCAAGTTATGCCGGTCGATCGAAGCCATTTCTAGCACTGTCCTGCTCTTTCTACGGTTGTCAAGTCACATAGCCCCACGATCTCAAGGCTCGTCATATAAAGTATGTGACTTGAGCGATAGTGTTGCCTAGAGAACAAGGTCTGTCTAAGGGACGAGCCACAGTTGGTTTAGAAAAAAGCATGCCACGGACAAAGGAACACGTTCTGTTCAAGTTAAGATGGAAGACTACTTAGTAGTCGTTTCCTGGATTTCAAAGGATAGAAGTTCATGCGACTAGTTGTCGCCGAGATCGGTCCCGCTACTTGGGAGTCTCGATAAGGAAGTACATGAGATCGGTCCCGCTACTTGGGAGTCTCGATAAGGAAGTACACGAGATTGGTCCCGCTACTTGGGAGTCTCGATAGAAAGTTGGAAAGCATGGTCATGATTAAGGAAGGACTTGGTAGATCGAGTTGAGTCTTGCATGGTCATTGGACAACTTGCGTGCGAAGAGAAATTCCTGGAACGATCCCGGGTCACCTGGTTCTTGTCGGCCTAGAAGGAATTGCCGATATTGTACGGGCTTGATCGACGGTACGACTCGAGTGAAGTGAACCGTGACAATATAGGCTGCAGATCATTCGGTGGAAGCTCATACCCCACACGCGAATGGTCACCGTATGCAAAGATCCAGAATAGCTTGACATTGCTAGTGACCAATCATATAGATGTGTCGGCATAAGAGCAGCTATCCGCGTATATGCCTTTGAATTGCGTCGAGTACTAGCAAGTTACGAGTTGGATTAACAAAGTACAATTATAGCAAGCGCTAACCTTGAATCGGCGTGGGTTAGGTGTGCACGGTTGCAACACCATTCTGGAGCCCAAGATTTGGCTACAGCGAGGACACGTACTTTGACTTAAATGTGGCGTCGTCATCGAGTCGTCTCGAGTCAAGCCAGAAAGGGCCATACGGCAAGTTGGTTAAGTCTGGTTGATCCTTGGGAGGCACGGCCTCGATCTTAAGACACGATCAATTCTATTGGCATGACCAGCACGAGTCGTCCCCTTGACGTCATTGACACGAGAATGGTCTAGAGGCACATAAAAATAAGTAAAAGTCTTGGCACGGTCGAGTTTGCATAAGTTTCTATGCATTGCCTCGAATATGGATTGAAGTCACGAATAGAGTATAGCATGACCCTGTCGTTGTGTTGCCAAGTATAGGCCAAGGCAACTCTGTCCTAAAATTGATCCTAAGGCAAGACTAGAAAGAATCAAAAGGGATTAAGCTGCACAAAGTAAATGAACGTGTCAATTTTGTATAGGTGGGCGAGGAGCTCACTTATACGGGACATAATGTGTGGACATCGCCATCCCGAAGAATCTACCACTCGTCGCTTGAAGCCTATATTGAGAAATGAGAGAGAGCAGAGTGACTTGTAATATGAGAGAAAAGTGAGCTTGAGAGACTTGTAATTTGGCCTCGTGCCCACATTGTAATCCTTGTTCAATATCAATAAAAGAGTATTTTGTATGACTTGTTTTTTGCTTCAAATTTTTGCTGCTGACTATTCAATGTTTCTGCTTGGGACTTCTGTGCGACGACCCCCGTCGCTTAGCCTGTAATCGGCCGTTATGGACTTGCCTTGCGTGAGTGCAATCTAGGCTCTCGCGGCATCACGTCTTAGCGAGGACGATTGCTCCTACGAGAGCGGGGCGTGACATTGAGTTTTATCAATTAGGCTTCAAACCTAACATATTTTATTTTTGGCTTCAAGCCTTATATTAAATATAGGTTTGGAGATGAAACTTCAGGTTCATCTAAATACAAAGCTTTAAGATATTTGTCATAAAGTTACAAAGTTTTGGAGCTAATAAAGTCACTGGAGATGATCAATCCTAGATTAGTAAGCAATCCAGATAATTTCATCAAGGCTATTAATTAAAGGTAGGAATCAACGGACAAATAATTAGTCAAAATTTGATAACATGATTAACAGAGATTAAAAACCAACTAGAAATTAATCCAAATAAGATGACATAACTGAAGGATGAGAAGCTGCAAATTTTTTTTATTGAAGTATTGCTCAAGAAAAACATGATTAACAAACAAACCATAATCAAACAAAGCCATAAACAAATATACTAATATATTTTGGCAATTGTATCTACTACTGGATATAATTTTAAAATGCATGAATAAACAAGACCACTATTATGAATAAAAAGTCATGAATATGCAAGCCATGACTTGGTGGGAAGCTTGCATCAAGTAGAGAAAGATAGCAGCAATAAGAAAGGTTATGATGTGAAGCGCCAATTTGCTAAAAGTGATTCCTATCATGTGAGTAGCAGCGCCTTATGAGTAAGTATTTACAAATAAGTGAAAATAAGTTCTCAATTGGATAGATTAGTGAACAACCAATAGTAAACTAGTAGCAGAACACCAACCAGATCAATAAAACACCAGTAGGCAGAAAGTTCATGTCCTAATTCTTTAATTGTTCCAAAAGATCAACCGAAACCATAAAATACAAACCAGAACAATAAAATACTAGTAGTAAATCACCAATCAGAGGCACACAAAATTGAGAATGAGTGAATACTAAAAAATAGAGCAAGATAATAAGTTCATGTCCTAAACTCTAACCAAAGGCATCTACTGTTGGGCTAAAAAAACTTGTGTGGGTCAGTTTTGTTAACTCCAACAATCTTAAACCCCAAAGGTGAATATATCGGCAAAAATTGGCGCCGGTTGTGGGAATAAGAAACCATCCTACTGCCATATGAATGCATGAATAAAAAAATTAAAATAATGACGGAAGTTGGACTTACAATTTTTTTGAGCAAAGTCGTGATGATAACTTACAATTTTTTTGAGCAAAGTCGTGTTGATAACGTGTTATACTTTAGAGGAGAACAAGATAGAAAATATAAAAAATAGTCTTTTTTTTTGTTTCACCAACACTCAACTAGAATGGTCCTTTTATAGGCTTACAATAGAATGTCAAAGGCCATAAGTTATGAAACCAAGAACCATGAGTTACATAAGTTATAAAAGACCAAAAGACATAGGACATCCATATTTATAATACATTATACTAATTTATTCAAATCATTGTACAATTAAAAGTCAAAGGATTATTTGGGAGTTACCTGAACATGCAAGGACTTATACCAATTTTCGTTGGGAACGAAGCACGGAAACCGTTTCCCCAAACCAGAAAGTCATGCGAGAGAACCGAGAAAAAGTACACAAACCAAAAATGCCAAACACAATCGCAGACACAAAGATTTTTGACGTAGAAAACCCTTACGGGAAAAACCACGGGACGATCGGAGTCCAACCCTGAAGAACCTCCACTAATGGAATAAAGAGAATACACCCTCTACAAGCTCCTCCCGATCCAACACGAATCGCCACAACTCACTTGAAAGAAGAAAAATTTTGATTGCGGACTCCGAAGAACAAGAGATGCCAAAAAATTATTCGAAGCACTCTCTCCTTCACAATAGTCCTTAATCCTCTCTCTCTCTCTCTCAAAGATTGTAAAGCACTCTTGTTTTGAGATAATTTTCCAACTGGCATGTATCACCCTTTTATAAGCCCCTGATAATCCATACATGGAAGGCCAATATATATGGAAACTTCCAATATGCATCAATCATATATTTAATGGAAATCCAATCATGATTGGCTTGCCATAATTGGAAGTCCAATTATATGGAAAGCTACTATATGAAGGGTCCAATCATAAGTATATGATCAAAGTAAATATGAAAATCCAATCATATATTTTCTTACCATATATGTTCTAAAATAGGATCCATGCACTCCCCGAGCTTCTCCGACACACGGATGGCGCTCGTCGCTCTCCGGGGTATTCTCCACAAAGGTTGGGAATCCCACCCACTCCAACAAATCTCCCCATTCACAACTAGGTGGAGGAACTCGTCATCCCGACGATCCGCCTGCAGTACTCAAACCTTTTTCTTGGTAGAACCTTCGTGAGCATGTCCGCTCCATTGTCATCAGTATGGACCTTCTCAAGCATCGCGTCCTTCTTCTCAACCACATCTCATATCCAATGATACTGAGTCTCAATGTACTTGGACCGACTATGAAATGTCTGGTTCTTCACAAGGTGAATGGCACTCTGGCTATCGCAAAGCAAGGTATACTGCTCTTGCTTCAGCCCCATTTCTTGCAACAGCATTTTCAACCACAACAATTCCTTGTAAGCCTCCGTCGCCACAATATACTCTGCCTCTGTCGTCGACAAGGCAACACACTTCTGTAACCACGACTGCCATGATACCGCTCCTCCAGCAAACATCATCACATGGCCCGAAGTCGATCCCCTCGTGTCTACATCTCCAGCCATATCAGCGTCGATATACCCAACCAGTTTCGACTCTTCACCACCAAAAGAAAGTCTCCAATCGACAGTACCCTGAAGGTATCGTAGAATCCACTTGACCGTACTCTAATGTACCCTTTCAGGATTTGAAAGGTACCTGCAAACTATGCCAACTGCATGAGCGATGTCTGGCCTCGTACACACCATAGCATACATAAGGCTTCCCACAGCTGAGGCATATGGAACCCGCTCCATATCTTTATTTTCGTCCTCGGTAGATGGACACTACTCCAAAGTAAACTTAAAGTGAGCCGTAATGGGACAACTCACTTTCTTCGACCCGTCCATACCGAAACGCTAAAGTACCCGGTGAATGTACTTCTTTAGGGACAAGTATAGCAGCTTGGACTCTCTTTCTCTCGGCTGATCTCCATCCCAAGAATAGTCTTTGTTGCACCCAAATCCTTCATAGAGAAGGCCACGCCCAGTTGGCACTTCAACTCCGCTACCCTAGTGGCATTCCGACCCACTAATAGTATGTCATCAACATAGAACAATAAAATGATGAAATCATCCTCGACAAAGTACCTCATAAATACGTATTGGTTCGATGTCGTTCGTGCATAACCATGCTCTCCCATAAATGACTCAAACTTCCTGTACCACTGCCTCGGAGCCTGCTTCAGACCATACAAGCTCTTCCTCAACCAGCAGACCAAATGTGACTTATCCTTCTCACAGAATCCCTCTAGCTGCTCCATGTATAACTCCTCCTCAAGATCACCGTAGAGGAATGCCGTCTTCACGTCATCTGCTCGACCTCTAAGTCGAAACTGGCTGCCAATGCTAATACCACCCGAATTGATGACTACTTGACGACTGACAAAAAGATCTCATCATAATCCACGCCTTTCCACTGACCATAGCCTTTAACTACCAGTCTCGCTTTGGATCGAGGGCGAGTAGCATCATCCGTCTGCTTCACTCTAAACATCCATCAATTCTTCAAAGCCTTCTTGCCCTTTGGCAACCGCACCAGCTCATAAGTAGAATTGGCGTGTAAGGAACTCATCTCCTCCTATATAGCCTCCATCCACTCCTGCCTATGTTCGTCTTCCATAGCCTCTGCAAAATATTCGGGCTCTCCCCCGCTAGTCAATAGCACATACTCACCCGGTGAGTATCTCGTAGATGGTCGACGCTCTCTGTCGCTCCTTCTCAGTGGAGCCACTAGTGCTGGCTGTATACCAACAACCTTCTCCTCTTCAGGAACCGCCTCCCCGGCATGCTCATCCTCCTGAGGGACACCCTGACAACCATCAGCAGGCTGATGATCAAGGTTAGGAGAAACTCCATGTACTGGCTCCCCCATAATAGGATCCTCTGCAATGTCCTCTGGAAACTGTTCGAAGCAAAATAACTCTAACTCAGGCAATTTCTCAGCCTCAGAAGGCGTCTCAGAATCCTGAGTGTTGGTCATGGTCTGATCTTCGACGAATACCATGTTCCTGCTTATGTAGAGATTTTTTCCTACCGGGTCGTAAAGTCTATAGCCAAACTCATTCCGACCGTAGCCGACAAAGACACATCGCCTCGTCTTCGGCTCAAGTTTGGACCTCTCGTCCTTCGATACATGCACGAAGGCCTTACAGCCGAATACTCGCAGGTGATTGTATGACGGCTCTTTATCGTACCATACTTTATCAGGCACATCACCCTGCAAAGGAGCACTAGGAGATAAATTAATAACATAAGCAGCTGTGAGAAGAGCCTCACCCCAATAACTGTCTGGCAAGTTTGCTTCTGACAGTAAACACCGCATCCTCTCCATCAATGTCCTATTCATGCGCTCCGCTACACCATTGAGCTGAGGTGTCTTGGGCGGAGTCTTCTAGTATCGTATTCCTTGCTCTCTGTAATAAGCATCAAAGGGACCAATGTATTCGCCGCCATTGTCGGACCAAACACACAATAACTTCTTGCCCGTCTCTCTTTCAACAGAGGCCTGAAACTTTTTGAAAGTAGGCAGCACCTGATCCTTGGTCTTTAAGGCATAGACCCAAACCTTCCTGGAACAGTCATCAATAAAAGTTACAAAGTAAGAAGCACCACCAATAGATTTTACCTTCATAGGACCGCAGACATCTGAGTGAATCAACTTGAGCAATGTCGGCTTCCTTGAACTTGGATGACTTTAGAAAGATACCCTATTTTGCTTCCCAGCTAAGCAGTGCGTGCACTTCTCCAACTTTGTAGACTTGAGACCTGGAATCATCTTCCTGTTCACCAAGTAGCTCATTCCCTTCTCGTCGATATGGTTGAGCCGCCTGTGCCACAACTCGGTAGACGCATCACTGACTACGTTCACCTCATGTGCTCTCTGTGCGCTCCCCTCTATATAGTAGAGACCGAACTTCTTGCTTCCTCTGGCAATCACCATCGAACCTCTGGAAAGCTTCCACTGACTATTCCCGCAGAGACTGAAGAATCCTTCGTCATCCAACCATCCAACCGACACCAGGTTGAAACGGATGTCAGGAACATGACGAACATCTTTGAGAACAAGAACTGCACCCGGCTTCGTTCTCAAATGCACATCTCCAACGGCAACCGCCTTCGACACATCTCCATTGCCCATCTTCAACACTCCACAGTCGCCTGTCGTATAAGTGGCAAATAGTGCCCTGTTGTGAGATACGTGCGCTGAAGCCCCTGAGTCCACCAGCCAAGAATTGTCATCGTAGGCGAGGTTTGTGATAACCTCATCACCTACGACGATCACATCGCCTCCATGCATCGAGGCCGCCGCTGTAGTGTTCTCGTCTTGCTTCCCCTTGTCGCCCTTTTTCTCTCTCTTCTAAGCGAAACAGTTCTGATTGATGTGGCCCTTCTTGCCACAGTGGTAACACTCCGAGTCCTCGTATCGACCCTTGGACTTCTCTCTGCTCTTGTCTCTGCCACCACCTAGACCCTTGCTTTTGCTCCTTCTGCGGCTCTCTGAAACTAGTGCCTCTGAGTGATGGGATGTGGATGAAGTGCCCTGAGAATGTCTCTGCATCTCTTCATTCAGTACCCCGCTCTTGGCAAACTCTAGATTGACCACGCCTTCCGGAACAGAGGCAATCATAGATACTCGTACGGTCTTCCACGAGTATGGCAATATAGATAGCAACCAAAGTCCTTGAACCTCGTCGTCGAACTTGACTCCCATCGAGGATAGCTGGTCCACCACGCCCTGGAACTCACTCAAGTGATCCGTAATGGATGCACCATCTTTGTACCGCAGACCCATCATCATCCGGATCAGAAACAGTTTGTTTACCCCGATCTTTTTTGCGTACAAAGATTCTAGCTTCTCCCACAACGTCTTTGCATGCTCAATATTGGCAACGTGGTTGTACACGTTCTCGTCAACGAACTGTCGCATGTACCCATACACCTGTATATGCTCGAAGTTCCAGTCCTCATCGGATTTGTCACTGGGCTTCTCGGATGCAAATACTAGAAGATGCAGCTTCTTGACGAATAGCAAATCCTTCATCTTGCTCCGCCAATAATGGTAGTTGGTACCGTTCAGGTTCACCATGCGTATCGGCTTCGCGTCCATCTCTGCTTCCTGGTTTGACAGTCAACTCCTGACACTTCTTTGAACCTGGCTCTGATACCACTCCGTTGGGAATGAAGCGCGAAAACCGTTCCTCCAAACCAGAAAGTCCTGCAAGGGAACCGAGCAAAAGCACACAAGCCAAAAATGCCAAACACAATCACAGACACAAAGATTTTTGATGTAGAAAATCCTTGCGGGAAAAACTACGGGACGATCGCAGTCCAACCCTGAAGAACCTCCACTAATGGAATAAAGAGAATACACCCTCTACAAGCTCCTTCCGATCCAACACGGATCACCACAACTCATTTGAAAGAAGAAATTTTTTGATTGCGGACTCCGAAGAACAAGAGATGTCGAAAAATTATTCGAAGCAATCTCTCCTTCATGATAGTCCTTAATCCTCTCTCTCTCTCTCTCTCTCAAAGATTGTAAAGCACTCTTGTTTTGAGATGATTTTCCAACTGGCATGCATCACCCTTTTATAAGCCCTTGGTAATCCATACATGGAAGGCCAATATATATGGAAACTTCCAATATGCATCAATCATATATTTAATGGAAATTCAATCATAATTGGCTTACCATAATTGGAAGTCCAATTATATGGAAAGCTACTATATGAAGGGTCCAATCATAAATATATGATCAAAGTAAATATGGAAATCCAATCATATATTTCCTTACCATATATGTTCCAAAATAGGATCCATGCACTCCCCGAGCTTCTCCGACACACGGATGGCGCTCGTCGCTCTCCGGGATATTCTCCACATAGGTTGGGAACCCCACCCACTCCAACAATTTTTTTATTCCCATGCTGTGGACGTGGAAGCATCTTTCTTTATCTTTATACTTTCCTTCCTTATCCAACTACATGCTACTTTGTGTTGCTTTTGTTCTTCTTCTCTTTTTCCTTGTTATATTTTTCTCTTTGCCACTTCAGCTTGGCGACTCGCGGCTGGAGTGCTTGATCGGTTGCTAGGTCAAAGATGGCGGGTGAGGACGAGGTAGGCGCTGCGAAAGAGCCATAAGAAAGGAAGAATAAGAAATAAATACATTAACCTATGATCAAAAGATGGAGACATCCTGAATGGAAGCAGAGATTCACGCAGGACAACCAAGTCTACTCTCTACTTGATACCAAAGTTGTTGTTGATGTACTGAGATTCAAGCAAACAAATTTTCTCTCAAGTTACACACAACTCCAAGAAGTACTAAGGGTCTGTTTGGATTGAGGGAAAAAAATAAGCATGACTAGATGGGTTAAGTGAAGGAAAGTTTAGTGAGGGGGAGTAGAGTCAATACATATCGCTTTGCTTGGATTGGAGGGAGAGTTAAGTGGGGTATGTTTAATAATATGTTTTAAGTAAGAGGATGATTAATAAAAATATAATAGTTACCAAAATACTCTTAGTACATATGTCATAAAATTAAATTTGATTATAATTTTAATTAGAACTTGTCAAAATATCTTCACAAATTAGGAAGCAATGGAGGAGCAAGTTGAATGCAAGAAAAAAATAAAAAAATAATGATATTTATAGGACAAATAAGGGTATTTTATAATTTTTTAAACAAAATCCCTCGATTCCTCTCGTTAACCCTCTGTGGAAGGTTAAAAAATTAGACAAAATAGAGTTAAACAAACCCTCACTTAACCCTGTATAACCCCTTCTAAACCTTCACCCTCAAATCAAGCATGATTTTTATTTTCCATCACTTAACTCTCTTAACCCTCAATCTAAGCAGACTCTAAAGGGGACAGGTTACAAACTGACTTCAAAGAAAAAGAAACTCCAACAAGAAACTGAAATTTTTTTTTTTTTACGTTCGCAGACGTTACAATGAGATAAAATAAATTCAAAAGAAAAGTACAAGAAATACATTTCTTGCTGGGGTGATGAAAATCGTTGTTGCTCAAAACACGTCCTATACGGCCACATGAACCAGCAAGTTCAAGAATAAACTTCTGGAACGCTGTAAGTCTCCTTCGGGAAGACTTGGAAACTCGAACTGTTGAAGGGGTGCTTTTGGCCGCACATAGGTTCTATACGTCCATAAGAATCTAGCTGACGGGGGTTCTTTCTCTCCACTCTCATTTCTTTCCAACAACACAAATGGAGAAAGAGGAGCTATATTTATAGAAGGAGCCAACACCTATACACGCATATGCGTGCATATGTGCGCATGCACGTTGTCCGATCAAATCCTACAAAACTTGGGTCTCATAGTCATATACGCCACTTGTGCTGCCAAAGTTCAGTACTACACCGAGCAGACAGTATCGCCAGCGCTCCGAAAGCAGGCATTGACAATCATGCACCGAAAGCAATATGCAATCATGCACACCATGCTGAATACCCCGCGCATAAGACCCGCCGCACACTACTCATTGCAGACACATGTCGCATATGCCTCGATGTATAACACCCTACGTATACTATCCGTCGCATAGCGCCTCATCGTATAATACAACGTTGTAACCCCACTTTTCCTTAATTCTGAATTTTTAAAAATATTTGCTTAAGAGATTGATTTAATAACTAATTGATTTAATAAATAAATATTTTAGGGTTTTAAGAAAAATACTCTTGTATAATAATTTTTTTCCATTAAATTCTGTAAAATTTGAACTAATGCATGGGCTTTAGGTTGGGTTATTCTTATATGAATTTTTAAGGATATTGGGCCAAATCTTTATCTTAGGCTTAACAATTAAGAGCAACCTATTTTTAATTCCATGCGGGTCAGGCCTGCACTTAGGCCCAATACCAAAATTTCTTTCAGCTAGCTTCTCTTAATTCTGAGTACTAAAGGGAACGAATTCAAAATTCAAATTAAACAAATTCTAACAACCCCTTTGATTTCCACCTGCTTCATTTTTGGCGCCATATTGGCGTGAACCACAAGCAGCCAACTTCCTTTATATACTACTCATTTCCTTAGTTCTCTCCATCAGCTTTTCGTAGAGCAGAGCTCTATTCTCTCATTCCTCATTCTTTCTTAACAAGAAGGCGATGGCGAAGACGATGATGGCGGTGGCGCGTGCAACATTCTTCGGCAACTGAACCGTTCGATCCACACAGCGTCGACATTCACTCAGCGCAGCACAGCTTCGACACATTCTCCGGCAATCTCCAGTAAGTCTCAATTTTGACTTTCCTGTACTCATTCTCTTCATTTCATGATGATTCGATTTCGATCCTCCTATACTCATTCTCTCCATATCGTGTTGATTCGATTGATCCAAATCAAAACTTCAGATCGGGAAGATTGGATTCAGAGATTGCAAAGGATTCGAAAATCCTTCTACGATCTACCTTTCGATCAATCGACTCTGGTGAGTCCTGACTCGGAGTCTCTTTAAATTTTGATTTGAATTGCTTGATTGTTCTTAACTCAAAGTTATTGATGTTTTGGATAGGAAGTATTGAACTGGATCATTTGAGAATTTCAGTTCACTTCTGAATCGATCAACCGGTAAGATCGATCTCTCAAATTTTTGTAATCTGCGTTTTAAATTGTTGATTTGTATTGAGGAAATGTTTTTCTGTGTCGGTTTGAAATGATGAAGGAAGAACGAATTTGATGGATTAATTCTGGGATTGGAAGTGTTTTCTTAAAATTAAATTGAATTGTGAGTTGTTAGCAGTGTCGATTCTTTTGTCTCCACAAATTTTTCGATCCAACAAATTCAAATGTCTTTGACATCTTTAATGAACTAAGATGCCCTTCAACTGTTTGATGTTATGTCTCACAGAGCTTTATATTTTCCAATTCAACCTTTGGACTCGTATTCGACTCGTCAGGGTGGTGCATCTCGAGATTGATTTCTTTTATAAGGTAAATATTGTTTTAATATGATGTTCATTTCAGTAGGGTAGTTGTTCGGTTAAGGGATATTTAGTATTAACAACCGTTCGTATCACATAACAGGCTTGTGTCTGTGGAGGAGTGTCAAGTTAGATGCTGATTTCATTTAGGAATTCAATAGGATGCGGGACGTGGTCGAGCGGGTGTAGCAGCTGTGTGCTGGTAGCTGATCGAGTCGTTGAGAGTCGATTGAATGAGTGTGTTGAAGTTAACGTGGGATTTGTCAGCTTCAGAGATAGAGTAGCCGTTAGATTCAAACTTAAGTCTTATTTGTATTAACAGTAGAAGAGCTCGGTTTTATTGCTGAGTTATGAAGTTTGTTTATAATTTTAAAATATTGTTAGATTGAGTTGATTTCATGCAAGTGTTTTGTTAGATTGAGCTTAAACCAACTGAGTCCAGTTTTGGGCTATATTTGTTTGACCCTGTATAAATTGGGCTGAATATTAGTTCTAGAGGCAGAGTTGGTTTATTTTATACCTTTAAAAGCATTTCTAAACCTAGATAAGTGATATGGCAGTAAAGGATATATACTTATATATATAGGTTTGAAATTGGCAAAGATGGTAAGAAGTTTGGGAGGGTGGATTTAATGATATTTGGATCCGTAACTAATTCATGAATATTTCCTTTGGCTAGGACATGATAGTAGAGAAGTATTGAATTATTAGAATAAGGAAAATAACTTGAGATTTATAAGTTTTTGATATTTTTAGACTATAGTTAAATTATAAAAAAATATTAATGTATTTTTAATAAATTAGTAATTATCACTTAATCAATTGTACCATTAAACAGGAGGACATCCAGCTCCATCTAGTACACTTGATTTCCCGGAACAAGGCAAGTACTTTTCTATGGTCTTGTGCATTTACATATCTTATACTCTTCTTGTGATACGTCATGACACGATATCATGTACTCCTGTATTTCCTGTTCTTGTACTTACTTGTGTCGGTTGGAGAAATACACTAGCTATGTGACCAAACCCCGGTTACCATATTCATGTAGATAGCTTAGGCCTCGTATCGTGCACGCGGGTCCTAAGCCGTACCGATATTCATGTACTCCTGTACATGCTCATGTACTAACCCCAGCCGGTCATATAGGCTAGTTGTATTTCAAACATTGTGCACACATCTTGCACTTCAGGTTCAAAGTTACATTCTTGTGCTTTGTTTCCTGTACTTACATTCATGTACTTTTATGTTCTGTATTTTCTATTCATGTTCTCCTGTACTTATTTTCCATATCATGATGTTCTTGTTCATTACCTAGAAGTGTACTTTGCTCCGCTCCTGACTAGAATATGTTGCAGGTGAGATGGAGGCTTTGTGTGACACATATTATGGCCGAGAGCCTGTAGATGCAGTAGAGCCAGCTGGAGTTGCTCTAGACTTAGAGACTGAGGAAGCCTAGCACTTTACCCATTAGTAGCCTATATTTTTTTGTATTTGAGACTATCAGACTTTACAATTCATTGCTGGAAATGTAATGATTCTTAGACTTGTACTGGATTCTAGGATTCGATTATAGATGCTGTGATTTGTACTAGTTGATGTTTATCTGGTTAGATTTCCCTAGATTGGTACAACTTACTTCATCGTGTCTAACGATGAAGTCTGGGCGTGTCCGATTATTCGGGAGCGGATCGTGACATATTTTTAGTTGTGGCCCATGCAGGTCTATCCTAATAGTACCTAGGTATTAGTGTACTATTGGAGGACTTGATTTAAACTAGGGAAACTTGAATCACAGCATAGGAAATCGGGTACATCGGGTATATATGGATATTATAACATTTACATTTACTGGTAGGTTAGGTTTTTATCAATCACGAAGTTTTCTTTTGTTGCAGGATGGTTACTACGAGGAAGACCACTGATCAGCCTGGAGTTGCAGGCAACTCGAGACAGTCTCCACCAGACGTTCCGTTAGAGCAGCTTCCGCCCCCGCCTCCTATCTTTCCTCCACTACCTCCGACGATGACGTTCGACGACGCTCAGGTGATGGCCATGTTCCAGCAGTTCATGGAGGCCCAGAACCACCAAGTCGCACAGTTTCGGACGACAGTAGTGGATGCGCTCAGGCTAGAGAGCCGACAGCACCAGCACCGGTAGCACCTCCAGCACCGGCAGCACCGAGACCGAGGACGGCCAGAGACTACCAGAACCTCTATCCGATGGATTTCTGGGGCCACGAGGGAATTGATTATGCGGATGAGTGGCTGGAGAATGCTGAGAGGACTCTGAAGATGGCGAGGATCCCGGATGACCTGAAGGTGGAAGTTGCGAGCATACGGCTTTTTGATCTGGCCAGAGCTTGGTACCGGGAGGACCCCCAGTTAGCTGAGCCCCAGGTTTCTTGGGCAGATTTCAAAACTCTGTTCAAGGAGAAGTTTTTCCCCGATGTGGAGCGAGATGAGCTTCGGATGCAGTTCGAGGCATTGCAACACGGGACCATGACAGTGGCGGAGTACACATCAGAGTTTACTCAACTCAGCAGGTTCGTAGAGAACCTAGTCAGAGCACCGAAGGATAGAGCTGGAGATTCAAGAAAGGCCTCACCAGATAGCTGCGACATTTAGTGGCTATTATTCTGGCGATGACGTATGCGAGCATCCTCAAGATTGCTCAGGCTGTAGAGAAAGAAGCGGATCCGAAGATGAAGAGGGACCGGGACATCGGTAGCAGCAGCTTCCAGACACCAACGAAGAGGACCCAGACTCAGATTCAGGCGAGGCCACAGCAGCCGGTACAGCAGCATCATCGTCCAGCCAGAGTTCATGTACATCAGCCACAGAGATAGCAGCAGGCAGTTACTTGCACTTTCTGTTACCGGTCAGGACACCGTTTCAACGAGTGCCGTAAGAGGCTAGGGCTCTGTTTATTCTATGGATCAGACGCACATCAGATGAGGGACTGTCCACAGGCTGCAGCTCGACTGACAGGAGGACCTCGAGGAGCTGGAGGACCACCACCTGCACCACCTAGAGCTCTACCAACTGCACCACTGAGGGTTCAGGCTTTACCTACTCAACAACAGCATTTTGCACAACACCAGCAGCAGAGGGGACCACCACAGCAGGGACGTGCTTATGTCATGGCCGCAGTCGAAGAGGATGAGGCAGTTCCAGATGTGATCACAGGTTCTATTCTTTTACATTCATTTTATGCCATTACATTGTTTGATTCTGGAGCCACACATAGTTTTATATTATATGAGTTTCTGCATTGACACGGCTTCACACCTAAGCCCACTAGGAGGAACTGTCGGATTATGACAGGAGGAGGGGTATTGCCAGTTAGTGAGATAGTAGATTGCCCTATCACTATAGCTGGAAGGGAGCTTAGGGATCGACTTCTAGTGATGCCATTGCCCGGATATAATATAGTCCTCGGCATCGACTGGATGAGCGAGTTGTTTGCTGTAATAGACTGCCATGAAGGAAAGATGATTTTCAGCCCGCCTGGACTTCCACCGTTCGAGATCAGCAGACGGATTACAGAGAGGCCAGAGGGAGTCTACTTCGGAGCAGTTACAGAAGACCAGGAGTTGTCGCACCCGCTGATTGCAGAGTTCCTCGACGTCTTTCCCGAGGAGTTGTCAGGATTGTCGCCAGATCGAGATGTGGAGTTCAGCATCGACCTAGTGCCCGGATCAGCGCCGAAGTCCCAGTATTGCTACAAGATCAACCCAAAGGAAGCTACAGAGTTGAAGGCCCAGATTGATGAGTTGGTGGGCAAGGGTTTTATTCGGTCCAGTGCTTCAACCTGGGGAGCACCGGTACTCTTCGTGCCCAAGAAGGATGGGACTGTAAGGATGTGTATCGATTATCGTACACTCAATAACATCACCATCAAGAATAAATACCCATTGTCGTGGATTAATGAGCTGTTTGACCAGCTTAGTGGAGCGAAGGTCTTTTTCAAGATTGACCTTTGGTCGGGGTATCATCAGATGAAGGTTCGGGAGCAGGATATTTCGAAGACAGCTTTCAATACTCGTTATGGCTAGTATAAATTTTTGGTAATACCGTTCGGACTCACCAATGTCCCAGCAGTGTTTATGAACTTGATGAATAAAGTTTTTCACAAATATTTGGACAAGTTTGTTGTAGTCTTCATTGACGACATTCTGATATATTCGAAGACCGAAGAGGTGCATGTGGAGCACCTGCGGATTATTTTAGAGATTCTGCGGAAGGAGAAGCTGTACAGAAAGCTCTCGAAGTGTGAGTTTTTCTTGGACAGAGTGGAGTTCTTGGGGCATGTGGTGACAGGAGAGGGAATTTGTGTAGATCCCAAGAAGATTAGAGCTGTGGAAGCATGGGCACCTCCCAAGTCAGTAGCAGAGATTCGTAGTTTCCTGGGACTAGCAGGTTACTACCGAAAATTTGTGAAAGATTTTGCCAAGATAGCAGAGCCAATGACGAAGCTTACGCGGAAGGACGAGGAGTTCATTTGGAGCGACATCTGCCAGTCAGCATTTGAAGAATTGAAGAGAAGACTTAATACAGCACCAGTTTTAGCTTTGCCATCTGGATCGGGAGGGTTCGTCATCTACAACGATGCATCAGGAAAGGGCTTAGGATGTGTGCTTGAGCAGAACAAGAGGGTCATTGCTTATGCTTCTAGACAGTTGAGGCATCATGAGAAGAATTATCCTACACATGACTTGGAGCTTGCAGTAGTCATTTTTACCTTGAAACTGTGAAAACACTATCTGTATGGAGAGAGAGAGAGTGGACATCTTCATGGATCATAAAAGTTTGAAGTATGTCTTTACTCAGAAGGAGCTGAATATGAGGTAGCACAGATGGCTGGAACTCATGAAGGATTTTGACATCAATCTGCAATACCATCCTGGAAAGGCGAATGTGGTAGCAGATGCTCTTAGTCGATATCTTGTTGCCATATTTCTTACCATGGACCGACATCTTCTAGAGGATCTTGAGAGCCTGGGGATGGAGATTGTTCTTTCGGGAGTTGGAGGGCAGCTGATGCACATGCAGATACAGTCAGGACTGTTAGAGAAGATCAAGGAGACCCAGTTTCTAGATGAGGGACTCGGATGTCTCAGAGGCCAGGCAGAGGCAGGATTGCTCGACGACTTTACCATTGTAGATGATGGATCCCTGAGGCATAGAAACTAGTTGTGTGTGCCCAAGGATTTGCGAAAGGAGGTTATGCAGGAGGCCCACCAGTCACAGTATTCTATTCATCTTGGATCTACCAAGATGAATAAGGATCTGCGGGAGTATGTTTGGTGGTATGAAATAAAATGAGAGGTTGCCAGATTCGTTTTCAGATGTCTTGTGTGCCAGCAAGTCAAGACGGAATGCCAGAGACCAGCAGGATTACTCCAGCCTTTACCTATTCCGAAATGGAAGTGGAAACACATCACCATGGACTTCGTCTCTGGTTTACCGCGTACGCCTAGTGGCAAATATGTTATTTGGGTTATCGTGGACAGACTGACAAAATCTGCTCATTTTATTCCGTTCAAGGTAGGGCTGTCGACCGAGAAGCTTGCAGACCTCTACATGCGACAGATCGTACGAATTCATGGAGTGCCAGTGAGCATCATCTCAGACAGGGATAGCCGCTTCACATCATACTTCTGGAGGGGCCTGCAGCTGAGCTTGGGGTCACAGTTGAAGTTCATCACCGCCTATCATCTACAGACAGACGGGCAGTCCGAGAGGACCATTCAGACAATGGAGAACATGCTACGAGTTTGCGCACTCGACTTCGGCAGTTCGTGGGAGGATCACTTGCATCTTGTAGAGTTTGCCTATAACAACAGTTATCAGACTAGCATCGAGATGACCCCATTCGAGGTATTGTATGGGCGAAGATGTCGTACACCTTTATCTTGGGACGATATTGGTGAGAGGGCTTTGCTTGGGCCAGAAATGGTGGTAGATTCGGCCGAAAAGATTAGACTGATCAGATAGCGTCTCAGAGTTGCACAGGATCGGCAGAAGCACTGGACAGACAGCAGCAGACGGCCACTAGAGTTCACGATTGGAGATAGAGTGTTCCTGAAGATCTCGCCAACCAGGGGCATCATTTATTTCGGCAGAGGCGGGAAGCTCAGTCCGAGGTACATTGGACCCTTCGATGTGACGACGGATTGGCACGGTGGCGTATCGGCTAGCGCTTCCAGCCAGTTTGGAGGGAGTACACGACGTCTTTCACGTGTCCCAGCTTCGATGCTACATCCCAGATCCGAGCCATATGGTGGACTACTCAGAGCTAGAGGTGGGTCCGAGCTTGACCTACGAGGAGCAGCCAGTAGTGATCCTTGATAGGATGGAGAAGCAACTACGAAATCAGATTATTCCACTTGTCTGCGTCATGTGGAGACATCACTCTCCGGGAGAGTCCACGTGGGAGCGCGAGGACGAGATGCGGGAGCGATATCCTAATTTGTTTGCTTGATTGTATTATTTTGTTTTTGAGAATGTTAAATAAATGACTTGTGTTTAAAACATCTATTAGTTGTGTTTTTGAGATTTCATTGTTGTCCTTCAATTTTGAGGACAAAATTATTTTAAGGGGGAGAGATTTGTAACCCCACTTTTCCTTAATTCTGAATTTTTAAAAATATTTGCTTAAGAGATTGATTTAATAACTAATTGATTTAATAAATAAATATTTTAGGGTTTTAAGAAAAATACTCTTGTATAATAAAAAAAAATTCCATTAAATTCTGTGAACTTTGAATTAATGCATAGGCTTTAGGTTGGGTTATTCGTATATGAATTTTTAAAGATATTTGGCCCAATCTTTATCTTAGGCTTAACAATTAAGAGCAACCTATTTTTATTCCATGCGGGTCAGGCCTACACTTGGGCCCAATACCAAATTTTCTTTCAGCTAGCTTCTCTTAATTCTGAGTACTAAAGGGAACGAATTCAAAATTCAAATTAAACAAATTCTAACAACCTCTTTGATTTCCACCTGCTTCATTTTTGGTGCCATAGTGGCGTGAACCACAAGCAGCCAACTTCCTTTATATACTACTCATTTCCTTAGTTCTCTCCATCAGCTTTTCGTAGAGCAGAGCTCTATTCTCCCATTCCTCATTCTTTCTTAACAAGAAGGCGATGGCGAAGACGATGATGGCGGTGGCGCGTGAAACATTTTTCGACGACTGAACCGTTTGATCCACACAGCATCGACGTTCACTCAGCATAGCACAGCTTCGACACATTCTCCGGCGATCTCCAGTACGTCTCAATTTTGATTCTCCTGTACTCATTCTCTTCATCTCGTGATGATTCGATTTCGATCCTCCTATACTCATTCTCTCCATCTCGTGTTGATTCGATTGATCCAAATCAAAACTTCAGATCAGGAAGATTGGATCTAGAGATTGCAGAGGATTCGAAAATCCTTCTACGATCTACCTTTCGATCAATCGACTCTGGTGAGTCCTGACTCGGAGTCTCTTTAAATTTTGATTTGAATTGCTTGATGGTTATTAATTCGAAGTTATTGATGTTTTGGATATGAAGTATTGAACTGGATCATTTGAGAATTTTAGTTCACTTCTGAATTGATCAACTGGTAAGATCGATTTCTCAAATTTTTGCAATCTGCGTTTTAAATTGCTGATTTGTGTTGAGGAAATGTTTTTCTGTGTCGGTTTGAAAAGATGAAGGAAGAACAAATTTGATGGATTAATTCTGGGATTGGAAGTGTTTTCTTAAAGTTAAATTAAATTGTGAGTTGTTAGCAGTGTCGATTCTTTTGTCTCCACAAATTTTTCGATCCAACAAATTCAAATGTCTTTGACATCTTTAATGAACTAAGATGCCCTTCAACTGTTTGATGTTATGTCTCACAGAGTTTTATATTTTCCAATTCAACCTTTGGACTCGTATCCGACTCGTCAGGGCGGTGCATCTCGAGATTGATTTCTTTCTTCAGGTAAATACTGTTTTAATATGATATTCGTTTCAGTAGAGTAGTTGTTCAGTTGAGGGATATTTAGTATTAACAACTGTTCGTGTCCTATAACAGGCTTGTGTCTGTGGAGAAGTGTCAAGTTAGATGTTGATTTCAATTAGGAATTCAATAGGATGCGGGACGTGGTCGAGCGGGTGTAGCAGCTGTGTGCTGGTAGCTGATCGAGTCGTTGAGAGTCGATTGAATGAGTGTGTTGAAGTTAATATGGGATTTGTCAGCTTCAGAGATAGAGTAGCCATTAGATTCAAACTTAAGTCTTATTTGTATTAACAGTAGAAGAGCTCGATTTTATTGCTGAGTTATGAAGTTTGTTTATAATTTTAAAATATTGTTAGATTGAGTTGATTTCATGCAGGTGTTTTGTTAGAGTAAGCTTAAACCAACTGAGTCCAATTTTGGGCTATATTTGTTTGCCCCTGTATAAATTGGGCTGAATATTAGTTCTAGAGGCAGAGTTGGTTTATTTTATACCTTTAAAAGCATTTCTAAACCTAGATAAGTGATATGGCAGTAAAGGATATATACTTATATATATAGGTTTGAAATTGGCAAACATGGTAAGAAGTTTGGGAGGGTGGATTTAATGATATTTGGATCCGTAACTAATTCAGGAATATTTCCTTTGGCTAGGACGTGATAGTAGAGAAGTATTGGATTTATTAGAAAAAGGGAAATAACTTGAGATTTATAAGTTTTTGATATTTTTAGACTATAGTTAAATTGTAAGAAAATATTAATGTATTTCAATAAATTAGTAATTATCACTTAATCAATTGTACCATTAAACAGGAGGACATCCAGCTCCATCTAGTATACTTGATTTTCCGGAGCAAGGTAAGTACTTTTCTATGGTCTTGTGCATTTTCATATCTTGTACTCTTCTTGTGACACGTCATGACATGATATCCTATACTCCTGTATTTTCTGTTCTTGTACTTACTTGTGTCGGATGGGGAAATACACTAGCTACGTGACCAAACCCCGGTTACCATATTCACGTAGATAGCTTAGGCCTCGTATTGTGCACGCTGGTCCTAAGTCGTACCGATATTCATGTACTCCTGTACATGCTCCTGTACTCACCCCAGCCGGCCACATAGGCTAGTTGTATTTCAAACATTGTGCACACGTCTTGTACTTCAGGTTCATAGTTACATTCTTGTACTTTATTTCCTGTACTTACATTCCTGTACTTTTATGTTCATTTCCTGTATTTTTTATTCATGTTCTCCTGTACTTATTTTTCATATCATGATGTTCTTGTTCATTACCTAGAACTGTACTTTGCTCCGCTCCTGACTAGGATATGTTACAGGTGAGATGGAGGCTTTGTGTGACACATATTATGGCCGAAAGCCTATAGATGCAGTAGAGCCAGCTGGAGTTGCTCTGGACTTAGAGGCTGAGGAAGCCTAGCACTTTACCCATTAGTAGCCTATATTTCTTTGTATTTGAGACTATCAGACTTTACTTTTCATTGCTGGAAATGTAATAATTCTTAGACTTATTCTGGGTTCTGGGATTCATTTATAGATGCTGTAATTTGTACTAGTTCATGTTTATCTTGTTAGATTTTCCTAGATTGGTACAGCTTACTTCATCGTGTCTAACGATGAAGGCTGGGCGTGTCCGACTCGTGTCTGATTATTCGGAAGCGGGTCGTGACAAACTTCGTATAAGACTCACACATAAAACGAGCGCAAGACCGCAGTATATGCGCACAAGTGTCATATAAAGTGCAAATTGTGCCATCATGGCGCCACTTTGCGTCTTTCGTCCGAGTCTGAGTCCGAGGAGCTAAGCCCCTAAGAAACTTAGCTCATAAGGATTTCCAAAGTGAGTGACCAAAACAAATATTGTCTCTTTGAGGGTTAAACTTAATCTCTATAGAAAAATCACCCCACATGGGTCACCACACCCCATGTGCATATGCCAGTACAAAGCATAGCTATATATTAGGATATACTCATTAGTGGTTTTCCAATATAGGACTCAAGTTTCTAAAGCCAAGTTAGAAGCCCCAACAATCCCCTCTTGATGGAATTGGGGATTCCCAGGACCCTTCCTTTGGTGTGCGTATTGATCGATAGAAAGTTAAACAGATCAAATACGTGTTCTAACCCTTCATAGACGGAAACTAGGGTTCACGAATTATACCTGCGGCGGAAAGAAGACAAGTAATTCCTGGCACTCTCGAGCGGACGACCCCAAGATCTTCTGCACGTATTCCTTCCTCGAGTTGGACGTCGTGTGGGCGACGATCTCCCAACTTTTTCTTCTCCTTGGCAGCACTCTCTTTCTCTCCTTACGTGAATCACGAATTTAGAGAAAATTTCAGATTTTTGATCAGTAATCTGGCAGCCAGAGAATAGAGGATATATATAGGCTACGGCAGGGACCATGAGGAGAAATTAGGGTTAGGCCTCCTAACGGATCTGGATATCCCGTGTTCAGCCCGAACACACAATCCAGGCCCATTAATAATAGCTCGGTCCACTAATGAGCTATTGTTGCACTACCTCCCTATTCCCAAATTATGTTTGTGGGCTCCTTTTATTATATGCTCGTTTGGCTCCCCATGTTAAGATATCGTATGTCCGTCGATCAAATTAAGTTACTGACAACTATATTGATTCGACATCTTTTATCCTTAAGTAGTACCGCTCAACTTTATTTGTCATGTCGGATATAATCCACCTGCAGGGTTTACATGACAATTCTTATGAGCTCCTTAAGAGGACATCATCAACCCGATGTATCGGTACATGGATTCCATTTATAATCAACAGCCCATCATACATACAATGTTATTACCCAATTCATAGAGGTTGTTGATCCATAATGAATCTCACTCTTTTATGAGTCAAAGTAATGCATATTGCATATACATGTCCGTTATTATATCCGGATTAAGAGTACAAGCATCCATAATAACAGAGGTGTTTGTTCTCTTATGTAGTCAGTACAAAGAGAACAATCTCAAGTGGTCTTGTTCAATACACACAAAGTGTACTAGTGTAAACCTATAGTCAAGATAGACTAATACCATATTACACTACAACCTTTCCAATAGATTGTCCAAGTCCATCTAAGTTGTGAACTATTTATCTACTCCATAGAAAACTGATAATATGATCTTCTGTGTGACACCACACACCATATTATCTACAATATAGAATATCAGACATTTGCATTAACACTTGTAACAAATACAATATGCAAACATTTGCCCATATGATTCTTATTCAAAATTTAAGAAAATAAGGTTACTACAAAAGTGATGCTTTTAGTATATAACCCTAACACCCCTCATATATCATAATATATGGTTGAGTGTCCCTATAGTGACTGTCCATCATACATTATTATAGATGTCGTCGCTTAGGACTTGAATCTTCCCGTATTGGTCAAACAACAGTACAATTCTTGAATGGATTGAGCCTTGAATTCAGTATTATACTTGCTATGCTTACCACTCATACAATGACATCAGTTGTGTCTTTGGTTATACATTAAAGGCCCTGTGCTGACCTGGTCTCGGTGTACGTATTTTGGATGTCTACAAGTTTATCCTTAAGAGATGACCTACATCTCTTTCCATACACATAGGTGAGTTCCTTTTGTTAAGAGTTCCATCATGAAGCCTTGCGCTTCCTTGCGATGCTACATCGCTACGACATGGCACAAAGCCGAGTGTCACGCACAAAAGTTTGCGCCCTATCGAGACGGACTTGTGTAACTCTACATGAAACGGGGTTATGCTGGAAGCTTCCGAAACTTTTTAGAAGATGGTGGAATCCTCTGGAAGACTCAAAAATATTCTAGAAGATAGTAGAATTCTCTAGAAGACTCGGGATCTTTTATGAAGACTCAAGAATTTTTAGATGTTCTAGAAGCCTCCTAATAAAAATCTAGGTTCTAGAGTTTCCTATAATAATCCCTGTAATATTTTGTTTCTAGAAGTTTTGTGTAAGCCCTATGGCCACTATAAATAAATGGAAGGCCTCATTTTTTTCTCATCACCCAAAGTTGTCTTTTCTTTCTAGTATAGTAAAATTTTCATACTTCCAATTTATCTCTTTTGCTCCATTTTGTTCTCAATATTGCCTTAGCGATCTATCTAAGTAGGTTCAAGAAGGCTGGTATGGGTATTCGAGTAGGAAGCTTGTGCATCGCACAGGTCGAAGTGTAGTCTAAAACACTAAGTCTGTGACAAGTGGTATCAGAGCGAAGGTCGGTTGGTGCCATATCGATATCCGAAAGCATCTATGAGGGACCCACGTCGTCTAAGGAAAGGCACGCCAAGACGCACAAGAGGGACAAGAGCAAGGAGTCTATGGTAGAGCAAAGCCTTATCGATCTTGTCGAACGTGTTAGGATCTTGGAGATGGGTTCGAGGGACATGGAGATGCATATGGGCTCTATGGAGCAATGCAAAACAAAGCTAGAAGAGTACTTCAATGGGCTAGAGAGAGACGTCGCTTTGTCCATGGCAATCTTTCGGGAGCAATTTCAAGAGATCCGATCCGTACTTGAGGAGGAGCTCAAGGACATCGTACAGAGATTAAGGACATGCGTAGGAAGGTCCAAGACTATAAGTAGCTAAAGACCGTGGTCCAGAGTTACGAAAAACTCAAGACCAAAGTTGTCATTCTGGAGAAGGCCATTGCGAATAGTATACCTTCGAGTATGGAGGTACCGAAGAGATGAAAGATCCCTGTGTCGAAATCCTTCTGTGGGGTGCGAGATGCCAAAGAAGTTAAGAACTTCTTTGGGAACGTCGAGCTATATACCTTATTTTCATATGCTTATTGTGATTACCCGTCGGTCACATACTAGAGTAATATTTCAAATCACTATTGCATGATTGTGTTCTTCATTATTTTAGTTCTTGTGATATTGTTCATCATTGCAGGTTAGTCATGTATTATCATGCATTACAGTTTTACATTGTACCTGTTCATTTTTTAGGATTATACTTTGCTCCTTTTCTGACTAGATATGTTGCAGGTGACGACGACTTCTACCTTAGAATGTATGGTTTACCGGAGGAGGGGATAGTTAGCTAGCATGGAGGCTTCGTAGAGATCGGTGATGATTTAGGACTGTTGTCGTATAGATTTACTTTCAGTTTGATGTTGTACTCGATGATATACTTGAGGATGTTGTCCTTACAATTTTACCGAATTTGTCTCCGGATATTATTTGTAAAGTTGTACAAAAGAACATAGTAGAATGTGTGTGAAGCTGTGGTGATTTAATTTTAGGCACGTGATTAATAGTTGTGATGAGCAAATCGATATTTATGCATTTTGACGACTATTGAGGTCTAGACAGCTCACTATCGCCAATTATGTGGCGTAGGCTGGACGTATCCACGGACTCGTACTCGATCATGCGGGCGCGGGACGTGGCACCTTGTTAGTGGTGGCCCATGCAGGTTTAGCCTAATAGTTCTTAGGATATAGAGTGCTATTAGGGAACCTGTCAGAAATAGGAATGCTCAATCACAACATAGGCTGATTGAATGGTTGTGCATATATATTACTATCTTTGTTATTTCATAGAATTCATAAACCGTGATTACACTTCCAAGGTTTCCGAGAAATTATTTCCTATTAGATTCTAAAACTCTTTATGTTTTAGGCTCAATTGCTATTTAGGGTTTTAAACTCCTAGCCTCGTGGATAAACCATTTCGAATTTCTTTGTTGATCCTTGGCAAATTCTAATTTGATTTTTCCTGGACCAATTCAAAGTATTCCTTTCTGAACCATGAAGACGTAGATTTTCCATTGACTATTATTCTCCAACAATGATTCCAACATAGGTCGATATTTTCCTAAGTTACTCTGAAGTGCCAAATATATTATTCCTAGCCACCTAAATCCTCACTATCTCTATTTTGAACCCAACTTAATTATCCAGACGACTTTTGATCAATTCAAGTTCTATGAGTTTTTCTGTCCTCAATCCTTGAATATTGATGAAAAAGATCGAAGAATAGATGCTCCATTTTAAGTCATTTTCTTCTTACAGTAATCAATCATTTGATTCTCAAGAACTGATAGTTACAGAGCAGATACCTACATCAATTTCTAGAAGTTTAGAACTCATTCGAATTCTCAAAAACTCCTTTGAAATTCCTTTGGATAAATATTTGACAACCTAATATGACGTGGCAGATGTACACTGCAGCCATTTATCTGGATTATGGAGACTGTGGATTCACTGCAGCTAGATGTTCTCTGTTGAGGCATAGACTCTAAGTTGAAATTATTTCAGGTATTCATAGATTTTCGGATATTATTGAAACTATATCTGATCTTTTGAGTTATTCCATTAATGTTGTTTGAAATGGATAAAGTTGATAGAATATTTGGTGACCTATTACTATTTGAGTCACGAACCAAGAGTTCACTGCAGCCAGATGTACACTAGTGGGACATGAATTCTCATTAAAGTGACTTTATATATATATATATATATATATATATATATATATATGGTTTCCGTATATTATAGAGACTATATCCTATTAGCATACGATTATTAATTTTTTTTCTGAGCCACAAATCCTTGTATTCTCATTTTATTTGGTACCGTTTTCCAATCCCTCATTCAATAGACTCCATTATTATACACCATCTTAATAAATCATTGTCGCTTTTTCTTTATTGCTTTTTTTCTAATCTTAGAACATTATTTGATTTTCTCCATGTGACTCATTTGATCGTGCTTAGATTTTACTCATGCCTAAAATAATTTTGATCAAGACTATACCTAGATGATCCTTATCGTACTTAGATTGCGACTGTATTCTTAATCATGCTTAGATTTTGATCGTGTCTTTATCATACCTATATTTTATCGTGTCTACCTAAAATTTCGACCATGCGTAGGATTTGATCTTGCCTAAACGTCTCAGGTTAAGTATTAATATTGCTTAAACAATTTTTGATCATGACTAGAATTCGTTCTTAATTGTGAGCCTAAGGTTTTGATCGTACCTAAATAATCGTGCCAAGACGATTTAAATTTTATTAGTTGTGACTAGATCGTGCCTAAATCAAGTAACCATAAATTCAATTCCATCCTTGATCGTGTCTAAATGATTTAAATTTATCGTGCCAAATCATGTTCTGATCATGACTAGATTTTGATTATTTTCCAATAGTTCAACGTGCCTAAGTGTTTTCTATCATGTACCATGCTTAGATTTTAATTTGACCATACCATTTTGATATTTCTAATCGTGCCAAACCATGTCGATTCTATTTCGAACGTGACTAAATTTTTAATTTTGATAATCGTGCCCAGCTAATTTAATCCTCTAGTCATGACTAGATTTAATTCTATTTCATGCCTAACTTAGTTGGCATGATTTGATTCTAAGGTGGGTAGATATGTAACCTCCTATTTCCAAAATCTTAATTATTTTCTTTTTCCTGCAATCCTAATTTTTTTTAATTATTATTTTTGAGAATTATTATTGGTAGTTATTTATAAGCTTATTATGTTCCTAATATTTTTGTAAACTTTTTATTATTTTTAGAATTATTTATTTGGAAATTATTTTATATTTTTTTGAAGGATAATAATTTTCTAATTAGAATGACGAAGCTGTAAATATTAGAAAATAAGATGGCTTTATTAGTAGTTGTTAGGAGTCCATGATGGAATACTGAACCACTTGGATTAGGTGAAAATATTCAAAAATCCCTTAATTAATGAATAATTAGTGCTAATTAATCCCATAAAATATTCCTTAGAATCTAGCATATTCCATAAAATATTTTTGAAATATTCTCTCATAACCCATGTGCATAAGATTCTATGATCTTCCTCATTGTCCCTATAAATAGCCTAATTAATTTAGGATTAGCATTCATATTTATTTCCTAGGTGATCCTAATGACCGTGTCCTAATCGTGTCGGTGTCCATTCACATTTTCGTAATTTTTTTAGCTATTACATATACAATTTCTTGTGTCCGACACGGACACTTAAATCCATTCCCCTGTGTCTGACACAATGTTACAGACTCTTTCCAATTCTCTCAGTACAACCCGTGCCCCCTGACACGGACACACCACGCCAAATCCTAAATCAAACCCTATCCCTACTCTGTCGGTGGCCACCGCCATCCCTGCTGCGTCCGGTGACGGTGACCACAGTCGACACCTCCTCCTCGAGCCATCATCGGACCACTGTCATCGCCTCGTTCTTGGATCTCTTACACCGTCGTGTCCTCGTCTCGCCAGTGCTCTGGCAAGCTCACAATATGGAGCACCGCTGAGAGTGCTTTCGCAACTGACGAAGCTCTATCGAGCGCCACCGGTCAGATCTAGCCGTCGTTGAGTCCAGCGCCGCCTGTGACCCCCGACGTGCCATGGCCGACCGGTTGACCTTCATCCACCACTACTGAGCACCGGTCTTTGTGGATCCGGCCACCAAGCTCTGGACCGAGCCACTGCTTCTGCCTCTGTCTCCTCCCTCCCGACCGGAGGCCCTCTTCTAACGACCGACGAGTCACCTCATTGACCGATCGGAGCCAGATCGAACTCTGATTCCCTCTACTTCTCCGACCACCTCGCATCTCTGCCTCCAAAGCTCCTCGACCGTCTTAATCCGCCGCCGCGTTTGACTACGGCGCCACACCTCCACCATTCCAAATCCAGTACCTGGACCGACGCTCACTGTCGATCGAATCCCTGGTCGCCTCCAACTCTCTTCCTCCTCATCGTCGCAGCGCCTGTCATCGCCTGGCCCGCGGAGCTCAGGTGAAAACTTATCCTTAACCTCCCCCTTCTTCTTCTTCTTCTTCTTCTTGGTTCTTCTTCTGCTTCTCTAGATTCTTCTTATTTTATTTTTCTCTCTCCAAAGAATAAGGGGTATAGGGGGGAAGTACCGAGCCGGGTCCTTTGGGCTATAGGCCAGGCTACTGGGCTTTCAATGTATGGGGTTATATTTATGCTATTAATAAGTTTTAGGTTTAGATATTGGTAGGCTTTGAATAAAGGGGATTTTAGGCTTTGAATACAATGGGCTTGGAAAAGAAAGTTTGAGTTTGGCCTAGAGGAAATTATTGTGGAATTTTTTAAGGTTTGGGTTTGAATCTTAAGTAAATATCCAGTGACGGGCTTAGGCTTTGGTCGTTGACTAAAACTAATTTAATGGTTAATCCAGGTTTTGGTCTTATGAACTCAGATCTTGAGCTTAATTAATTAGAAATCAAGAATAAGGAAGTAAAGCTAGTTATTATATGTTCGAATTATTAGAAATCAAGAATAAGTTAATCATGGGCCTATTTTAGAATCTAACATATATAATTGTTTCCTAGGAGGACTTGGCATCATCTTCGCCATTGGATTGAGGCAAGTACACTACGACTTGGACTTTACTCTTTATTTCTGTATTGCATTGGTCTCATATTGGACACGTATTGACTTGTATTTCATGTGCTCATTGTTCTTATTCTAGTTCTGGAGAAATCGGGAAAATATTATTCTATATGTGACCAAACCCATTGCATTAGTTATGTCTTCTGGATAGTTCAATCTCACATGCCATACCTTATTTTCATGTGCTTATTGTGATTACCCGTCGGTCACATACTAGAGTAATATTTCAAATCACTATTGCATGATCATGTTCTTCATTGTTTCAGTTCTTGTGATATTGTTCAACATTGCAGGTTAATCATGTATTATCGTGCATTAAAGTTTTACATTGTACATGTTCATTTCTTAGGGATATACTTTGCTCCTTTCCTGACTGGATACGTTGCAGGTGACAATGAATTATACTTTAGCATTTATGGTTTACAGGACGAGGGGATAGTTAGCTAGCATGGAGGCTACGTGGAGATCATTGATGATTTATGACTGTTGTTGTATAGATTTACTTTCAGTTTGATGTTGTACTCCATGATGTACTTGAGGATGTTGTTCTTACGTTTTTACCGTATTTGTCTCCGGATATTCTTTATAAAGTTTTACAAAAGAACATAGTAGAATGTGTGTGATGTTATGGTGATTTGATTTTGGGCGTGTGATTAGTAGTTGTAATGAACAAATCGATTATTTATGCATTTTGACGACTATTGAGGTCTAGACAGTTCACTACCGCCGATTCTGCGGCATATGTTGAACGTATCCACGTACTTGTACCCGATTATGCGAGCGCGGGACATGATAGGTTAGCCCTAACGTTCAAAATTTTGAATGTTAGAGACCAGTTCTTTAGGAGGGAAAGGACAAATCTGAATACTGGACCAGAGGGTCGGAGTTCAATTGGTGATCGAAAACAGCCCAAGTTCGGCTGTCTTTAGGACAGATGTTTTTAGGTATTAAACTGAGTTATGCCTGATTTTTGTAGGTTATTGGCAGAATGAATTTTGTTGAAAATTGGGGTTTAGGTCAAGTTCATGTATAGTTGACTAGGATTTGGTTTTGGAATAGTTTTGAGCTTCCTAGTGCCAGTGCGTACAATGAGTCCTAAAAATAAAATAAAAATACACAATAAAGATTAAAAACGAGTAGCATTTTGATGACAACTGAATCTTACAGATGAACGAATCTGAAATAGCATGGCTTGGCTTCTTCCTTTGTACACAATAGTTTTTTCCTTGTCGGTAGTTGTCCAAAGATAAACAGATCAAGAACCCCCGAGTGCGAGGCCTCAGAGATGTCGTGGGTGGTTCAAAGAAATCTTTTGGGATGATGTCGTCTTTGGTCCATCATGATTTCTTTATTGCATATTTTTATGTTTGATCTTGCTTAATGCTTTTCTACAAATACATATTTGACGAACAAAGCAATATGCATAGTAGTAGTAGTAGTATGTATGGATAATTTAATTCACATTAGGACATTGCTAAGTATAAGTATTAGCCCTAATGTTATAGTGATTGCATGATTGTTAGTGATATCATAATGTTTAAGCTTAATCGATCAGTCATATTCAAAAATTAAACTTAATCATTGGGCTAACACTTAGAACCTTCTACAATAAGATACTTAGTCAACAAACGTGTACTATTTGATGTCAGCTCCAAGTAGTATAGTTTCCCAAGCTTAATACCATAACAAATCGTCATCCTGGTCTTGATGTCCCTAAAGACAAAACAAAAATGAGACCAAAACGTCAAAAGACAATGTAAGATGAGGGTTATTTGAGACACTGCGAATAAATTCTAATTTAGTGAGCAAAAAACAAGGATAATCAAGATTAATTGTATCAGAGAGAGAAACAATACCCTCCCCTACAACAAGGACAACATTACCATCGACAACATTGACAACAAGTTGTGTGGACGAGTTTAATGACTGAACCTGTCTAGCATCAAAAATCATATGTTTGGTAACACTAGAGTCAATTATCCATGTATTATTCATACCAAAAGCAGACGTATTAACATACCTTTATTACCTGTTGTAGTAAATAACGATGATGCCTTCTCAGTATCATTCTTGGCTTCAATTACTTAGGTCCGACTTTTGTTTTAGCAGAAACCACCGGACTTATCCCAGCTTTTATGAGAGTCAATCAACTCAAAATATGGCTCTTGGAATGTATGTGAGGCCCTAATGCGTACATTTATCCGGTGTATGGTATGAACCATCTCCAATAGTGAATGTTCGATCTTAGTTCTGGCCAAGTCGGTTCTACTCTTGTTAATTCTCTGGCCTCGATCTGTCAGTTCTACGATCCACGTGTCCTAGTCGCCATCGATGCGGATTCAGTCTCCTCCCCTCATGTTTTCATGGGCTCTTTCTTGGCAGCTTCAAATCTAATGTAGGCAAAAGACACTTTTAGCCCAAGCACATGATTCTTATGCAAGACTTCTTTACGAAGTTGATCAAAGTCGTTATCCAAGATGCCAAGGAAGAGATACACCCTCTGTCTCTCGGTCGATTTTTGGTGAACTTTGATCTTTTTTACACTCTATGGCCAATCTATAATGTTCTAACTGTTAGCCTAATGATTGTATCATATTTTTGAATATGGTTAATTAATTAAGTTTAACATAATGATGTCACTAATATTCATGTAATCTCTATCATGTTGCTATTTAAATTTAGCATTGTCCAATTGTTCATTAAATTTATCCTACTGTTATACTGTTTTGTTTGCCTAACATGTACTTACAGAAAACGGTAAGCATGATCAAACCAGGACATATGCAATGAAGAATTATTGATAGGCCAAAGACGACGTTATACAAAAAGATTTCTCTGAGCCGCCCAACAACATATTTGGGGCCTCGCACCCGGTCAGCGGACAAGGATTGAGGGGTCAGCGCCCCCCGTGCAGGTTCAGGGGCGAAGTCCCCGAAAGGTATTCAGATTTCTATATCCGATTATTTTTGGACAACTGCCATCAAGAAAAAAGGCGTCATCAAAGTGCTCATGGTTTTTATATTTTGTTCTGTATTTTGCCTTTATTTTATAGGAACAAATGTACATTGGGTTCGCAGTTGGCACTAGGAAGCTCAAACCTAAGCTTATACAAACAATCTAGTCCACCAAAGCAAACTGGCCAACCCAATTTATAAACCAGTCCACTCAAATCAGCCTGAACCCAAACCAGAAACATTCTGGAAGTGAGGTGACCGAACTCGGTCCCCCTAACCTAGTTTGCTATTTGTCTGTTTCCTCCTGGAGACCAGGCTCTAACATTCGAATTTATGAACGTTAGGAAACCAAACTCGATCCCAATAAACCTATATATAGCTATGGGTTTTCACCATTTCAACCCACTCATTCACTTTCGTATCTTCTACCATCTGAGCTATAAACCTTCTTCATTCCCAATATCAACTCCCAGCCTTCTAGTGCCAACGTGGTTCCAATTTTAGAAGTCTGATCGAGTTGTAAAGCTTAAATTTCAAAGTGTTGCCTCTACACTTGTTGTGAAGTCGCGAGTCCTTCGTATTAAAGCCCGTGGTTGAAGTCGTCGTGTCCTCTGGATCAAAGCACGAGGTGTAAGAAGTCGACGTGCCCTTCGGATTAAAGCACGTTTTGTAACTGTTATTTCAAATAGTGGATTAATATCGAGCAAGAGTTTTCGAGACTGGAGTAGTCCTCTCAGAGAGAAACCAGAATAAACATCGGTGTTTGCGTTTGCTTTTCTCTACTCATTTACTTTATGCATTTACTAATATAATGCTTGCTTCATATTAGTTTGTCTATTGCCGTATAAATTTTTTAAAGTGGTGATTATCATTCCGCTGCACACATGTACTCTATTCACCCTCCCTCCCCCCTAGAGGTGCTCAACGATCCTATACCAACTCCTGAAATATTTTAGTTTATTCTCCAAACTACGTTGCCAACGCCAACTATTCTAGTTCTATCGAAGACGGGATGCTTTTTGACATAAAGGTATCGAAACATCATTTTCATCAAAATATGTCGTCTTAAGAGAGTCTCAAATTTCTTTGGAAGTAGGGAAACGACTGTACCGTTTTATAATCTCAAGCTTCACTGATGATGACAACCTACTTTTAATTTTTTTTTGATCTTCATAGAACCATTCATCGTGCTCAGCAAGATCTCCTATATTTTTCCTTCCAGTGATATAGGCTTGAATGAGAGGAGCCCACAAATCGTAGTTCTTCTCATCAAGCAACAAACCGATGTTAAAATTTGAGTTGTCTAATTGTACCATAATCGAAGCAATGGATGACTTAACACCATCTTCACCAGCCATGGATGAGGGTAGCTTTTGTCAACTGAGTTGATGCAGGACGAAATGAAAACTAAGGCAACAATGGAGTGGAAGTCGCATTACAGTTATCTATCGAGAATGGATGAGATGAAATTCTCGACAACAACAACAAATGTCTCGTGTTCGGTTTTGATTCAGAGGGGTCATCAAAGACAATAAGTCGCTCACTAATCAAGGGGACGCAACAATGACAAGCTCTCTTGATAAACAAGGACACAATGCGAGAGCACAACTACAAGAATCACTCCCTAATCAAGGGAGATACAGCAACGAAGTTGCTCGCCAATTAATGGCGCTGACTTCCCTAATTAATAGCTCCGATACCATGAAGAGAATGATCTGAATCATCTATTATTTATCTCACTTTGAGGTGGTTATATAGAATATACAATCCTCGGATAATAGGAAACATTCCTTGTGACATTGAAGTCATACTAAACTAGGCACCCACCGCTGTTATAGTAAAAATTGATACACCCACCATTAGTAGGAATTGATTTACAATGATTACAGAATTTACAAAGATTATATATCAACAGTAGATACATGAACTATCCTTTATTTTACAAGTAAATACCATAAAGTTCACTTATTGGCCAAGTATTAACTTGTAAAATAAGTGAAAGTTCATGGTATCAACTTACAAAAGTTGGAAGTTCATGGTCGTAACTTCCAAAAGGAAATTGCAAAAGTGTGCAAATTGCCTAAGTGCTCCCAATTAGATCTCAACAAATAAATATTTGTTGCGTTTCCACATACTAAATAGAGTCCAAACTTTTTGTAACATCTGACCCCCAAAACAACGGAGATGGAAAATACAAAATGACGAGATAAACTACGTTTGCAAACTCTCCTCTTTTTTCCATCATGCTGCATGGAGGAGGTGGATCAACTGATTTACCACGAGAAGAGAGCCAGGCGAGGGAGAGCTAAAAGGGCTATTAAGAGGATGCTGGAAGTTGATGACAACTATTTATATGGAGTAAAGATTGGGTAGCAAGTAGTGCCTGGTCATCCTTAATTGCAATAAAATGTATAATTTCCAGACAAAATTCATCATTATCATCATCATCTGAACCTTCACTTCATAATAAGGTCGGCTATGGAACTAAAAAAGCACTTTTATGACGTTCAAGCAGACGGCTAATACTTAAACCACAGAAGCAAAAAACAAGAAACAGCCAACAATTTGATATAATTAACATTGGGTACAAGCAATGATAAATAGAAGTTCAGACAATGGATTCGAAAGCGTAACAATGGATGCATATCAACACATTTTACACACGAGATTTGTTACTCTTAACTGATTCCTCAGGAAGCTAACCTGACAAGGCTTGGAAACAGTATGTGTGTATTAATCAGAATGCTCAGAGTCGATGCTAGCACTGGAATCAATTATACAGGAGTTTCTGATCTCCAAAATCAAGCTGGTGAGAGCACCAATCAAAGATCTAGGGTCAAATATTATCCCGACCTTTGGATCATTTATGGAGTCCACTGTCACCTGCAAAGAGCAGACGAAGAGTGAAATTTGTTCCATCCGCGGCCTACTATCTTCACGAGATTGATAAATGCACCTCAAGGGCATAGAGGAGAAGGCATAGGGGAAATTGGTTTCGAGAACAACTATAACACCCGGTTTATGGACTTATCATTTTTATCGCTTAGACAACTCTGTAGCAAAGGCAGAGTAGGGGATAGTATCTATTCACCTGGGATGGGGGCTAAGAGGCAATAAATGGTTCATTAATACTAGGTAAATAAAAGAAGTAATCTTAAAAAATACTGAAAAAATATGCAAGGACACTTTGCGGAACATCATTTAAAATTACCAAAGAGAAAGGGTATTATTGAGCCTCACTTAAAAATCACGAGTCGTAATAAGATTGGACGGAAACAAATATGAGAAGCATAGGAAAAGAGAACTAAGGGAAAAGAAAGCAGATGACAACAACAACGAAGCCTTTATCCCAAATTTTGGAGTTGGCATATTAAATCATTTACTTACATTCAGTTCTGTCAAGGGTCATACCCCTATGTAATAGTAACAAAACAATATCCTTTACATCATCAATCCATGTTTGTTCACCCTACCAGTAATCCTAGCGGCTCATTTAACTACTACTTTATCACTCTTGTTTACCATCTATTGGTCCGTGTTCCACATGTCCAAACCACCAAAGATAATTTTCTCTCATCTTCTCCTCAATTTGACACCACCTCTTCCTATGGATAGACTTTCTCATCCTATCTTTCGATGTATTGTCACTCAACCATCTTAGAATTCTCATTGCATACCCTATTTTCTTGACATGTATCTTAATTGAACAACACATTAATCCATAAAGCATGCCAATTTTATAGAGTAGCAAACTATGAGCCCAAAATATTTAATTCAAGAATTGAAGTCTAGTTTACATTTCTTGGTTCTATGGTTAACGTTTCTATATGCACCTACTATATGCTTCACAATTATATTTGATTTTCATAATAAACATGCAATAACAAACCCCATTTAGTACTTCAAGCAAATTATATTATTTTTGGCGGCTATATTCGGCTATATTCTTTTGAGCTGAAGGGATAGGCGGATGCTTTTCACAGCTCTTTTATTAGTCCTCATAAACGGAGAAAATTATGATGAGGGTAGAAGTTTTGACTAAATTATAACAATCATAGTTGACAATTATCCAGTATGTGAAAGAAAAGCATTTTCCTGCTCAAAAGTGGGGGAAGCCTAAAATGGCCATCATGTGAATTGGCTCTCAGTTTCTAATGAAACATCAAAGTGATCTTTTATCACTATATGATAATATGGGTAATTGATTCCATTTAGTTATAGTGTCTTACCAAAGATATCATATTGGCTAGCTATTATCTAGTTGTATACTTTCTTCCTTAGCACTTCTGTATCTCCTAGATATTGGTTAGTCTAGAGCTATGAAGCACATATACTCCAAAAATATGGTCATGTTGTATCAAACACGTAATGGATTTGTATCGGACACTTCCCAAACATTCCAACACACACTAGGACACCAAAATAGGACACAACAAAATAGGTGTTGTGTCCGCATTTTGTATCATATCCATGTCCGTGTCCGTGCAACATAGGTCTAGAGACCTAATAAAGTATTCCTACTATTACCAACGTAGCCTATTTTTCTACATGGTATCAAAGCTTTAGGTTTCACCATGTAAACCCTATCCCAGCTCTATACTCTCTAACCCGTCAGAGTCCGCAACTCTCACAGTCACGGAGGCTAATACTCGCAAGTCTCTCACCGCCTATATAGCCGCAACACAACTGACTCTTTGGCCGCCAAGATGGTCGCTACATAGAAGGCCACAACTTTTTCTTTCTTCATTAATTTTACAATTTCTCTCATAGTTACCTGGAACGTTGTGTCTTGGTTGTTTCTTGGTTCACAGTACGGGTTGAGAACGGGGCACGCTACTTGTCTTTATTTTCGGTATATATGGGGCAGGGTGAGTTGGCTCACCGTTCGGTTCGTGGTACGCTTTAAAAATCTAATTGGGACGATACTAACTACTTGTTCAAATTTGACTAGTACAAAAGAAAACCTTATATAAACATTCAATAATTCAAACGTATTACTTTACTTCATCAAAAGATGTAAAACTTGACTTTTCTTACATCAATTTAGAACACAACATTCTGAATAAAACTATACAATGTTGCCAAATAAAAACATGTAAATAAACCATAAAATAAAATGACAAACGACTTAGAACATTCATATAAAATAATAAAAGCATCAAAAGAGCTCAGAAGCTTGTTATGTTCTTTGAATGAGCAACTTGCAAAAACGAGTAGTGGCTCATAAGCAATAAAGAAACAATAATGGTATCGAATTACCAAGTCAAATTCATAAGAAATGTGTAGCTATGGAACCCCAATTGACAAATAATCTGAAGTGTTTTTTCCCCTATTTTGCATTGAAAGAATTAGTGACAGTTTGGTAATTGATTCAGATCGTCAAATTTAGCAAGACTTCAGCAATTGGTTCGGATCGCCAAATTTAGTGATCCAGATTGAAAATGTATCGTGAACCAAAATGCTCGTAATCTAGAACATATTTCAGATTTAGGTGTACCACGTAACTATGGTTTCTTTCTAGGTGGGATCACTTGTCATCTAAGTGGGGCTAGTTATTATCTAGTTGTCTACTTTTATCCGTAACACTTCCATATATATATATATATATATATATATATATATATATATATATATATATATATATATATTGCTTGCCCTTGAGCCCTAATCAAGTATCCCAATTATTACCTATGTAGCCTATTCATCTACAGTTATTTTAGGCTTTGTCACCAAACATATGATATTGTTCATACTCCACTCAAGATATTTCTTTCGGTGTCGGAATTTAGAGGAAGGAACATGGATACTTTCTAAATGTCTAATTTTAGTGTTGATGGTTATACATGCAAAATAATATGTTTTCTCACTAGGGAACCTACAACTACAAATCACCCACCCGTCAGATTCACAGCCAAGATCAACCTTCATCTTGACTATTGGAGTCTATCTCCCGCAAGAATACACCTTTTAAACATTTCACACCCAAGTTGGGCCTAGCTCCTACATAGAGATGCCTTACGCAATTGCCTCTCAATCTATGGATGAATCTAGTCTCTAGATTTAGAGCAGGTTTATCTGTCATTCATCGCTACAAAACTATCCTCAAGACTCACGCTTAGTTGATGCCTGCCTACGGAATGGATCATGATACAATTGTAAACATTTCTATTGTCCAGCAATATACCCAAATTATTAGCAATATTTGAGATTAGATGAATAACATACCACATGAAAAATTCCTTTAGCAGCCAACCTTTCAATATCTATGGGTATTTCACCATCCTTAGGAACCAACAGAGCATTTATATAATCACTAGACTGCAATGAACAAAAGGCGTTGCTAAAATGTGTTAGTTGTAGTCTAGCATTTGGTGTCTTCTAATCTAAATACATTGAAATTCAATATCATGTTCCAGCTTTTATAACAACAATTAGTGGGCAATGGCAACAGTATACGGCTAATAATTCAAGAAGCTGTCACGGCCTACCAAAACTTTAAGCTATTAAAAAAGACACCAAGCTTTGAACATGGAGGATGCAGATATAGTGTTGACAAGAGTATCAAAGGTGAATAAAATAATTAAAATTACATAGTAAGATAACAAAAACTTCACCATTAAAAGCTCAAAAAAAAATGTGCTTGTGTGTGACCAACTCACACACAATACATCTTTGTGTATGATGCAGTATTTGTTAACAATTTGTTGTGTTGTGCATGCTATTAGAGCACCAGGTTAGTGACTGAATATTATCTAACTTGGGTTGTTTGGGAATAGTGCAATGTACGTATCTTATTATATGTTAACATACTTTTAGGTAAAGACCATGTTTATGTAACGTTGTGCTGAGATTGCTTCCTGTTGGAATGGAGTTGGAGCATCTTCTGTTTTTGGTTTTTCCTAAAAATAGTGTTATTTACTACTTCTGTTGTAGCTTTTTTGAGGTTGGAATGGTGTGATATTGCAGGTTAGCAAATGTCTTTGTTTGTTACTATCAGTCCTAGTATTCAAGATATTGCCCGGTATGGGCGATATACCGTCCCATATATCATTTTTTGATGGAGCAACAATACGGTTCATGGAAATATCAGCAGATAACAGCGAAATATTGGCAGATATTTGATGTAATCGGCCGGTGTATCGGTATATTCGGTATATCAGTTTGGTCACACCAGTAACTTCTTTGTTTAGTTTGATTGAAAATTTGCTTTTTTTTTCTAAAACAAAAAAGAGACCTTCGCTTCTAAGTTTGCTTTCCTGTAAAACATTAGAAAAGTTTACTTCAAGAAAAAGTTTAACTTCATGATAAATCTTCGAAGTTGATAAACCAAAGTTGCTTGAAGATACATAAGTTAACTTTGGAGATGACGATTGGTGTCTTTTAATAGAATCTTACTAGCTTAGTTTTAAATTCCATTTATGCTTTTAATTATCATTCTTGCTGAACTTTATGGAGATTAACTTGTCTAATTATTAGTTTGAGAATAGTTTTGAGTTGTTTACCTATTAAAATAATAAGAATTCTTTTTAGTTTATGTTCATGCTTTAATTCTTATCTTAAATGCATATATGAAGCAAATTATTATCTTATACCACTATGGTCCCATATCCCCTGATATCTCCGATATATCGCTCATATCCGGTATCTGGTACGACAAACTGGTATGGGACAAATATCAGCTATCATGATCCTTGGTTAGTATAGATTTATTAATGTTAGATAACATAACTGGAGTTGAAGATATCTGATGTCTATAATAACATAACTGGAGTTGAAAATATGTGATGTCTATAAATGTGTGCATGGCGTTTGTTAATTTGTACACTTGTCTGCATGGTGTTTGATATAGTGTATTAATAATCTTGGTGAAGTAGTTTCTGTTGTGTTTTGTTTCTTGCTTTACTGATGTGTCCTTGATCAGCATTTTGGGTTTTCGATAGCATTATTTCTGTACATATCAGACTTATTAGATATTTATGTCTTTATAGCCTTAAATTTATTTCTTGTTGACAGAATGTTTGATGAATATCATTTTTTATGTTTTATAGCTGATTTACTATATCTGGTACGACAAACTGGTATGGGACCAATATCCGCTATCATGAGCCTTGGTTAGTATGGATTTCTTTACATTAGATAACATAACTGGAGTTGAAAATATGTGACGTCTATAATAACATAATTGGAGTTGATGACATGCGATGTCTACAAATGTGTGCATGGCCCAAGGTAGTCAAAGGCGCAAGGCGCACTTAAGGCGTGCGCCCGAGCAAAGCGAGGCGCAATATATATATATATATATATATATATATATATATATATATATATTGCATTGATAAACATGTGTGCTTCCAATTCCTCCCTTGTGTAGGTTAACATGCAATCACTTTAAATTGAATTTTTAGGATATCCTTGAAGTGGAAAATTCAAATTAACATGATTTGATCTTATAAGATGAAAATTATATATATATATATATATATATATATATATATATATATATATAATTTCCATCTTATAAGATATAATATTGTTTTATTACTTTACATTAGTAATTTTGTTTATATATATATATATATATATATATATATATATATATATATATATATATATATATATATATATAATGTAAAGTAATAAAACAAACATATTAAATGAAGTTAAAAAACAATATTATGAAGTCTGGAAAAAAAACTAACAAAAAATGATGTTAGAAAACAGTATACATACTAAACAAGTTAAAAAACAGTATTCAAAGTAAAAAAGTTAAAAAAACTAGAGAAAAAAAGTAAAAAAATAACAAACAACAGTTCAAAAAAATAGCAGCTTAAATAACAGTCAAAACACTCCGCCTGGAGGGCCCTGAGGTCAAGGCGCGCCTAGGCACGCCTTAGCTATTCCAAGGCGCTCGGAAAAGGCGTGCCTAAGGCGCGCCTTAAGAACTGTGCCTCGCCTTGAGTGTCTTGAGGCGCTACCCCTGCGCCTAGGAGCAAGGCGCGCCTTAGGCGCGCCCGAGGCGCGCCTTTGACTACACTGGCATGGCCTTTGTTAATTTGTACATTTGTCTGCATGGTTTTTGATATATTTAATGTATGAATAATCTTGGTGAAGTAGTTTCTGTTGTGTTTTGTTTCTTGCTTTACTGATGGGTCCTTGATCGGCACTTTGGGTTTTCAATAGCATTATTTTTGTACATAGCAGAGTTATTATATATTTATGTCCTGATAGCTTTAAGTTTATTTCTTGTTGACAGAATGTTTGATGAATATCATTTTTTAATGTTTTATAGCTGATTTACTAATAGATGTAAGGTCTATTTATCTTATTTGGTGTTAGGTTTCATACTCTTCAATAGGTTATATTGATGTAAAGGTGTAACTGGGCCATGCACAGATAGAAGTTTGTGCCTTTCTGGGCTTGCATTCCAAGCATGCAGGTTAGCTTGGCATGGCACGGTTTTTGACCCATGAATCACCAAAAATTGCCCATACCGGCACAAGTGTTGGCTTAACACAAATTTGAGATGGTTTAGACAAATATACTGCCTTCCAATTTAATCTTAATTTAAACTTTTGAGGGGTGTTTTGGGTCTTTCTTTTTTGGTAGGTCGTCCGAGAAATAAGCCAATTCCTCATTTGTGTTTTACAATAATACTTCCCAAGTCATATTGCTTGTACTTGTAAGGTATCTAATAGGTTGTAGACTTTGCATACAATATATTGGATAAAGTTCCTGTCATGTCGGGCCTGACTTCAGACACGCAGGTTGGGACGGCATGATACGGTTCTTAGAGTAGGTTCTTGGTTTTTTCTAGGCTTTATTTTCATGTATGATTTGACTTAGTCTTTCATATACAATTGAATTTTGTGCAGCAGGCTCGATGCGTGGTAAGCATGCGTAGTGGGTAGCATAGTCGAGTAACATCCAATGTTTGATTTCCACTTGTTAGCACACATGATGCACAATCTATAATTTAAATCAAACTGCAATTGCAGAAGAATTGTCCAACTCAAAATGTCCTTACTGAAAACTCGACTATCGAACCAAGGGTTGCCCTATTGTCAAATTTGCTGTCAACTTCTTCAATCTTTGGTTATATTTCAAGGGCAGGAATCTACTGTTAATCGTAACTCCTAGTCTCCACTTTAACAAAAGAAGCAACAGAAAACTACTAACAAGAAGAATCTGCTGGAAATATCTTCAGTGCTGAATTCCTTTATAGATGAATAGGTGATGTAGGTTTTGTGTCATCTCTCTCCAGATATACATGGAACACAGTTATACTCAAATCAATGCAGAATGGTTTATTAAGAATGAAGGATGAGCTTAAGTTCAGCCCATATATACCACGAAGAATATATAGAACCTTTCCTAGCCAAAGAAGTCCCAACCACTACTAAACTGTACAAGTAAGATGCAACAGTTATTCAAGGTGGTGGCAGAGATGATGCAGCCAATTTTTGTTGCCCATCATGACAATTTGAAACAACACATGCAAAGAAATCTGCAAGAACTACTTGTAACCTACAATTTCATATGATTTGTTTAGAACATGAGATTAAATTCACTGATACAACAGCTTAGAGAATTAGTGAAAACTAATAGCAGCATAAATAAACTTACATGATTATTGAGCCTTCTGTTAGAGTTACCATGAGCACGATTCAAAGCATCTGTAATAGCAGTCACAAAACCAGAAGCCGACATGGAAGTGGTCTCTCTATCATGTGAACCATTTAACAAAAGCACCTACATTGAACAATGTTCAAGTATACATATCACATCAGCTTGCATATTAGATTAGCAATATATCTTCAACTTTCATAGAAGTTTCTACATGAAAAAAAAAGTAATGATTATCAATCAGAAGTTATTTCTGTGAGACAAAATTGCATTGCATTCCAGAATAAAAGGCTCTTTAACAAATAAGGTGTTAAGGAAACAAATAGAACGTTATTTGGATATCTTATATGGATAATAGAATAGTAGACCATCTGCAGCACTTAATTAGTATTATAAGTTCCTCTAAATTGAACCATGTTAGTGGAAATGTATTCTCTCTCCACTGATAGAGATTTAATCCATATTTTAGGTGTGACTTGGATTGAACATTGAAGTTTGAACCCAAGACTTATGGCACAAGCACAAGGATACTTTAGTTACTATACCATTGTGATATGATGGAACCAACAATAGCATCTCCAAAATGCACATTATGTAATATGGATGTTATCTGAGTTAATGCTGCTTATCTGCATCACAATGTTTAAGATCAAATGAGAGTCATCAACTTAAAAGTCCTGAATGGAGTCAAAAAGATACTAGTCTATTAGAGCCTTAGAAGCTTGCAGATACTTTTTTAATGGAGTCAGGCAGTGTTCCAAATGGCGGTTGAGGCGGCCACCTAGGCGGCATCTAGGCGGTACGCGGTCTCTCTCCGCACCGTTTTTGCGGTTGGCGGTGGAGTAGGCGGCCAACGGAGGTTTGGCGGAGTAGGCGGAGGTGAGGCGGCATAGGCGGACGCCTAGGTGAAGCAATACCTAACAAGATATTTTGGCGAAAAGGTTTTGCAAGCATTATCGGCCTATGGTTCACTTTTACAAAATTAAAACTTCATAAATCTTCGTTCTACAACTTAGTTATGCATGGAACACCCTTAAAATATGCATATTATGCACACACAAAAAACAGTGGCAAAATAGTCAAAAAAAATGTCCAACCGCCTAGGCGGTAGGCGGACTCTCTCCGTCGCACACCCACCTACGGCCGTTTAGAACCTTGGAGTCAGGTACTATATAGTTTGTGGCTACAAAATGACTAGCACAGTTGATAAAATTTAAGTTTTCAGCATCATCTCATGGATGCATAAGAACAGACATTATAGCTTGTCAAATCCTGTGAGATCTTAACCAACTAAACAACACTCCAAGTCAAGGCTTGATTTTTTTTATAAGAGACGTCGTAATCATGAGACTTGACTAAGATGCTTTACTTCAGCTAGTAGTATACAATGAGATGCGAGTGTAGGAACTATTTTTTGTCAAATTTAGCTTCTAGAACATGGGCTTCGCCCAAATCAACTTGGATCAAGGCTATTATAAAGGATATGGTTGTTGCATATGTTACTTAGAGGAGATGGTCATAAACAGAGAAGAATGCACAAAAATAATTGATGTGGTCGACCCCCCCCCCCCCCCCCCCCCCCCAACGCACCCACACAAACATGCACACGAAAAAGGAGGAAAAAGGCTCTGTGTTACTGTATCAAACAAGTAGTATGACCAAAAGTAGGTATGAAAAAATAATGACCCTTCCTTGTTAGATCTGTTATATGCTCACTATAGACATTCCTAATAAACACCGAAAGTGCACTCTCAATCTACTATGCTTATACGGCATATGCACTAGTAGTTATCTACTATGAGCTATTTGATGAATCATATGCTAGTATATTATAAAGAATATCTCTGAAGACAGTAGTATCTGTGAAGGTGATGCAGTCAGAGATCACCATGACAGAACTGGATATTCGGCCTCCCCACAGAGATCCCCCCGTCTACATTTAATTCTGCCACCAACTTACTATTTGGTTTGAGTTAATCTCTTCCAATGACTAATATTCAAAAGGCTTCAACAACAAAAGTTTGTATTTAAGGTATCTTAACCAACTTGGCCATTTGTTTTGCGAGAATGGCAGCGAAAGCAAGCAAGCAGTGTTCCTTGACAATAAAGCTTTTGACACAAAGGAAAGAAAGGCACAAAACGATTTTGTAATACGATTAAATATATTAGGGTAAATAACTGATTTCTAGCAGGTTATGGTTACCTTTGGAATCGGTCTTGAAGCGATCAACTCCCCAATCCCATGTAAAACCTATAAGTAATTTAAATGCAGTTAATAGAAAACTTTGAACAATGAGATAACACGAGAAAAATTAAAATAAAGAAAAAAACTGAAAAAAGTAGATATGACAAAGCCAAATGTATGTGTGAATCAGAATTTAAGGAACAAAATTGCAGAAAGATATATAAAAATCCCCTTTTTTCCAAAAAGAAATATCAAGCAAACTGGAGATCTGAAACATAACACAAGTCTAGATGATACAAGGATTTCAACAATGCTGTGCGGACACGAATATGACAAGGTGATATGAACAAGGTGACATGGACACGGCATTCACACCAGTGTCTCCTAGTGTATTTTGGACTATCTGTGTGATGAGACTTATTTCAGATATCTGACACATCGCGACACAGACAATGTCAATTTTACGAGTATCCATGCTTCCTAAGATTTCAATGTCCAGGAAACATTATGAATAACTATGTGGCTCATGAATATATTGATTACTGTGAACAAAGAGTGAAACTATGAATCAGGAATGAGTGTTAAGATCAAACTCTATAGTTTGAACCAAAAAAGTGATAATAACAGGTGCTCATCATCTGACTCAGGTTAGAACTAGAGTCGGGAAAAAACCCATTACTCAATTATAATACAAATATATGCTCAAAAATCAAGAAAGCATGTGCTACATGACTAGAATCAGTTATTTGACGAACTATGACCCAAACAGAATGAACAAACACAGTATCTTTAGCAAAGTTGAATTAGCATGCTTGGACACAAAGTAGACCCTGCTGGCCTACAGTCAATATGCATGATATTATGAGCTCACGGACTTTATTATATTGACATATTTCACATATCAATACCTAGAAAACTATAGGGAAAAACATTAAATTGAAAAAGAAAATGATAACTTGATTTTTAAACATTATTCACTATACACATTACAGCTTGATAAGTAATATGTTAGAAGAATATTCAAATTGATCTTTGATTAGTTGCAGCAAACTCTAAAACTTTGGGTTATTTTACATCACTTCACTGCAGAGAACAGTGCAATCTATCATACAGAAAGATCATAAACGAACTAGGCCCACCAGCCCATAAATGAATGATTCTATTAACTCATATTTTGACCTATGTCACATATCAATACCTAGAAACGTATAGGAAGAAATATTCAATGGAAAAAGAATATGATACTACTTGATTTATAAACATATTCTATATAAAAATTACAGCTTGATGGGTAATTTGTTATAAAGAACAATTCAAATTGGACTTTGATTAGTTGTAGCAAACTACTTTGGGTTATTTACATAACTTCAGTGCAGAGTACAATTCAATCTATCATCATAAAAGAACTAGGCCCACCAACCAATAAAATATGCAAAAGGAACAAAAATAAATGGATCAGAGATGTTACCAGGGATGGACAAATAGAAGTGAAAAGAGAACCCATTCCATAAACAATGCAATCCACTTTACTTAACTGTTCCAGAACTGTAGGATTCACAGCAGGAAAAACCTATATGGAAGAAGTAACTTAATTGCTAAAAATATGTAACATGGTTCAGAAGAATGTGCTCATAACACGAAAGACTAGAAATATACACATATATTAAAACTAACATTAATATAAATTGAACTTGTATAATAAGAATAATCTAATAGTGTCTATACATGTACAGAAGAAAATAATCTACTTATCAAATAAAAATTTGCAATAAGTAAAGAAAAAATGTCACAGATTTAACCCTTATCTATGCAATCCTATAGCATCCAGATATTAAGTGCCGTATTTAGGAGGTCAAAAACTAAGGAGGGAGAAAAGAGAGGTTATAGGCTTGTTAATGGTAAGAGAAAGAGTAGAGACAGGTAATAAGAAATGTATCAAGAGTGTGAAAAAAAATAGTAAATGAAAATGATATGAAAGAGGCGGAGTTGTTTTCAGGAGATCAACGAAACCACCAAGAAAGTCTATATGGAAGCAGATGAGTTACTCGGGACAGATCATGGTGTACTATTGCCATAAATTAAGACTTCTGAAGTTAAGGAAGCTTTGAAGATAATGAAAGTGTGAAAGTTGTAGGTCCTTATAATATTCTATTGAGGTATGGAAATGTTTAGTAGAGAGAGGTTTCATATTGTTCACTAATTTATTCAACCAAATCCTTGGGCTAGAAAAAGTCTGAAGAACTAGTATGATAATATCACATATAAAAACAAGGGAGATATACAGACTTGTAGTGACTATCGAGGAATCAAGCTTATGAGCCATACCATGAGACTCTAGGAGATAATAATTTAGCAGAGAATAAGAAATGAAACAAAGATTCAGAGAATCAATTTGGTTTCATGACAGGGAGATTTACCATGGAAGCCATTAAAAACCACCTTACAAATAAAAACAAAGTATAAAAAAGGGTATGACCCAAACATCTTTTACAGCCAAAATTCCTTATCTCACTAATCTGATGGAAGCTATATCAAGCAGCAATTGTTAAGACATGCTACCAACAATGAAGAACAATCACAAAGACACAACATTTAACATGGTTCAAAGATCTTCTCCTACGTCCAGGATTGCACACAAGTTATTTTATTATTTCTGAAAGAGTTACAATTACAAGATATTGAAGTCATATTTATAACAAGAGATTAGGACGACCACCGACTTCAATAACTATCCCTACTAACGTACTGATTGAACTTATACTACTATTGTACGAACACGTATAACAAAAACTAATATCGGGGCTACTCTCCCCGAACCCCCGCTTTAGTCACAAGGGGACGTTGCCCTCCTTGCAACCCTCTACGAACTCAGCATCGAGTTTGATCAGCGAAATTGGGATTGGATTACAACAGAAAATCAGATCAAAGCTCAACAATCTCCTACTTGGAGATTTATCTGATGACTTTTGCACCATGCAATTATACTATTGTAATTCAATAACTCGCATGCATCGTCTCCTCATTAATCAACCATGGAGGCCAATTGAGGTTGCACACAACCATTATTTCTCTACAGTCGCAATCTTTGCCAACATATCAGCAGGATTATCAGTTCCATGAACCTTCTTCAATGTCAATGTTCCAAGAAACCGCAAATAAAGTGATACTTCAGCTAAATATGTTTCGCCCTGACGTGAAAAATGAAAATAAGGATTCTTTCCAAGATGAATTGTGCTCTGGTTGTCGCAAAAGAATGTTGTTATCTTGTTTTTTACCAAATCTTCTAAGAAACTCTTCACTCAAATATCTCCCTGCTTGCTTATGTGACTGTCACATATTCAGCTTCAATAATAGAAAATGTCACAATTCCAATTTATAACATAATTCGCGGTACTCCTATTAATATCTCCTCCCAAGTCAACATCAACAAATCCTTGAAGAGTTGAGCTTCCCTTTTGTAACAAAGTCATCTATCATTACTTCCTTTTAGACATCGGAAGATCCACTTGACCGCCTCCAATGTTACTTTCTTGGATGAGGCATGTACTATCTCACAGCTCTCAATGCATGTGCAATATCATGCACGGTACAAACCATTGCATGCATAAGACTATCAACAATTGATGTGTACGGGACTTTGGACATGCATCCTTGCACTTCCTCAGTCTTGGGTGATTGCTCCTTTGAGAATCGAGCTAAAAGAGTGCTAACATGCTTTGTATTTTGCATTTTATATCAATTCAACTGTTCAAGACTTTTTCAATATACCCAGCTTGTGATAATGTCAACATACCAGTTGTCTTGTCCCAAACCATCCTCATCCCAAAAATCTGCTTCACAACTCCTAGATCCTTCATTGCAAACTCCTTCAATAGTTCTAGTTTTAAATTGCCTATCTTTTGTATAATGGATCCTGCAACAAACATACCATCTAAATCAAGGTTCAAAGTATCGTATCGGGAACGGTATTGGCAGTATCGACAGTATCGATGGTTTCGGATCGGAGTATCCAATTTTTTGGTATCGGTTGTATCGACAATATTTAATAATTATTAATAAATTAGTAAAAGAATTGAAAAAATAATTTACATATTTACGCATTATTTAAGTATTTTTTATGTTTTTTTATTATAATTGAATAAAACAATAGTCATCATTGCTGATTGGTTTACCTGCGATATATAAGTTTTTTTTTCTTTTACATATTTTTAGTTACAATCGTGTCATAGCCGTATCCAATTATACTATTTATTTTAATTAATTGTACGTTCCTTAAAATTTCTCTCTAATTAATTATTAATATTTTATTATAATGAAAAGGATTTAATAATTTAATTAGATGAATTTTTATAAAAGTTCATGGATTAAATTTGCAATTGTATTTTTAGACTTACCAACTCATTGGGTTAGGTGTCAATATGAGAGAGTAGGTGGCATCTTCTAAGACATGTGGCACTTAATAATGCCACATGGGTTGGATGCATGAAGAGGGGCTCTCTTCATGAGCCACCTCACCCTCTTTCTTCTCCTTCCTCTTTTATTTCTTTTCCTCTCCCTATTCCCTTCACCATCACCAAAACCCAAACCCCCTCTTTCAAAAAAAAAAAGAGAGAAGGAAGATGAAGAAGAAGATGGAGTAAAGAAGAAGAAATTGGAGAAGGAGCAAGCCCTAATTTCCAATTCCAAACCCAAATCATTTTCCCAAGGCAAGTCCTCCCCTACCTATATTAATTACATATAATTTCTAATGGAGTTGTAGAAGCTATGGCACAAATATTACACTAATGTAAATCTGGAAAAAAATCTTGCACAGTTTTATTGTGAGACTGTTTTGACCTAATAAACTTCACTAAAATAAAAATGTCTAAACGAGTTATCTAGGAAATTCGACGCCATTTTCGAAAACATATAATATGATGGTATTATGATTTATGTACTAGGAGCTACATGCCGTGCAACATGGATGAAATATTCTGGAATGATATTCTGGAATTTATTTTACAGTATTTTTCGGATCAGTTTTGATCTAGCAGACGTCATTAAAATTGAAATATGTCTGAAAAAGAATCAAAGAGGACTCGATAAGCTTTCCGACGATATATGATACAATAGGGTTTGAGTTTATATGGTGAAAGTTATGGATCGTACAACATAGGTGTACAATTCTGGAATTGAATCAGGAATCCGGTGTATACATAATTTTGTACGACAGATTTGACCTATTAAACCCTATCAAAATGAGAATATGTATGAACAGAAATCGAAGAGAATTCGATAAGCTTTTCAGCGGTATATAATATGATAGTATCTAGATGTATATATTAGGAATTATTAACCGTACAATATCATCGTCGAAACCTGAAAACAATTTCTGTAATTTAAGGACACAACAACTTTGTATTCTAATTTTGACCTATTAAACTTTATCAAAATCCAAAATGTGTAAACACGTGTTTCGTAGAAAATTTGATAAGCTTTCCAACGATATATAATATGATGGTATTCAGATTTATATGATAGGAGTTATGCTATTTGCAAGTAGAGGATACATATTTGGGATTCTGGACAACTTAGTTTTGTGTTTTTATATAATTCTTATCTACTATATTAACTGCGTGTAACCGGTGTAGAGTTGTTCCACCGAAGGGGCTTTGACCCATTTCAATTCTACGGAGAGTTGCTCTGGGTCGGTTATATTACTGTGTTTGAAGCTCGAAATACAAAGGAGACTGTCGAAATTTTCAATAATTTCGGGAGTTAGCCAAAGTTAGAGAATTCCTAGATTAGGAAAATCTAATTGAATAATCTAAGTTTATATCCAGCTTCCTAGTCACATGTTACTACCATATGGCGTGTTGTCTTTGACACACGAGATGGTAAAATAAGTTGAACAATTCATTGCCAACGATTATTACCATATGGCGTGTTGTTCCGATACACGAGATGGTAATGAGTTGGATAATCATCTGCCAACAAAATATTACCGTATGGCGTATTGTCTTTGACATACGAGATGGTAATTGAGTTGGAACATGATATTAGACATAGGAGTTAATAGACTATTATCTGTAGTTGTAGTTGCATCATGGGGTGTGAGAGAACAACTGGATCACGTCTATCGAAATCCTTGCAATATAATAACAGAAAAAGCTGATCAGTAGTCCCGCATCTGTAAGGCCTTGCGATGTCGGGGGTGAGGCCTAGCTCACCAACAGAGAACAGTCCAGTAAATTTCGAGAATAACATCAGAATTTAAAAAGTTAATGTATACAAGTTTCCCACAAGATGTGGGGGGGTCGGATCTAAGGCACCGTACCCAATCCAGACACCACCTGGTCCCGGATAAATGGAATTATTGTCGGAAAAATAGAGAATGATCGTGATCCAAATGTGTTCTCTAAACTGCATCATCATATAGGAAACTTGACTATGATTGTGGTAGTGAATTTAGGTTGTTGTGATTGTGACGGTAGTCGTTATTTATGAATTATTAGGATTTAGTCGTAGGACGAACACTAAGGAAATTCACTAGAATGAGATCTAGTCAGAGTCAAATTTTAAGTTAACGTTATAATCCCTCAGAATTAATCTCAATTTCTTTACTTTGGAATTCCGAGAATCCGATCATCTCAGTGATTCTCAATTTACTTATTTTATTTTCTCGTCTTTGACTGAGGACTTGTATTTCGTTTGACGACCTAGTATTGTTCACTAGATTTGTTGACATACTTCCAAGGAGCTGTTATTGTACATTGAAGAAAAGCTGGAGAACAAGAACGAGATGTGACGATTGAAGGCAATCATATTGAAATCAGATCTTCTTATCATCAATTCAGGTATATAAATATATAATTATAATTGGGTTAATAGTTGTAATGGGTAGAATAGTCCATTTCAAATTTATAGTTTCAGAATGCCCATTTGAATAATATTAATTTTATTTTGCCAATTATGACCTGTGATAACCTATCCTAGAACCTTACGGGCGACAATCGCGAATATGGGTACTGGAGTATTCGTATGTCGCGTAGCCTTGGGATGATGTTACGTACTCGGCTCGCCGTATTCTGGAAGCAGGGCGTGACACGTCTTTTAGTGGTGGCCCATGCAGGTCTCGAAAATAAAGAACCTAGGATAGGATGCAGGTGTTGATTTGGATTCATTTATGGTAAAGACAATATTGAATGTCTTGAAATTGTCAGATAATCAAGAATGACGTTTGGCATATTCAGATCACATGGAATAAAGAGATTCAGACTTAGACCAGTTACATTTTCGACTGAAAGTTCTCGAAAGATAGAAAATATAAGAATAATTTTGAGTCCAGCTGGATTCTTTTATAATAAAGGATTGAGGTATGATACAGAGTGAGATTCTGATGCAGTTAGCTTCATGAGTCATATGTTGATAAAAGATTGATTGATTTCTTAAGAAGGAATTGGACGATATAAGATAAAATACTTGGGATCCAAATAGAAGTATCGGTTGGATTTGGCCTAGTAAAGGATTGTAGAAAATTCTTTAAGGTTATCGAGCTTGACAACATCAGTAAACCTGTGTTTGGGTATATCTAGAACTATTATATAGAATAGGATGGTAAGAAAAGAAGGACCATGTAGCCAATAGCCAATAATGATTTAAGATTTTGGAATGAATATAATATGTTTTTGGAGATTAGCATAGATATAAATATGGCTTGGAAGGATTATTTGGTAAGCTAGTATTAGCAATATCTTGCTTAAGGTATAAGCATAATATATATTATATTGTATATAGCTTATTGAATGTAGTATAACTCCTTGATATTTTGATTTTATTATTCTTAAATTTCGACTCGTCCCATTTTCTTGCCAGATTTTCATATATCTATTTTCCAAATTCCTAACCTACTTGAAATTTTTATCTCCTTATTTCATCCTTATCTTATCAATTTAGAATCCTAAATTATATCCTTGTTACTCCATCAATTTATTTTTTAACAGTATTCCTGATTTCAGTAAGTGTTCTCCTTCTAAATACCCTATAGGCATTACTCATTAATTGTTCACTGGATTTCTTGTAAAACAATATTTTCATTTGAATATTTGTGATTGAATTCCCTGTGAAGGAATATTTATTTATTTTATGTCCAATTGATGTAATTTTTAAGGGTCTCTTGTTGGAATTGGTTTTGATGATCGAGAATTGTTCTTGAAGGATTAAAATAATATTAGATAAGGATTTGGGATAGTGAAACGGATGGCCTGGAAAGAAAAAAAAATTATATGGATCGTGTATGGAATGTCGTTGCTTGAATTGAATGTGATTGAATTTTGAATTGCGTAAGAGGACTCGACGGTGAGATTACAAGATAGTACGATCGAAAGTTTGATTGGAGGATTTGAGAATGACCCTAAGAATGTGAAAATTGTATCGATCAACAATCTGAGATAGACAAGAACTGATTTGATCTTGAGTATGGACGAGTTAATTCTGTATCAGATTCAAAAGATTAACATTTGGTGGAACTAATTCGAGTAGTGAATGGATGTTTCCTCGATTATATTGAGGTATATCGGAATTGATGGATGTTGATTCAATGATATTCTGTCTAGATGAATAATGAATTTGATGCATAATGAATCATCCAGTTTTGTTGTCTCGATTGATGCTAATTTGTGGACTATAGGTGGATCGAATGATAGTATAGAAGTTACGGATGACTTGATTGAAGTGACCATGAGTATAAATAAATGGATATTAGTTGAACCCGACTTGATAAATTCTTGGTGATTGATCATTGATTATGAGTGACAAAATTGATAACTTAGAGAAATCTTGAGTCGATATATCTTGGATGAAATTAATATGTAAGATGAAGTGATTGGTAACCACGAAAATTTTTCTGACTTATGGATTGATATTAAGTTGGTTTGAAGATAAAAGTAAAACTAAATGCATGAATCGAGGGACGAACAAGATTGGAATTGGAAGTAAATTATGATTGGAGAAATTATGTTGCATATATAACTTATGATTGGTGACTTAGAATTACTATTTGGATTGGTGACTGAGATATGAGAATTTTGATATCTCTATATTACTCACTATTTTTGGATTCAATTCCTAATAAGATGAAGTATTTGTTAATTGAATTTCTTGTGATTGAGTATACAACTTTTTACATTTACAGATTTGACGAGACAGTAAAAAAAAAGAAAAAAAGAAAATTGATGTTTGTTAGTTGAATCATGGAATGAGAAGTTGTTGCAGCTATCCGGATTAGCGAGTTATAAGATTATCATATCACGTCAGAAAATGAGAATAAGTAATATGATTTTGAATTCGAAGAATACATAGTTATAGGTTGAAACATTATGGTGGCTGACCATTTTATTTGATCATATGGAATTCCAACAATCTTTAAGATATCAAGTATTTTCGAATTGTCTTTATTTCCATGAATCTTTTGATATATATGTTTCAAAATAATTCATTTGATATAGATTACTACTTCATCTCTGTAAGGTGGGTAGAATATCTCAATTCTCTTTATACTTGTTTTGAAAAGTTTATCTTCAAAATTTTAAATTTCGAGGACAAAATTTTGTAAGGTGGGTAGAGTGTCATAGCCGTATCCAATTATACTATTTATTTTAATTAATTGTACGTTCCTTAAAATTTCTCTCTAATTAATTATTAATATTTTATTATAATGAAAAGGATTTAATAATTTAATTAGATGAATTTTTATAAAAGCTCATGGATTAAATTTGCAATTGTATTTTTAGACTTACCAACTCATTGGGTTAGGTGTCAATATGAGAGAGTAGGTGGCATTCATATATGTTTAGGTGGCATCTTCTAAGACATGTGGCACTTAATAATGCCACATGGGTTGGATGCATGAAGAGGGGCTCTCTTCATGAGCCACCTCACCCTCTTTCTTCTCCTTCCTCCTTTATTTCTTTTCCTCTCCCTATTCCCTTCACCATCACCAAAACCCAAATCCCCTCTTTCAAAAAAAAAAGAGACAAGGAAGATGAAGAAGAAGATGGAGTAAAGAAGAAGAAATTGGAGAAGGAGCAAGCCCTAATTTCCAATTCCAAACCCAAATCATTTTTCCAAGGCAAGTCCTCCCCTACCTATATTAATTACATAAAATTTCTAATAGAGTTGTAGAAGCTATAGCACAAGTATTACACTAATGTAAATCTGAAAAAAAAATTCCTGCACAGTTTTATTGTGAAACTGTTTTGACCTAATAAACTTCACTAAAATAAAAATGTCTAAATGAGTTATCTAGAAAATTCGACGCCGTAAAACATATAATATGATGGTATTATGATTTATGTACTATGAGCTACATGCCATGCAACATGGATGAAATATTCTGGAATGATATTATGGAATTTATTTTACAGTATTTTTCGGATCAGTTTTGATCTAGCAGACGTCATTAAAATTGAAATATGTCTGAACGAGAATCAAAGAGGACTCGATAAGCTTTCCGACGATATATGATACAATAGGGTTTGAGTTTATATGGTGGAAGTTATGGGTCATACAACATAGGTGTACAATTCTGGAATTGAATCAGGAATCCGGTGTACACATAATTTTGTACGACAGATTTGACCTATTAAACCCTGTCAAAATGAGAACATGTATGAACAGAAATCGAAGAGGATTCGATAAGCTTTTCAGCGGTATATAATATGATAGTATCTAGATGTATATATTAGGAATTATTAACCGTACAATATCATCGTCGAAACCTGGAAATAATTTCTGTAATTTAAGGACACAACAGCTTTGTATCCTAATTTTGACCTATTAAACTTTATCAAAATCCAAAATGTGTAAACACGTGTTTCGTAGAAAATTTGATAAGCTTTCCAACAATATATAATATGATGGTATTCAGATTTATATGATAGGAGTTATGCTATTTGCAAGTAGAGGATACATATTTGGGATTCTGGACAACTTAGTTTTGTGTTTTTATATAATTCTTATCTACTATATTAACTGCGTGTGACCGGTGTAGAGTTGTTCCACCGAAGGGGCTTTGACTCATTTCAATTCTACGGAGAGTTGCTCCGGGTCGTTTATATTACTGTGTTTGGAGCTCGAAATACAAAGGAGACTGTCAAAATTTTCAATAATTTCGGGAGTTAGCCAAAGTTAGAGAATTCCTAGATTAGGAAAATCTAATTGAATAATCTAAGTTAATATCCAGCTTCCTAGTCACAAGTTATTACCATATGGCATGTTGTCTTTGACACACGAGATGGTAAAATAAGTTGAACAATTCATTGCCAACGATTTTTACTATATGGCGTATTGTTCCGACACGAGATGGTAATGAGTTGGATAATCTCCTGCCAACATTAGTTATTTGAATTCGTATAGGTTGTAATAAGTATTTATCATTTTCACGAGGCTGATTTAAATCTTCTTCTTTAGAAGATTCATCGATATTTTCTAACTAATTGTTCTTCAATTGATTATACCAAATTAATTCGAGTCAATTATATATTTCGTACACTCTACAAAACCGACAAGAGTCTGATGTACAAATAAAAGAATGACTAGAACTAAGACTTATTTTACTAAGTAATAGTCAATGTTCCTCTCCAAGCTTCATGGTTAGAAACCATAGTAAACAACAGAGGAAAGGTTCGCACGGTCATTAACTATAAAAAGGTTAACGATAATACAAAGTTTGAATTTCTTGTTCTTCTTCTAGAAAGGTAAATTTGTATTTTATCAGTATGTCATCTAGTAATAGAACATAGAACATTTTGGTGGTTTATGAATCTTATCTTGTTTTGCAAATGTTGGATTCCTTTACTCAAATTAGAAATATATTTTCTTCCATAATTTAGTAAATAGTTCTTTCAGGGTTTTAAAGGTGGCTTGAAACTTTTGTAACTTGTCCGGAGTATGATCTTGTAATTATAACTTACTGTTAATAATTCTTTTGGCAAGGTATTATATCTCGTCTGTGTATAATACTATTTTATTGGGACTAAGAATTATAACATGCATAAGAAATATATCACTTATAATATAATGATCTTAATGTTATCCTTTAGTTCAAGCATAAACTAATATATCATCAATGTAGAAAAACACAAAATTGATGATGAGATACAAAAAAATGGTATTCATCCATTTTTGATAAATTTGTGGCTCATTCTTTAATCTGAACGGCATCACATTTCATTCATAATGGTTGAAAGGTGTATAAAAAATTCTAAGCCCACGAGTTGCTTTTACAAAGATGCTTTTATAAAAGATACAGACCCACCACGTCTTTTCGAGTGTCGGATTCATCTACAGTCGTCCACGTGTATATACAGTAATGGTAATCTAACATTTTATCAATATTGTGTTCCTCGATAATATCTCCCAAATGTTCCTCTTTGAAGCTCTTATAATTCCATGTTTTGAGTAAGCCCTTTGAATGACGTTTATTGCTATTTTATCAGATTGTTTAGATTGCTCTAAACCATCAATTGAATGAGTCACAATAGTCGTCTCAGTATACTTTTGTATGTCATGTTTTGAAAAATACATCAAAGCATAATGCTACGGCCATGCACAAGTTATTTTATTATTTCTAAGAGAATTAGAAGAGATTAAAGTCATATTTATAACAAGAGAGTAGGACGACCACTGACTTCAACATAATTACCGAACTATCCTACTAATGTAGGGACTGAACTCATCCTACTCTTGTAGGGACACGTATAATCAGGGGCTCTGTCCCCATTGCCCCCGAACCCTCAACTTACAAGAAAATAAGTGGCCTCCCTAGAACCCCCACCAACTCAATATCCAGTTGGATTGGCAAAATTGGGGTTGGATGTATGGTAGAAAATCTGACCAAAGCCCCACAATCTCTAACAACAACCAATCCAAGATCCAAGCATTAATTCAATTTATCTTTTTCTTATTATCATCAGTTGATAATCTCTATTTTTGTTCATTTCATTGGCCACCATGTAGCACAAGCAACAGTATGCTGGCAAAGTTACCATAATATGAGAACTCAAGTGAAGCAAAGAATTTTGGTTTATATCATTCAATACATGATGCAAGCCTAAATTTTGAGGCTCCGTCAAATTGCATTCTAACATAACAATATGCAAAAAAGCATCAAGCAATCTTATATCATAACCAAAATGGAAACACCACCAACCTCATGTAACAGGTTACAACCCTCACTTGACATATAAAAAACCCTCTTTATTCCACATGGCAGTCGTGTAGCAGAAGCGCAATCCTGCATAATACAGGCATCAGTATAGTAGATCAGGATAGACCAAAAGTATATTCCACTACTAACAAGTATTGAGTTCACAGCATGGGAAAACTAAACACGCACATTGAAATAACAATTCCCTCCTCTCTTTCACAAAACCGTCCCAGAGTCGTTTTTTCTCTTCGCTTAACCTTTAATACACTGCGCTTACCCTAGTGATGTGTGCAACAAGATAAATGCAATATATGGTGGAATCTCTGCAAAATCCTCCTATGATATGGAGGGGAGATCCTGCTCATAATACTAACAGATACCTAGCTTCTGATAATGTGGCTAGGAACATATTTACCAATCATTTTCGGCTTTGAGGTCTGTCAGAATTTTATGTGGAATAAAAATAGCAAGGTACACCTCAAAGTTGCCATAAAATCGATATATATATATATATATGAAATGGTAATTGTGTCGAACGCCTCCCACTTGAAATCGATCTCCTGACCACTCGGGCCGCATGTCTCATCGCTACCACTAGGCTATAGAGCCAACTAGACACAATTACCATTTCATATATATATATATATATATATATATATATATATATATATATATATATATATAACGGTATATGAGCCAATGGCTTATATTCTAGAATGAGTCATGCCATGTTGGACCAATAGGAGAAAAGATTCCACATGATCCAACATGGCAATGTTGTTTTCAATTTTTAAATATTTTCTCCTATTAGTCCAAGGTACCAATTAGCTCATTCTATAATATGAGCAATTGGTTCATATCCGCCTTCCCATATATATATATATATATATATATATATATATATATATATATATATATATAATTTTATTTTTGAAAGAAGGTAATTGTGGCGAACGCTCCCACCGGGAATCGATCTCCTGACCACTCGGGCCGCATGCATCTCTCTTAACCACTAGGCTAGAGGTCATTTGCTATATATATATATATATATATATATATATATATATATATATATATATAGTTTATGTAACAAACCCACTTTGACTTTTTGGAACTCATTTATAACTTGTACAAGTTATTTGGTTGCGGATTGTTTATCTTATAAGTTAATAGGTGCAGATTAGTCATAACCTGCTTTTGGCCGGGATGACAGGATATACTAGACCCTTATATAACAAGTTTATATACTTGAACCCTACCCAATTAGTGTATATATGTGGAACCTTTTCTGTCCAATCTCAAAGCTAAAACTTCTTTTGTTTAGTCATCAACACTAACGTTCTTGCTTTCAGAACATCTTCCAAGGCTATCTAGCTTCCACCACCTCTGACAATGTAGAGCTATGCCCTCTTCCACTCACTCTTTGTTTTCTTTCTCTATGCCTCCCTCTACTTTTTTTTTTTCTTTTATTAGTATGTGATCTAAGTTAGGTTTATCAAAGTTCCACCTTTTTACTATTTTGAGGACTTTAATGAGGAAGGCTATGGTTCATTAATTTATACTTAAAATTAGGGATACTGGCGAGTATTTCTATAGGTTGACCAATATCAATACTTTTATGGAGTTTCACATCAAGTTGGCTCAGACCCTATACAATACAGCCGATATGTATCAGTATTGGCCTAGTTTTAAAACCTTGAGTTAAGATATTTATGGCTGTTTGTTTGTTGGCATTGAACATCTAGATTAAGACTGCATTGAGGAATTTGAAACATATATGCACCTGAATTTTGTTACTCTCTAACCCTATTGTTCCAATTTCCTACCATCAACCTAACCTTCATATTTTTCTTGCATCTCCCTTTGGTTTTTTTTCTTGCAGTTGTTAAGTTTAAACCAAGATTCAGTTGACTGACTACTTCGACACGAAAACCTAAATTCTTTCCTGCACCATTAATCCCAAGCCCTAGGCCATGTTCATTTGTCATCTTTTTCTCTACTCTTTTTGCAAATCTACAATCTAGTGACAAGGTAAGAAAAGACTAGTAGAAACCTAAAAAAAAGAAAGAAATTGGAGTAAAATTTTGAATCATTATAAAATAAAATTCTGAAGGTGACTTTTATAGTTTTGTCGCATATTCACACTTCAAACTAAGAACAAGTCCTAGATTGATCTGATCGTGCATGCATCAAACATAAGAATGTTAAAATAATTATCATATTACATGTGTGTGCCTGCCCATCCAAAAAGATGGGATATGAAATGATACTTGGATATGAATCTATAAGGAACTTAGAGAGTGTATACTGAACATAACAATACCAAGGATATTGAAAGAATGGATAAGGTTATAAATGTAACTCTCAATATACTTTTGTATAGTGATGACTAAATGAGGGGGACTCAAATAGACTCGGGCGTTTGGTATGCGGAATACTATATAGCCGGGAATTCTATATTCCCGGGAATCAAATTTCAAGAAATTAAATTCCCTGGAAAATTATATTCCCATGTTTGGTGACAATATAAATATTCCCGGAATAAAAAATAAAAAATAATAATAACGAAAAAAAATGAACAAATATAAAAAAAAAACCGGTAAAAACGACAAAAAATCGGAAAAAACGAAAAAAAATGGTAAAAACGACAAAATAACAAAAAAAACGACAAAAACGATGAAAAACGACAAAAAATCGGTTAAAACGACAAAAATGACCAAAAAGCGACCAAAAATGTATAAACGACAAAAATAACAAAAAATAACCAAAAAGCGACAAAAACGAAAAATAATCGATAAAAACGACAAAAAAGGACAAAAAATCGGTTAAAATGACAAAAAAATCGGTTAAAACGACAAAAAATGACAAAAAAATCGGTTAAAAACGACAAAAAAGGTTAAAAACAACAAAAAAATCGGTTAAAACGACAAAAAATAACCAAAAAGCGACAAAAACGAAAAATAATCGATAAAAATAACAAAAAAGGACAAAAAATCGGTTAAAACGACAAAAACTTGGTTAAAACGACAAAAAATAACCAAAAAGCGACAAAAACGACAAAAAAATCGGTAAATCGACAAAAATGACAAAAACGCCATAAAATTAGTAAAAATGACCAAAAAGCGACAAAAAACGACTAAAAATCGGTAAAAACAACCAAAAAAACTACAAAAACGACAAAAAAAATCGCTTAAAACGACAAAATTGACAAAAAAGCGACAAAAATGACAAAATTTGGGTAAAAACGACAAAAATTAATCAAAAAGTGACAAAAGACAAAAAATGGATAAAAACGACAAAAAATCGCTTAAAACGACAAAAGATTGGTAAAAATGACAAAAAGCGATAAAAACGGCAAAAAATAATCAAAAAGTGACAAAAAGACAAAAAAAGGTAAAAACGACAAAAAATCGCTTAAAACGACAAAAAATTGGTAAAATGACAAAAAAGCGATAAAAACGACAAAAAATAATCAAAAAGTGACAAAAAAGACAAAAATGGGTAAAAACGACAAAAAATCGCTTAAAACGACAAAAAAAATGGTAAAAACGACAAAAAAGCGATAAAAACGACAAAAAAAAGAAAAAATATTCAAAACTAATCAAAATTGATAAAAAAAGAAAAAAAAATTTAGACAATTTTTTTTGCCCGGGCAAAAAAAAAAAAAATACCCACCTATTCTCAAGGGATAGAATTCCCATGTTTTGTAGGTAAACTATTTATCCGGATATTTATAATTTCCGGGAATAAATTTTTTATAAGCCAAACAAACGTGGTAATAGATTTCCATCTTAAATTTTTCCGGGAATAAAAAAAAATACCGCGTACCAAACGCCCCCTAAGGGACTAGAAGCATGAATCTTGGGATCTTTGCTTTCCTATGTAAATAATATGTGTAGATGTTTACCCAGCTTGCTGAAGCTCTAAAAGTAACCATTGACATAAAGTACTATTAAGAAGAATAAATGTTACTGACCCAAGAACATAAGGGTCAACTTAATGGTTAGGATTAATAAAATTGATGGTATTCAAGGGTTCTTTCTTGATGGAACTTACATTCCTTTCAGTTTCTCCTTGCAAATTGTGTATATTATCACTTCTTGCACTTTTCTTAATTACCATTATTTAGCTAAAAGGACGCGTGCTTTTTTTTCCCCTAACAGTACTATGAGGAATACATTAGAGGTGCAAATGCTGATTCTTAAAATTATTGCTATCAAAAAGAGCAATTAAGTTTTCAGTTTACATTTTCCCTAGTATAATTAATCTTACGGAGCTATAGCCTCCATACAAGAACATGAACCAAAAGAAAAGGGTATAATGAGAGTGACAACAAATAACAAAAATGATGAACCTATAAAAACAAGCCTATATGTAAGCACACCTTATTTATCAATCCCATGTGTCCATTAGTTGGATGTGATATTTCATTTTGACCACGGATAATAGTGCCATCCTGGTAGTAATTTCACAAAATTAAAAGGAGAAGACAGAAATATGATGGTCAAGAACTAGTTTAGATATCCCTCATAGTTTTTCACTGTACCTCAAATTAAATTTCACAAGAATAAGAGAGAGAAATTAACTATTAAGGTCTAATGAACATCTTCAGAATCCAATGATCTCACTATGATAGTATAAGTTATAGATACAGAAATGAACACAAAGGGTGTGAGGCAACAGCATACTGTAAAAACCAAAAGACTATCAGTTTGTGAACATAGATATAGGAAAGCACACAATACGGCCTACAAAATTAAGGTGCAGCTGCAGCTCTAAACGTTTCAGAAAGAATCTGATGAGGATATCGCACCAAATAGGCTCAAATATTATTCGCGTCGTCCCTACAAATATCAAGCCAAAGTCGTGTCCATCGGATGGTACTAAATAGTTCATGTTTGCTATATTTTACTAGTCAAATAAAGAGCACATGGCTCATTGTTTTTTATTAAGTAGTTTAGTCCCACATCGGAAGTTGGTGAGTATGAGAAATTTTGAGAAGGCTATTAATAAAGGTCTTGCTATGTAATTACTCACTGAATGAATAAATAAATAATTGTATTTTCTATTAAATGAATACTCATCTTTCTTTCTAAAAGTTTTGTTCTGTCTCTCCCTCCTCTATTTATATCAAGAAGCCCCCTTCCCCAATTTCCAAACCCAAGCCGTCACTACTCTTAGTCCTATCATTTAGAATCCCTTGAAGAAAAAGGCACCTAAGCTATCTCTTGAAGATAGCAATAATCCGCATTCGACGAAACAATCCTTCATCAACTTTGGAGCACGTTGAATCATACACAACTTGGGTAAACCTTAACTTGTACTTGGTATCTTACGAATCTAAAATCCATCATTCTTTATACAAGTATTTATCCGCTGCCAAATCCGCAAATAAAAAAGTGAGTGATTCTACTAACAACAAATTAGATCTAATATTAATTGTTGAACTATCCGATATAAAGAGAACTATTTTGCATTAGTTTGATCTAGTCAACTACTATTAAAGGACAACATGATTGCTTGAATTATTGCTAGTTTATTGCTGAAAAAATCACCGTCTTTAACTAAATAATCAAATGAAATCTCGTATTGAACATTATTAACTTGGTTCTTGCGTTGTGTATCTAAAACTCATACATATCTTGCATCATTCTGGTCAGAGCACAACTTTCGTGCTCTTGCATGAACAAGATCATGTCATATCATTTAGAATCAATCTACTATGACACAAATATTCATGTTGCATCACACAAAACCAAATTACTCCAATCTTATTTTGATTGATAATCGTGATTGCATTTGTTAGTTCATTTCATTAAATCAATTTAAGGGCAACCACCCTAAGCAAGATACGGTGGGGAGTTCATAACCCTTCCGTCGCCAACAAATCACAATCCTTGTATTATTTCCAAGTCAAAATTAATTCTAAAATCAATTAGACATTGGCCCTAGGAATTTTGGTCCAATTAGTAGAACTGTTGTAGGCAACTCTAGTAAACATTTTCATGCTTTCGTTGACTAGTCTTCCTTGTCTAAGGAAAGGAAAGGAACTTACGTGAAGAAAATTCTGACACATGGGTTTGACAAACCTCAATCAGTAATCTTGCAACCACTTCCTCCCTAGTTAAGAGCAAGTCTAGGTAACAACTTTAGGATAATCAAAACTTTAACTCCTTCACAAGTTCAAGATAAATAAAATGTTGAATGAGTCATGTTTGGTGAGTAGAGTCTAGACTAGAACCTCAAGTCCCCACCGTGACCCGCTCTCGGGTCCCTCCCTTAGGTGAGTCTAGGTTAGAGAGAATTGTGCCGAAGTCCCCGAGACTTGCTTATGTATGCCAACTAGACAAGGTACATAATACCTTCACCAATACCCTAGTCCTCCCCAAGGTATAGCCATGGATCCGAATCAATTCCAGACTTTTATGGCTAAGATGATGGATTCAATGACCATCCAAATGACTAACATGTCCACCCAAATTACAAACCAGATGGCTGAGATCAGTACTAGGTTAGTAGCACTAGAACAAAACCCTTGAGGTCGACAAGAATACAATAGAGGTGAGTTTAATGTCGGGTAAAATTAAGAGACAGTCGAATGGTATCACTAACAACCAGGTCAGTCGTAATCATCGCAATTTATTAGGAACCGTCGAAATGACGATCAAGATCACGATGAGAACAATGTCAAACTTCAAGCACCTACTTTTGATGACCGAGATGACCCATTAGTCTTTTTAGACCGAAGTTTAGATATAACCCACTACTTTAAAACCGTACCAATTGTCAGAATTGCATAAGGTCCAATTGGTCATTGTTATGTTGACAAGTGAGGCTAGGACTTTTGGGGAGAAAATGGAGACCCTTAGGGATGCAAGAGGTGAACCACCAATTACCAATTGGATCGGAATGCAAAGTGCAATGTCACATTTCTCTGTCCCCATGGCCTTCAAGCAAAATTTAGTTGGCCAATGGGCTCGATTTATCCAAGGATCCCTATCTGGGTCATAGTACGATATACAGTTTGACAGATACTTAATGAAATGTAATGGACTCGCCATTGAGTTAGCCCAGGCGATCATGGCAAAGTTTAGGTTTGGTCTGAATGAACGTCTATGAACCGAACTCTTACTTAGAAATGTTCTCTTTGAGGACGCATACCAAATGGTTTAAACTCTGGACCAAGGTTGTCAAAGGCGCAAGGCGCACTCAAGGCGCAAAGGGTCCATATCGTCCGAGGCGCAAGGCGCACTTAAGGCGCGCGCCCGAGCGATGCGAGGCGTATATATATATATATATATATATATATATATATATATATATATATATATATATATGTGTGTGTGTGTGTGTGTGTGTGTGTGTGTGTGTGTGTTTTCATTTTGCCTGAATTTGAAGATTTTGATCCTTGTGTTGATCTATTCTTTAGTTTAATTTATTGGAATTTTTACGACACCAAAATAAATTCTCCTGCAATTTGAAGTTTCCTTAAGTTTGAACTACGTAAACACGCATTGTGAGAAAATTACGAATTTTATTATGCACTGTGCTGGAACCCGTGTCACCTCTTTAGTCTCTCTATATCGAGGCGCGCCTTAAGCACATCCTGCGCATGAATAATGTCGCCAAAATAAATGAGTCAATGTGAATTGGAATTTTTTTCCTATACATGTATACAAGCAAAATCAGCAAAATTATCGAGGCGCGCCTTAACCACATCCTGCGCCTGAGGAAAAGGCGCGCCTTTGGCGCGCCTGACGAACTGCGCCTCGCCCGGACCCTATTAAGGCGCTGCTCCTGCGCCTAGGTCCAAGGCGCGCCTTAGGCGCGCCTGGGGCGCACCTTTGACAACACTGCTCTGGACCAAGCTCGCATGCTCGCAAGTACAGGTTGAATGATCGAAAGGAAGAGCCCCAAAAAAAAGTCAACCTATCAAGCCCTTCATCCCGTCGAGTCAAATAACAAATCCTTGGCCAACCCCGATTGGAAAGGAAAGGGGCTGTTGTCGGCAATCAACTGAGTAATTCATGCACCCAATGTTTTAGGTGTCAAGGTTATGGCCACATAGAAAACCAGTGCCCAAGTCAAGTTCAAACTAGGACCAACCTCATCGAGGAAGTTGTCCCAACTGAACCCGACAGTGACTTAGAAGAAATCACCCATGAACCTGAACCTAAAACTGAACCTATTTCAGACGATGAGTGTGTAGATGAACAATTGAACCATATTATGTGCGAACTTTTAATTGAGGTCCCAACCTCCATTGGGGCTCGACATAAGCTGACTATCGTTATGTGCACCTTAGCTCAATCCAAGGTCACCGACGATCGGCGTCGTACAACAATCTTCAAAAGCATATCCAAAGTTGGGAAGAGGTCCTATTGAATCATCATTCACAACGGCAGTTGTATCAATGTTGTGTCCTTAAGGGCCATAACTAGAATGGACCTCAAACTCATCCCACACTCGCAATCATACAGGTATCGTAGGTGAATGATGCTTCAATCAAAGTCAAAGAGAGGTGTCTACTCTAATTAAGCTAGCCACTTATGAGGCCAAGATTTGGTGTGACGTGATTACAATGGACATAAGGTCACATTATTTTGGATCAACCTCAGTTGTTTGACTTGGACGTAACTATTTTCGGGAGGTCGAATGCATGCGCTTTCGTGCATGATAATAAAAAGATTCGACTCCAACCAAGTCAACCCCAACCCATTATCGCTAAAAAGGCGGACACAATGAAGAAAAAAATGGGCATCATCCTAATTAATTCAAAGAAACTCAAGCATGAGTTTACCAGGTCACCTATCCTAGCACTTGTTGCTCGGGAGACTCCAAATGACTCACCCGAGCCGATTCACCCAGCAATAGCCCAGGTCTTTGAGAACTTCGACGATGTTTTTTCAGAGGACCTTCCAAACCATTTACCACCATCGCATGACATCCAACACGCTATCGACATGGTCCCAGGAGCAACCTTATCCAACTTGTCTTATTATCGGATGAACCCATCCGACAAGTTAATGACTTGTTGAGAAAGGGTTTTCTCCAAGAGAGCTTAAGCACTTGTATAGTGTTTGCACTATTAACTCCAAAGAAAAATGCATCTGTTGATAGTCGTGTTATCAACAAGATAAGGTTTAAGTACCGTTTTTTTTTCCCATTCCTCGCTTCGTGTTATCAACAAGATAAGGTTTAAGTACCGTTTTCCTTTCCCATTCCTCGCCTGGATGACATGCTCGATCAATGTTCTAAATGGCGATTGAGACGGCCGCCTAGGCGGTAGGCGGTCTCTCTCTGCACCGCTTTGCGATAGGCGGTGGAGTAGCCGGCCAACGAAGGTTTGGCGGTGTAGGCGGAGGTGAGACGACGTAGGCGGAGCAATACCCAACAAGATGTTTTGGCCAAAAGATTTTACAAGCATTACGAGCCTATGATTCACTTTTATAAAACTAAAACTTCATAAATCTTCGTGTTCTACAACTTAGTTATGCATTGAACACCCTTAAAAAATGCATATTATACAAAAAAATGTGGTAAAATAGTAAAAATTGTCCAAAATGTATCAACCGCCTAGACCGTGCCTAGGTGGCCTAAGCGGTAGACGAACTCTCTCCACCGCGCACCCACCTACTGCCGTTTAGAACCTTATGCTCGATATCATGCAACTGCCACCCTCTTCTTTAAAATCGATCTTAAGAGTGTCTATATTCAAATTCGAATCCGTCTTGGGGATGAATGGAAGACCGCCTTTACAACCAAAGACGGATTGTACAAATAGCTAGTGATGCCTTTTGGATTTCTAATGCTCCTAGCACCTTTATGCAAGTGATGACTTAAGCATTACGGTCATACATGGAAAAATTCATGGTATATGGTCATGTACTTTGACGACATCATGATTTATAGTCACAGTGAGGAGCAACATATTGGACACATTTGTATACGATGTGAAACATTAAGGAACAATTTTTTGCTAACTCCAATAAGTCTACATTTTTTACTGATCGAGTCATATTTCTTGGTTATGTTGTTTCCATATAGGACGTTTATGTCAATCCTCAAAAAGTCAAGGCAGTCGTAGACTGGCCCAAGCCCAAAAACATCCACGACGTTAGAAGCTTTTACAGGCTAGCCACGATCTACAGGCGATGCACAAGGAGATTTAGTACACCATCAACTGCCTCAAGAAAGATTGAATTCATTTGGTCCAAAGTCGATGCCAAGGTATTTAAACAGATTAAGACATTAATGACCAAAGCATCTGTAATGAGACTTCCAGATTTCTCAAAGGTGTTCGAGGTTGCTTGTGACGCCTCTAGCATCGACATGGGACGAGTTTTGACCCCAGATGGTCATCATGTTGTCTACTTTAGCGAAAAGCTTAATAATGCAAGATAATGGTACTTCACATATGATAAAGAGGTTTAAGTGATAATCCAATCTTTGCGCTATTGACGACATGACTTATTACCGCAAGAATTAGTTATCAATTCAAACCACGAATCCCTTAAGTACATAAACTCCAAAAGAAGTTAAGTGGCCGACATGGACGATAGGTTGAGTTCCTCCAGGAATATACCCAAGTCCTTGAGCATAAGGCAAGAGTTGATAACAAAGCAGACGACGCACTCAGTCGTCGTATTATGACCCTCAATTATATGAGTGCGGAGGTACTAGGCTTTGAGCGTCTTAAGGAAGATTACAAGTCATGTCCTGATTTTGGGCTGATAAATAAATAATTAACAAACAAGCAGACTCAAGAGACCGATGGCTTTTTGTTAGAAAATAGGTACTTACTCGGGTTCAGCAAGTTGTGTATCCCTAATACGCCACTTAGAGATTTTCTCATTTGGGAGTTGCATACGGGTGATTTGGCTGGACATTTTGGTGAGGGACAAGGTGGTCGAGGTTGTCGAATACACTTTTACTGGCGAGCCTCAATAGGGATGTTACCAAAATCGTTAGCCAATGTCGTACGTGCAATTTGGCAAAGCAACACAAACAACCTCCAGGCCATTATATGCCTCTTCTTGTCCCTTACAGACCTGGGTCGACATTAGTATAGACTTCATGCTCGGCCTACCTCACACCATAAAAAAGCACGATTCCATCTTTGTTGTGGTCGATTGTTTTTTCAAAATGGCCTATTTTCTATCGTGCTCTAAGACTTCCGATATGCTTAAAGTAACTAGCTTTTTTGAGGAAATTGTTACTCTACATGGACTCCCAAGTTCCATTGTGTGACAGAGATGTCAAACTTGTCAGCTATTTTTGGAAGACCTTGTAGGCTATATTGGGTACAAAATTGAATCATCAAATCGATGGTCAAACTGAAGTGATTAATCGTAGTCTAGGGAACTTGCTTAGGTGTTTGGTTGGTGAAAACATTCTAAATTGGTACCTTCTGGTACCCCAAGCTAAATTCGCATAAAACAATTCTGTCAATAGGACTACAGGTTTGAGTCTATTTGAAATAGTCTACTACCACAAGCCTAGAACACCCATAGACTTGGTCCCACTTCCACTTCCACTTCACTCTAGGGTATCAAACTCTGGTCTGAATTTTCATCTCACACGACTGAGCTGCATTATGAAATTAGTGCAAGTACTCAAGCTAATAATAATCAATACAAGAATTTTGCCAATTCTAACAGCAAGTCACGAGAATTTGAGGTAGGAGACAAACTGTTAGTTTGGGTAAGGCTCGAACGGTTTCCCAAAGGAACTTTAAAGAAATTGCACGCAAGGGGTGCAGGTCCTTTTAAGATAATTCACAAGATTAATACAAATGTATATGTATTGGATCTTCCCACAGACTTTGGTTTTAGCTCGACTTTTAATATTGAAGATTTGATTCAATACAAAGGATCTACATCATTTCTAATAATCCACTTATGGATTCAGATGAGCCACCCTTCAATCTACCTGAGAGTCTCCACTAGCCCCTATACCTCAAATTGAACCTATATATTTGGCAGAAGATATTGCTTGTATACAGGATGATCATGTTGTCTCCACTAAAGACAGAGGATTCCAGAGATATCTTGTGCGATGAAAAGGTAAACCAGAGACTAAAGACACATGGATTTCAAGAGAAGAGCTACAGAAATTGGACTCTTAACATACTTGAAGAATACGAGCAGGCAAGAGATGCCAACTCGACAGGGTCGAGTCTTCCCCACCCCTGCAAAAGTGACGAGGACATCGCACCAAAGAGGCTTAAATAATATTCCCAACGTCGCTACAAATATCTAGCGCGATGGAAAGGTAAACCAGAGACTAAAGACACATGGATTTCAAGAGAAGAGCTACAGAAATTGGACTCCAACATACTTGAAAAATACGAGCATGCAAGAGATGCCAACTCGACAGGGTCAAGTCTTCCCCACCCCTGCAAAAATGATGAGGACATCGCACCAAAGAGGCTTAAATATTATTCCCAAGTTGCTACAAATATCTAGCCAAAGTCATGTCCATCGAATGGTACTAAATAGTTCAAATTTGCTTTATTTTACATAGTCAAATAAAGAGCACATGTTGGCGCATTGTTCTTTTATGAAGTAGTTTAGTCCCACATCGAAAGTTGGTGAGTATGAGAGATTTTGATGAGACTATAAATAAAGAGCCTTGGCTATGTAATTGATTACTGAATGAATTGTGTTTTCTATTAAGTGAATGATCGTCTTTCTTTTCCAGAAGTTTTGTTATGTCTCTTCCTCTCTTTCTATCGAGAAGCTCCCTTCCCCATTTCCAAACCCTAGCCACCACTACTCCAAGCCCTATCATTTAGAATCCCTTGAATAAGAAGGAATCGAAGGGATCCCTTGAAGATAGCAATCATCCGCATCCAATGGAACGGTACTTCATCAACTTTGGAACGTGTGGAATCATACACAACTCAGGTAAACCTTAACTTGTACTTGGTAACTTACGAATCTAAAATCCATCATTCTTTATGCAAATATTTATCCCCTGTCAAATCCACAAATAGAAAAGTGAGTGCTTCTACTAACAACAAATTAGATCTAATATTAATTATTGATCTATCCAATATAAAGAGATCTTCTTGTCAATTAATATTAAAGGACAACACGCTTGCTTGGTTTGTTGCAAGTCTATTGCTAAAAATTCACCATCTTTAACTAAAGAATCAAATAAATCATATATTGAACATTATTAACTTGGTTCTTGCATTGTACATCTAAAACTCATACATGTCCTGCATCAAAATCTTTACCAACCACCTAGGCAAATGCAATTCTCAACTACCTCACCTAGGGAAAGGCATCCTAATATAGGTGGTTGAGCCACCTTTGCTTGGAGAGCTAGGAACCCACCTAGCACTCATAGCACGTGTCTAAAAGTTAGGTGGTTGCCTAAGCCCAATAGATCGATGAAAAAGGAAAGACAAAGAAGTCGCCGCATCCACCACTCTTGTCAGCATGCATAACCCTGCATTCTCCACTTGTCTGAACACTTGTTGAGAAGTCGTCATTGCTGTGAAGAAAACAGAGAAATGATCAAGAGAGAGAGAATGGGGAGAGAGGAGAAAAGAAAGAAAACTTAACCCTAAGTCTTAAATTAAAATGTGGGTATGTGGTTCAGGTCTGCTAAATTTTAATCCTGCAGGATACACTGCTTCTCTCCCCTTCTCTCTATTGTCTCTTCACATGTGACCAACTGCATAGGTTTTCTTTTCTCCCTCCATTTTCTTCTCCTTTCCCATTATTACCCCTTTTCCTGCTTAGGCCCTTTGTGCTAGGTAGTTACTGGACTACACTCATTAACCACCCGCCTTTGATAACCAATAATGATGTAAATAGCATATGGTGGCTGCAGTGCTGCAAAGTGATGTTGACTAGTGATGGAGACAATTATATGAAGAGGTTACTAGAATCTGCAATGTAAGTGAAGGTATTTAATGGGGTAGATAATGATGTAGGGTAGGTGGTCGCTCATGGTGATGTTACACAAACATGTAGAAGTGGCAGCAACCAGGATTTACATGGGGGCAAATATGAGGTTGCTATTACAGAAGTATTTTGATGAATCAATCTCCAAAAAAAAAAGTATCTTGATGGATGGAATTCAAAATTTTCGCATCTTGGACTAGTCTTTCCTCCTCATTAATCCTTTGAAAGACTTCTTGTGTCCATTCTTCATGAATCATCTTAGTTAATGGAAATGTGGAACACAGAGAACAAAGAAAATCAGAATACAATAAAGGGAAGAAGCACTCTGATGCCAAACTAACTAGTGCTTGATCTCCAGATTATTATAATTCAGTAAAATGCAAGCATAGTAAATTATAGCATATGCAATATGATTGGCATTGAGAATCCTCCACTTCATGAAGCATACACTACACTGAACTGAACAAATTAGCATAAGCTAACAACTATATAGTAGAAATTTTGTGGATATGAACTCCGAAAGTACCCATAATTCACAGCCTAAAGTAAGCCTATCATTGGTGGATATCACAGGAAGCACTAGACTTTCTCTGGGAATTTCTGAAACACGTGAAAACAAGAATATTGAAGCATCTAGAGACTGAAAGAATATGCGTGCCCCAGCGAAGAAGAAATTGCCTATGCTGCAAATATAAGTAAATTTGTTACGGAAATTATATATGCAAGATCATGAATATATTGGAAGACGGATAAAATCAGTGCAATGTGCATATCAATAACATTAAAATGAAAAACAAAATGTGCATAAAAATGTCTAATTCACAAGAAGACTATGTTGAATACCCAACTATTTAAATAATAGCAGCCATACTATCCATATTGAAAAGGACAGCTGATATTTTTCAAAATAAATCAGATTTGAGAACTTGAGTTCTTGTAAGGAACAGTTCTAAACAGCTTAACAAAGTACATTTCATAATCGAGGCAAAGTTTGAGTCACATTCAGAGCCTATGATATACTGCAGTGATGTTTTGCAGACATCTCTAACAAGGCCTTTTCATTTCAAGCACTATGTCAGGTCTGACTTTGAGACACATCAGATAAAGAGAAGGTTGAGATCTTTGTCTAACGAGGCACATAGGGCTAAACCACCAGCTGATTTCATATTCCAGAACTCCTTGCTCTGCAAAGATGGGCCAGAATCCTTCAATCACTGAGTTTCCATTCTATAGGGATGGAAATGTATAAGGAAGCTATACAATTCAAATAGGTATACGAATTCCGAATTTGGAATGGTACATCACTTAATTTAGGGAAGACTTCACAGACGTGCATAATCCTGTCTACTTTCTCTATATATCATTAAAAGTTTATCCTGTTAACTGTAACGAATTGCCTGACTGTCATCGCAGATCCTTTGTTAATAGAAAAACTACTAGAAAACAGAGATATTTACTCCATTAGGGAATTCCAGTGCCACGAGGTCCCGCCTAGGCAGGGTTATATATATATATATATATATATATATATATATATATATATATATATATATATACATACATACAGGAATGCTCAAAAACCAGACATCTGGTTTATATTATAAAACCAGCCAATAATACAACCGTACGATCGTATTTAATGGCTAGGATTAAAATCTGCTTAAAACATGTGTGGGTAATCTATTAAAAGATCAGGGTGCTTTTTGAAAATTTTCACATTCTAATTTTATCTCTCTCTTTCTCACGTATTCTCTCTCTCTCTCTCCTTTCCTTTCTCACGAATACTCTCTCACAAATTTTCTTCTCCTACGATCACTTTCCCAAATTCCATCTCTCGCAGGTCCATCGAAACCCTAGGTCGGCGCCCCCCCCCCCCCCTCCTCGGCGGTCACCTCCCTTAGGGCTCAAGCGTACTGGATTAGGATTCGAGCAAGTGAGCGATTGCGGGGATGGAAGCGAGCCTACCACAGAAACCTCTCGTCGACGGCCAAACGAGCCATCATGACGGTGGCCGAATGATTTCATACACCTCCCCTCTCTCTGCGGGAACCATAAACATGATTCCCGAACCAAGTATCGCGGAGATGGAATTTGATGTTCCTTTTCTTTCTCAAGGTTATGTCTCTCAACCGTCCTCACCGACACCATTGGAGAGGTAAAAAAAATTTAATTAGTTAAAATTAAAAATGAAGTAGACATTGCATCTTCACATGATGCTTCTTTGGCTTGAACCTGGATTGCCCAAACCTAGTTAAGTCCCGTTTTGGGGGTATTAGAAATTAAATTGGCAACATACTTTTATTTGATCGAATCTATCTCTACTACATGTTTTATATTTAAGCATATTCACATGTTTTAATTGGAATGCCAAATACTCGTCAAGCAGTTTGATTTTCTGTTTTATTTTTACAAGTGAAACCAATATGTATAAAATTGTGGACTTCTGCAGATGTTTGTTGGCGATGGAGCCAAACCTGTTCTGACTTGGCTGGTTTAGAATCTTAGATAATGTTTTGAGTGTGTTTGAATTAACTGTTAAGATTTTGGGAGATGGAAGACATGATCCTGTCACTTTTCTATATTTATTGAGATCATTTGCTTTCTTTTCTAAAACCTTTAATGATAATGAACCTTCTTTCACAGTTTAGCTCTTTGCATTTGATATGATCTACGTTGGAGAAAATGTACTGTTAGATAACTAATGTAACATAAACAATTTGTCCTTAATTCCTAGGAGCAACAATTAGATTAAATAATTTTTTAAGCATTTACATTGCTTCTGTAATATCTTTACAAAAGTCAACTTCTATGATCAAGGTATGCGGCATTGAGTTAAACTAACAATTTCTTGTTGGTATGTTTTCATATACAGGATGGAAGAGCCATCCATTCAAAGATTTTTTCCTCAAGTTCCAGAGAGCCAAAAACCCAGGGAAGGGCAAGAGTTTGAAACTTGGGAAGATGCATTTGAATTCTACAATACATATGCAAAGCAAGCAGGTTTCAGCGTTAGAAAAGATGGGGGCAAGAAAAAAAAGGGTACTGATATGTGGACTTGGAAAAACTTTGTATGTTCCAAGGAAGGAGAAACGAACTTGTGTCATGAGAGAAAGAGGAAGAACTCTGAAAATAAGAATTTAAGGAGGCGAGGAAGAACTCGTTGTGATTGCAAAGCCAAACTGAATATCGTTTGGAATAAGCATAATGCTCTTTATCGTGTCTCAATTTTCACAGAAGAGCATAGTCATCCACTTTCAACTCCCGGAAAAGTTCACTTTTTAAGGTCGCACCGAAAAGTTTCAAGTGTTGCAAAGGATCTAGTAGATGACTTTGAAGCTGCAAATGTACCAACAAGCCAACAACTTCGGTTAATGGCAAAACAAGCAGGCGGGATTAAAAATATGGGCTGCACTGAGAAAGATATCAGAAATTATAAAAAGACTAAGAAAGAAAAAAGAAAGGGGCATGATGCGAGGTGCTTGAAAGAGTACTTTTTATCAGAAAAGGTGAAGAATCCTTCATTTTATTTTAAAATTATGAAAGATGAACACAACAATATGACTAGATGTTTCCGGGTGGACTCTGTTGCAAGAGAAGCTTACACGCTCTTTGGTGATGTTGTGGTGTTTGATACTACATACAACACTAATGAATATTCCATGATCTTTGCTCCACTCACAGGGGTTAACCATCATGGTCAAACTATTGTATTAGCATGTGCTTTTTTAAGCGGTGAGTCGAAAGAGTCATTTACTTTGTTGTTTAAACAATGGCTCAAAGTTTTTCCAACTCCACCAAAAGTAATAATTACTGACCAATGTCCGTCAATGATGGAGGTGATACCTGAAGTTCTTCCAACTACAATCCATCGTTTATGTATTTGGCATATCATGAGTAAGTTTTCAGATAAACTTGGCCCACTAGCTACCAAACTTTATTATGACTATTTCAAAGACAGTGTGTATAATTCAGAGACAACGGAAGATTTTGAAATAAAATGGAAGAATGCTTTGGAAAAAAGTGGTTTGGCCGACGATCATTGGTTGAAGATTATGTATACAATTCGTGAGAGTTGGGTTCCCGCCTATCTCAGAGATCATTTTCATGCTGGAATGTCAAGTAGTCAAAGAGCAGAAAGCAATCATTCTTTCTTCAAGAAGTATATCAATAAAAGAAATTCGCTAATACTTTTTATCACACGATTTAATATGGCAATTGAACGCCAAAGAAATGAAGAGTCAAGGGCGGATCATGTTGATATTTATGAATGTCCAAAATTGTTAACAAGGATGCCTATGGAAGAGCAGATGCGTGGTGTCTATACGCGAAAATATTTCCAATTGTTTCAAGAACAGGTTGTAGAAAGTGAAGTTTATTTTGCAAAATTGTTAAGTAATGATGAATTTCATATGGTATATGAAGTTCATAGGATTGATATACAAATGTCCAAAGTTCGAAATCTTGTATATGACAAATGTGTAAAAATTGCAAAATGCAGTTGCAAAAAATTTGAATTCGATGGAATCCCATGCAGACACATAATAGCTTTTCTGAAAATAAATGGAGAGTTTCGTATGGAGAGTTTCGTTTGCCTGAAGAATATATTTTGAGAAGATGGACTAAGAGTGCCAGAGTTGGAATTGGTAGGGGCAAGGATGGTTTGGAACTCAAATCTGGAGCCGAGTCTCTCATGATGCGAAAGACAATGTTGTCTCATCTTTCGTCTTCGACAATTGATCTTGCTTTGCAAAGTGCAGAAGGGACTGAATATTTAAAAAAGATTCTGGAATCTTCAATGATTCACATTAAAGGCATTATTGCAAATATTAATGTTGAAAAGGAGCCGATGGAGAACATTGAGTGCTCAGAGATCATCAATGAACCACTTGCAGTCAAGACAAAAGGATCCGGAAGAAGACTTAAATCTTCAAAAGAGAAGGCAATGGCGAAACCTAGACTTTGTCGGTCATGCAATCATCGTGGAGTGGCCCATGACTCGCGAAACTGTCCATTGTTGGCTGATAGGTAAATTTTTGAATTGGAATTATGTTTGTTAATTTTAGTTTGTAATGCTTAAGAATATTCTATTATTGCTATTGGATGTTGTTTTTTTAATTATTTTTTTTCGCATTCTAATCATAATTCAATTTATGCTTAAGTAATAATAAATCTAATATTTTTTTATGCAGGACATGATTTGCTGCTTGGAGGACTATGATTTCATCACTTTTGACATGGACAAAAGAAAAAAGAAATTACTCATGAAGATTTCTTTTGGATAGTATCTTTACTGGGATTAGTAGTTTGATGCTTCACCTTTTAGACTTTTTGTAAGGGAAAAATTTATCCTATTAATGAGTTGCAATGGGGTTTAGACTTTTTGTGTAAGGAATTTCAATGAAATTTTTGCTTAATTTTTTTGTTGTGCTTTAATTTATATGTTGCTAAGTCTGATAGATTAACAGTATACACTTTGTTCTGCTTTAATTTCTTTGTGAATGTGACAGTGTGTCAACAATTTTGCAAGCGACATCAAAAAGTGCCAATTTTACCTGGACATGCTAAACGAGTTCTGTCGTGGCCCTGGTGCAACTGTTATGTGATCTATGAATTTTTTTTTATGATCAAGAATTTGGAACTTCTTGCTGCTTATATTTATGGTATAAACATTAGTTCTGTCATCTAGCTGTTATGAATGCCAATATAGCTGTTATTGATGCGTGATCTGAAGCTCTTATTTACCATGTTCTGAATAAATACATCGTCACAATGCTTACTTGGTAATGCATCGCATAACTTTTTCACATGTTCTCAGGTATCCGACTATGTGCAGTTTTGTTCTCAAGTACCGCAGTTTTAACATAGATGTTCATTACACTGTATATTTTGAGATGGATATTAAATGTATTGAATCATCGTAGCAAAGGGATGCAGTGAGCAAGTAGATCATCTTTCTGTGCTTTAATATAACCAAGTCTTTTTTTGTGTTAGGACATGTAAAACCTAACTAGGCAAAGGTTGTGAATTTTTATTACTTAATGATCGTCCCAACTGTGGCATGAAGTCTAATTTTGGAGTAAATAATTAGTCAGGTTCGATCCTTTATGTTGGACACTCTGCATCACCAGTTTGAATTAAAAAATTAACATCCTAACCTACAGTATTGAATTCCTAAGATATCATATTCCAAATCCATATTAAATAGAAGTATGAAAATATTAGAAATCGGAACCTTTGAGCTATGGTAGGAGACTGGTGTCCATGTTAGGGCCTTTCCATCTGTTTTAAGGAACATAACATCCACAACAGAACCTCAACTTGATCGGTTCCAGTTGAGTCGTAAAGTGTCAATCAAAGCTTCTTCTTTTTTTGCTTATGACAAGTGAAGTTTGGTTTCCATATAATTTGTAGGTTTCCTGAATGCATTTAGCTGATGGACAAGTAAATTGCTTAAGATGACGAGCTTGGTATACTAGTGACAATCAAAAGCAGCAATATGTCCTTTATATAGATCAAAGCAGTTATAAGGTGAATCAGCTCATGAGAATTCCAAAGCTTCAGATGGTAGCGGTAGCAAAAAAGTGGTTATTTCTTCTTTAATATAAAAAACAAAATGTATACACCATTTGCATTTGATAACTTGTCCATCCAACAGAAAAGAAAAAAAAAAAACTAATACAATCTAATATATACATTCAGAGTATATATAGCATGAACAAGAGTTGGCAGAGTAAATTTGCTTACAAGAAATGCAGATCTGCATTAAATGAATAGTTCTATGTATTTGTACAATCACACAAAATCAACTAATCATGTACACAACAAGTACCAGCATGATAGCCAATTTACAAAGTAATTTAGAGAATACAAAGTAATTTAACAACACGGCTTCAAGTATCCCCTCCTTGCGCGTACAGACGGATTGCGTCGGGTGGCTCAGCACGTCGAAAGTGCGGCCGGCGTCGGCATCCCGGACCGTCAGCCGGACCTTGACCGCCACTCTCAGCACCGGATGGTCGACCACTCCGCAGTAGCCCAATTCCTCACCGTCGTCCCAAAGCTCCTGCCCCCCCCGGCGGACGACACCTTGACCCGCTCCGCCAGAACACACAGCGACGCTCCGATCCTCTTCCTGAGCCTGCAGACCGTTCCTATCAGGTCTTGCTCCGAGACGAGTTCGCCGGCGCCAGCAATCTTGATCTTCAGTCGGACCACCACGCCCGGCACGGGACTGACCTCCCATTTCAGCACCGGACAGTCGTCCGATCCGTAGGAGTAACCCAACGGCCAGTCGTCCCGGAGGAACAGCGCGACCCATCTTGCGGGGACGTCGACGTTGCAGTAGGGCTTCTTGACCACCCTCTCCTTGAGCCTAATGGCCTAATGACCGGCTCGCTCGCGTCCTGCTCCCCCAGGGAGATAATGGGTCCCCGCTCTCCTAATCTTGATCCCCAACATCCACCGCTCCCCGGCGCCGGCGGGCTTGTGCACCACCGCGTCCACCGTCGATTCGTACGCCACCCCCTGGTCGGAGAGCTCGTCGGCGCCGTGGTACTCGTCCCTGAGCTCCCGATCGCCGCGGTCGACGAACAGCAGCACCTGCCAGTCCGCGGGGGGGGGGGGGGGGGGGGGGGCGGCGCAGGGCCCAGCGGACCTTCTCCCGGAAATCGGCGATGGTCTCGCCCGCCTCCTGGCTCAAGAAGTGCTCGGCGGAGGTGCCGACGACCCTGACCGTGGTGGACTTGACCGATCGCTTCCTTTATCAGGCCGACCTAGGGTTTCCATCCCCGCAATCGCTCACTTGCTCGAATCCTAATCCAGTTCGCTTGAGCCCTAAGGGAGGTGACCGCCGAGGAGGGGGGGGCGCCGACCTAGGGTTTCGATGGACCTGCGAGAGATGGAATTTGGAAAAGTGATCGTAGGAGAAAGGAAATTTGTGAGAGAGTATTCGTGAGAAAGGAAAGGAGAGAGAGAGAATACGTGAGAAAGAGAAAGATAAAATTAGAATGTGAAAATTTTCAAAAAGCACCCTGATCTTTTAATAGATTACCCACACATGTTTTCTGATATTTTAATCCTAGCCATTAAATACGATCGTACAGTTGTATTATTGGCTGGTTTTATAATATAAAACCAGATGTCTGGTTTTTGAGCATTCCTGTATATATATATATATATATATATATATATATATATATATATATATTTGGAATAATGGTGAATTTTATTCCTCGCATATAGCGGAAAAGGTATTACAATACATAATATCACAACTTCTCATGTCCCAAAATATAATATTATGGGACCATTACTGATACATCGAATTCTATGTTATGTAGAATTCTAATAGGGGGGTAGTCAAGCCCTCGAAAATACGTCTGTTCCGTTCCTTCCAGATGTGCCAAACGAACGCGGCGAGACGAACTCTTGCTCTTCTGGCCCACCCCGGATCCCGGCCTCTGTGATCTCGGATCCAGCTGAGAATGCTCCGGATGTCTCTATCCACCCCAACTCCTCCTCTCAGCTGCGCGCACTGCTCAGTCCAAATGTGCCAGGTCATCGGACATACAAAGAAGAGATGCCCCATAGATTCGTCCTCCCCATTACATAGCACACACTTGGCATCTGGGATCTGCATCCCAAACCTGAGGAGTCTGTCTCTCGTCATCAGTCTACCCCGTAGAAGTCGGTATGCACATAGTTGCATTTTTCGGACAATCCCCTTGCCCCAAATGAAGTCCACCTCCTCAGTCCGGTCGTGGTGGGTCTGAACCAAGTCGTAGCAGCTACGAAAGCAGAATAAACCTGACCCGCCTCCCGTACCTGGGCCGGCCCAGCTCCAGGAATCCTCATGCTGGCTAGCGTCAATAGTAATAAGGCGAATCTCCTCGGCAAGCTGAGCAGTATACGGATACCCTTCTGGCCTCCAAACTCCATCTCTGATGATCCGACTGCATGTGAGCCCCATGCCCGCTTCTCTGTCCAGCTGACCTCCCAATATCTCGAACAAGGATCTGGAACCCAACCAAGGGTCAAGCCAAAGGTCGGTAGTCGTCCCATCTTTCATGTTCCTGCAGATAGCGGTCTGAAGCACCGGTCGACACCTCAGAATGGCCTTAAACGTGACCGAGAAATTGTTGTCTATCCTGCAGGCCCAGAAGTTAGTCCTCCTTAAGTATCTGTTCGCCATCCATTCCGCAAAGCGACCCCCCTTGATGAATCTCCAGGCCATCTTCACACAGGCCGCCTTCCTAACCGCATGAAGAGACCTCAACCCCACTCCTTCCTCCCGAGGACGACATAGCTGGTCCCAGGAGATCGCATGCATCCCTCCCCTCCAGATGAAGTCAACAAAGATGGCCTCCACCTTACGAATAGTAGCCGTAGGGATCTGGATAGACTGGAGCCAGAACATCGTGATGCCAGCAATAACCGAACGCACCAACTCAATCCGTCCGTCAAATGATAGACCCGCAGCTTGCCAGCCTTCCACTCTCCTCTGAGCAAAATCCACCAAGCTGTGACAATCCTGCTCTCTGGCATAGTTGATCGTCAGCGGGACCCCCAAGTATTTCACTGGGAGCTCGCCTTTGTCCACTCCCAAGGCGAAGGCTCTCTCCTCCTGCAGTGTACACCGGGAGCTGAAGTAGACTCTGCTTTTCTTCCTGTTTAACTGGAGCCCAGAAAGCCGCCCGAACTCCTCCATAATGTCAGAGAGCGCTCTCATGCCCCTCATGGAAGGCTGGAGTAGCACCAATAAGTCGTCAGCATAGATCAAATGGGAGACAACCGGACTCACCAACTGAAAAAGGGGGACAATCCTCTTGCTATGCACCGTCGTGTCCATCATGCATGTAAAGTACTCCATCACCAAGGTAAATAAATACGGTGAGAGGGGGTCACCCTGCCTCAACCCCATGTTGCTCCTGAAGTAGCCATGAGACGTGCCCTGGATGAGGACTGAGAAAGTAGGGGAGCAAATGCACTCCCTCACCCTCGCAACCCACCTCTCGTCGAACCCCATGGCAAGCATCAAGTGACATAGGAAGTCCCGGTTGACCGTATCATAAGCTTTCCGGAGGTCAAGCTTCACACAAGCCTTCATCCCCCCAGGTTTGCTGAACTCCCTCACCATCTCATGTGCTTGCAGGCTGTGCTCCACTATCGACCGGCCCTTGATGAACGTTGCTTGATTCTGGGACACCAATCCCTGCATAATCCCCTCCATACGCCTGCACATAAGATGAGTGATAATCTTATAAAGAAAATTACAGCAAGCAATGGACCGAAAATCTGCAAGCGAGGTCGCTCCCTCCTTCTTAGGAACCAGCGTCAAGAAGGTGTGGTTCATCTCCTTCAGAAGCCTGCCCTCCACAAAGAACTCCTGTACCGCCACCAATACAGGGACCTTAAGCACACCCCAGTGTCGCTTAAAGAACCCTGAAGAGAAGCCGTCAGGCCCGGGAGCTTTGTTGGGATTAGCCTTCATCACAATATCTTCCACCTCCTCCATCCTCACAGGTGCCAAAAGCATGATATTTCCATGGTGGGACACCAGCCTCTTCGTGACAAGGGCTGGGAACGTGCTAGCGTAATCCGTCTGCTGATATAAGTCAGTGTAAAATCTGACGGCCTTCTCCTGTATCTCCACCGGGTCCCCTACAAGACGTCCCTTGGCATTCAGAAGTCTGGAAATGCTGTTCCGGTGCTGACGGGTGCGGATCACATCATAGAAGAATTTGGTGCAGCGGTCTCCATCTTTGAGCCAGGTACATTTAGCCCTCTGTGCCGCACTAATCTCCTCCTGTAGTCTCATGGTGCTGACCTCCTCAATCAGGATCTTCTCTTTAGCCGCCAACTCCTCGTTCAGAATGTCAGCTTGGAGAGCCACCTGAGTGTCCCGAAGCTCGGCTTCCTTATCCGCCAGAGAAGACCGCGGTCTCGTCTTCACCCAACCCCTGAGAGCCCGCTTGATCTGCTTGAGTTTGTGAACCATGCGGAACTGAGCCGTGCCTTCCCGGAAGTGCTGCATCTCTCCCGTAACCACCTCCTCATATCCAGCCGACAGATACCAGCTGTTGTTATACCAAAACGGCCTCGTCCGCACAGTAGGTCTCTCACAGAGGCCAACCCGGATAGGAGAATGGTCGCTAGTACCCACCGCAAGACCTTCCGCCACCGAGTTCGGGAAGCACCTGAACCATTCACTATTGCCCAAGGCCCGATCCAACTGACAAGCAATCCGATTATGTGTAGCCTTGTTGTGCCAGGTCCAGATATGTCCAGCTCGCTCCAGCCCCCGCATCCCTGACATAAGCAGACACCTCTGGAAGTCATATAATATCGAGTCCGGAACAGGACGACCTTCCACCTTCTCTTGACGAAGCAGCATAGCATTGAAGTCCCCCATGATGAGCAGAGGGAGATGCATGCTGTCCGCCGTGAGACCCAGATGCACAATGTCCTCCCATAAAGCCTCCCGGAGTCTCCGGTCATTGTGCCCATATACAGCACCCAGGATGAATCGGAACCCACCTTTGTTTTCGAAAGTAATGCCAATGAGTTGTTCTGATTTATGGATCTGCACCCCCTCCCAGCTACTCGGTTCCACCAAACCCAGATCCTTGCCATACCGCAAATATCTAAGTTGTGAATGTGATCCCAGTTAGCCGGAGTCCTACGCGAGAGAATAGCGGCCCCTCTAATCTTCGTCTCCAGCAGGATAGCAATGTCACACGACTCTCTCCTCAGAACCCCTCCAATCTCCCGCCATCGTCCAATGGAACACCCATCCTAATGTTTCATGCTAGGACCGACATTTAATTAATAGATGAGGGGTCCCCCTGGAACTCGTCTGGATCGACACTCGAGGGAAGTGTCTCATCCGCCTGATCAATGACTGCATCTACCATGGAGGAAGGAACAAGATGGGCCTGAATCCTGCTAAGAGTAAGAGCCCAGTCAGGATTGTCTTCAGTCTGGTCATCCATATCCCTCGCCTGAGGGATATCCTCCCGTATGGCCGGAGCGTGTCTTTTCCTGCTACTGTATACCATGATCGCCGGAGAGGCCTCCACCACCATCTGACCACTATCAGCCGCGCTCATACCCCTGGTCACCATAGTCCTCTGTGGCCTGAACGGGACCAGTGCACCCTGCGTGCTCTCCTGTCTCTGCGGTGATCCTGACTCCAGCCTCCTGTCGACCTCCATCACTGTGTCCTCCTCCATATGTCTGTCTGGCACCGTCTCCCCAGGCAAGTGACTGGGAGCCGTCTCCTTCCCAGGTGCCTCCGTCTGAACCGCCTGTGGCCTGGCGGCCTCCTTCCCCTTGTATTTGCACACACTGGTAGTGTGCCCAAAGCACTCGCAGTAAGAACACATGGGTGGGACCCAGTCATACTCCACCGACTGTGTCAGAACCTCCCCAGACGGTACCTGATACTCAAGCATACTCGGTAGCTCCGAGCCCGCCTTGATCTCCACGAAGACTCTGGCATACATCAGTATGGTGCGAAAAGCAGTGGCCTCGTCTGCTTTGATCGGCTTCCCCACTAGGCTGGCAAGTCTCATGAGAAGCGGGATGCTCCAATACTTTACTGGGAACTCTGGAAAACGGATCCAGATGGGAATAGCGTTCAGCACCTCCTTCTCACATTTCAACTCCGGCGTCCACTCCTTCAATATAATGAGTCTTCCATCAAATGACCAAGGCCCTCCCTGTAGGATCCGGGACACATCCTCCGCTAGTCCAAATTTGACATAGTAAAACTCATTCTCTCTTGAGAAAAATTCCATGCTACCTTTGGGTCTCCAGACTCGCTCCGCATAACCCCGGATTTGGCCGTAGAACGGCTTGTTCCCTAACACATACAGCACCAGAGTGTTCTTCCAGAATTCTGAAACCACCGCTATTTCCTCGGCGGGGAAATACGCCCGAAGCCCTCCTCCAACCGACATCGGTGAGACAAATTCCATCGACATCGGGCTTTTCGTAACTACGGGCGTGAAAACCTCATTCCATGACCGAGGCCTTTGCTCCTCAGTGTGCGTCCTGGTCGGGGGATTCGCAGGACCCGGACCTTTCCTGCCGGCATCAGTAGCAATTCCCTTAGCCTTCTCTGCCGCCGTCGCCTTTGGCCTCCATCCCGATACAGTGCGCACCGTACCTCCCCCACGACGTCGGGGATCCACTGTGGCTATCGAAGATCGATTTCCATAATTTCCTGGCCCCGTCCGCCCCGATACTTGGGTCTGGGCCCCACGTCGCCCTCCAACCCGTCGTCTCGTCACCGTCTGCCAGCCTACATCACCAGTGTTGTCCCCCCCGGACCCGAACTCGAAAACTGCAGCCGCTCCGCCGGAGGAGGAGCCTCTCGTGCCGCCCGACCCTCCCCGCCCGGGGGGGGTCCCCCTGCAGCCGCCCGCCCCCCGACCCCTCCCCGTCTGGATGGGTCCCGCCGCCGCCGTCCGACCCCCCCCCCCCCCCGATCGGGGGGGTCCCCATGTTGCCGCCGCCGCCCGACCCCCCCCCCGATCGGGGGGGGGGGGGGCCACCCTGTTGCCGCCCGACCCCCTCCCACCTGGGGGGTCCCGCTACCACCGCCCGACCCTCCCTCGCCGGAGGGGGTCCCTTTGTGGCCGCCGCCCTTCCCTCCAAGCCGCCGAACCCCCCCCCCCCCCCCCCGCGAGAAGATCGGGGGGACGGGGGGGGGGAGGCATAGTAGCCGCCATAGGGGAAACCCTAGCATAGCTCTCCATCTTTTTCTATATATATATATATATATATATATATATATATATATATATATATATGGCAGATGACCTCTAGCCTAGTGGTTAAGAGAGATGCATGCGGCCCGAGTGGTCAGGAGTTCGAATCCCAGTGGGAGCGATTCCAGAAACAATTTACCTGGTTACAAATATATATATATATATATATATATATATATATATATATATATGGAGACACTGTTTATGTGACTCGAACTTGAGGCTGCAAGCCTTACTGTCACACCAGGTGACACCCTCCTGTTTGCAAAATAGCTACTTACTACATGCGTCACCCAAACTCTTGTTCAAAATTTAATTAGAACTTCATGTTTGCAGAATAGCTATAAACTACAATAACTAGCAACAGAAACTCCACTAATATATGACTGCCTTGTTACCATGAGTCATTAACAAGTATACATAATGCAGTTTCGTCATGATTTAAGTTCTGGATTACTGTCATATGATATTCCCACTGGCCACTTCTGTATCTAATCCTGGGCCTTGTTATTATTAATGGCATCTACAAAAGTACATGAGTGGATCTTGTTTTAGAGTTGTCCAAATAACACAATCATACACATAATGAGGGGCTGGTGGATCACCGACTCATTTGCCATAGTGTCAGCAAGTTTCATGAACCACGTACGTATTCTCTTATGACAAGACCAAAGTGCAGCATGAACCATACATTTCTATGCTAACTCATAAAAAGTGATAATATGCTTGAAGACCTAATATGCAACCTTCTTATTGAATACGTAAGTAATGTTAACCAATAGAAGGCTTACCTGCCATTACTGAAGCAAAATGATCCATTTGAGCGTCGAAGGATCTGTCTAGCAAAAATTCAAGCATAAATTTAAGAAGAAATAAAGGGCAAATGTGAGGTTAAAATGTCCACGCATGTGTTAGAACTCAGCAAAAAACATGTAAAAAACATTAAATGACAAAGACAAGTTCAAATCAAATGGACAATGTGAAGCATAAATATTTAGAAATCTTGAAAACAAATTTGTTATTAATAAAATGTCACCCTAAAGTATGTATTTCAATCAAACGACAACAAAAATGTCAAAACTTGTTCCTAACATCTTTAAGGTTGTAAATGTTTAAACTTTAAAGCCTGTTAACATATCTATTAAATGAAGTTAATAAACATCTAAAATTTCAGTTACCTGGTTCTGAAAATAAACTAAAAATGCTCGGATTGTTTCCCTGTAGGGCTCTGACACACCAGTCCATAAAGAATGCGCTCCTTCGACAATTTCATACCTGTCAAGTTCTCAACTCAGCAAAATATTATTCAATACCTCCACCATTGTAATACATAGCAAACCAATGAGAGGAATTCAGAAAGTACTTTGATATGTAGCTCTATTTACAAAAAACTAATTAGCAAAAGAAAGGTCTACCAGGTGACTAAATACCAAAGAAACAGAGAAACATGAGCAAATATCAAGTAATATGATAGAAATACAATCAGAAAATATAATTATACATCAAAATATGCAGTAATATAATGGTGCTATGAACGATCTCAAAACTGCATGTGTGGACATGAAAAGGTATATTATCAATGAACATAAAAAATCATATGAGACTTTTCTAGTAAACAACTTGATGATGCCGTAGGGGACTTGCGGCGGTTGTCGCAATAGAGTTAGTACAGCTACCAGGGTTGTGGACATGATCATCCAAAACGGGAGACGGAATGCTTTGAAGATGAGGGGAATCTCAAGATGCAATCAATAGTCTCGGACTCATTAACGGTAAGTGATGGATTCTAGCTGTGGCAGGCCATGACTAGCCGGCAGATCTTTTTGCTGTGGTTTGAATATGTATCTTGATTTATTTATTTTTTGAGATCTTGTATTATTCATTTGGGTCTCTGTTTTGTTAATTACCATTGATGGAATGGGGGGAATTTGTTTCCACCGTTTATTCTCAAAAAAAAAACTTGATGATGCAGTATTCTTAACAACTGCCAATAAGGGGAATATAATTACTGATATCCGAGTGACACCTCAGAAGTTAAAATTACTGATGATCACTGTACTTGGGTCTCTGATATCACAGTGAGACTGCACAGAGATCTTGTCAATCTCTCTCCCGCCCCTAGGTCTGATAACATGGATACCTACATATTCCCAAGATAATGATAAGGGAACTTGGATCTCGGATGTGAACTTGTTTCGTCCCAAAGCTGACCTTCATTTTTCCAGGGAGCCTCGAGTAATAATAGTAATCTTTCCACATGGAGTTGATTAACAGGGACCAGAAGAGTATCTCCATCCCTATATATCAATACTTTCATCCATAAAGAAATAGTCAGCATATCACTAACTACATCCAATAAAAAACAAAAAAGTGAAACTAATGCACTCCAAGTATATATATATATATATATATATATATATATATATATATATATATATATATAATACAAGCATGTAAAATGTTTACTAGCATAACATCTCATGTAAAATTATAAGAATATAGAGATAATATCTACAACATACCACATTGATTTGGCTACTGATGCATCAAGAGGCAATCTATGTCCCAGCAATCTACGAACAGCAAGAGCTTCGGAAGTGCTTTCATCAGACAATCGCAAACATCTTGATCTAATGTCTCCAACAGCTGGTCCTCCTATGAGGTACCAACAAGTTTAAATTGGAGATCCTATAATTTAGATGTCTCCTATAATTTAGAACTATCAGAAGAATGAAATGATGTCTTCAGATATCTTGTACGAGAAAGGAAATCCTAAACATACCAAGCACACGAACAATCTCAGCCGTACTGCCCCCATCATCAGAGACAGGAAGAACATGAGCAACTCGGGTTGTTACCTTTTTTAACTCTTCAACAACTCCATTAAATGCAGTGCCCCCTGGAAATGAGAATTTGAAGATAATGATGGTAACATAACTATATAATCAACCACTCAACATGATAAGAAGAGTTTCTCCTGATGGAAAATTAGGACTTCCATAGTGAAGATAGCATCATTGTAGGTTAGTGTAGAACCTCATCTATGCCTCCATCCAGGCAGACCGCACCAAATGATTTCATAATGCAAGGTAAGTGAACTATTTTGTTACCTGAGTTTATGATGGAAATAGTAAAAGAGAATATTGGTACACTTAGTATAACTTTTTGGATGCTTTAATATAGAGGATATTGGTTATACAGAACTTTGATTAGAACTCTTATGGCAAACAATAAGTTTTTAGAATGACACTAAATACAGCTTTTGACTAAACTTGCCCTCACAAGAACATCTATCAGTGTAATATATCCTACACAAAAATTTATACTGCCAGGTAATTTTTTATGATTTGCCATGTACTAACACAGAAAGCCTTAGGCTTTCTATAATCATGAAAAACATTTTAAGCTCAGAAAATTATTAATTTGGTCATTTAGGAATAAGTCTTCTGCTAATATAGATTAAAAAGGTCATACATTCAGCATTCAGATGATGTGCCATCATATATTAGACAAAAATTGCCTCATAACTGTTTTCCATGTCAGAATTGTATTATTCGCAATGATGCATTGCGGAAAACAACTACAAAACTTCTCAGAAATCAGGGACCAAGAAAGTGTTCCAGAAATCATAGGAAACTCGTAAACACTTGGGATTAACTTTTGGAAACTCGGGGCACTTGTTGAAATTTATGGAAAGCTCATCACTGCCACAATGTCAAGTATGCATCTTTTTCAAATATGACTCCTACTATGACTGGGAATTCCTCTTAGAATCAGATGTAGATGAGCCAGGGGAAAGGCCCAAAAGAACAATCAATGACCGCAAGTAGGCCCAACTTCGAGCAATTACAATAATTGCCTACATAAAGCGCCCAGTGTTGGTAAAATACACATTGACCGCTAAATAAATACCTAGGGGTACACACTGGGCGCCCAACCCAGTAGTATATAAGACTGATATCAGGTTTTCAGATCTGGTTGAACTCATTATCTCCTCCATATCCACAAATTCCATCAAGAGTCCAGTTCAATTATTCAATTCACTAGTCAAAACCTGATGACAAGGTTACCGAGCACCATTAGACTGTCACCACCTATGGAAAAAAAAAAAACCAAGTAGCACAATATTGGACTATGGCAATGCGTATGAGGCAGATCTTCCAACTCGCCAACCATTACCAGGACAGCAGGCCATAACATACATCCCCTTTGTGCCAACTCATCTCAACAAGAAGCTCCCACAAATTCCTCATCAGGTAGTTCATCCAGAGGTTGGACTCGCCGCAACAAACCGACACCTATCGCACCTCCCACATGCAAGTAAACCTTCGAGTCACAGTCTATGGAGAGCTCCCGTGTACCTTCTCACTTAAACCCTAAGAGAAATGAGGATCCCTGCAAGGGTGTGTTGCCCACGAGGACCACCCCCCCCCCTCTCTCTCCGACCTAAAAGCAAGGTTTGCAGTATCGGAATCGGAATCAAAATCGAAATCGGTATCCCTATGAGTATTGGGATCGGTGGTATCGGCAGTATCGACGATTTCGGATCGGTGGTATCTGCAGTTTCGATGGTTTCAGATTGGAGTATCGGATTTTTTTGGTATCAGAAAACATTTAATTATTAATATTATTGAAATTTTAGAAAATAATAGTTTATATATAGGCATAATTTTAAGTATTTTCTGTGGTGTTTCTTAGTAATTTTGGAATTAAATGAAATAGTAGTCACTCTTGTCGATTGGTTTACCTACGATAGATAAGTTTTTTTACATGTTTTTGCAACCTTACTATGTTTTTACAACCTTACTGATTGGTCTTTTCCATTCAATTTTCTTTGTCGAATTGATTGAAAAAGAAACCCCTAATGTAGAAATCGGTCAGTATCACTATTGACCGATATCAGATCATGACATGTCAAATCGGTATCAGCCGATCGGTAATCGACCGATCGGTATCGACCGATACTGCAAACTACGCCTAAAAGACGCTCAAGAGGTAAAGAGCCGAGGCACGTACTCGTGGTACCACCTCCTAGAACCCAACCAAACAATCAGATACAAGACACAGAAATTGTTTCTATTGGACAGTAAACTGCATACTTTTGTGTTTTTGCGAGTATGTATACAGTATAGCCATGAGAGACTTTGGTAGCTAGATAGTAGAATTACATGCAAGTCACCTTATCGTTAAGGGTGGCAATTTGGGATCCGACCCACTAACCCGACCCACCAACCCATATAACGATCACACTTAAACGGGTTTGGGCGTAAACGATTCAACCATATAACCCGTTTATTAATGGATTGGATCCTGGTCTAGGATGCTTATCCGTTTTAACTGTTTGACCCGTTTATTTTATGGGGCAGATTTATTCATAGTTTCATACAACCAAACATGACACAAGTACCCAACTGTTTGAGATAATAATCTCATAACCCATTTATTTTACAGCCAACTTCATTGCCATTCACCAACAAAACTCTAGAGTCTATACTCTAGACTAATGTGTCTCACTCCATGACTCAACAGCCCATCCACATTTCTTCTTGATCTTTCTTTTCTTCTGCTTCTACTTACTCCACCCGAAGCCTGCGCCACCTCCTCCTCTTGTTCCTCTTAGACCTCTCTCCGCCTCTTTTTCTTCCTCCTCCACCAACATTTTTCTCCTCCTCAGAGTTCTAATCAATAAGTCTTTTGATGAAGGAAACGGAATTAGCATGACTCGCGGCTATGGCAGCGACACAAGAGGAAGGTAACCACGGTGAGACCCTGAGAGGCAATTACACGGTGTTGTAGTGTACAGTGAAAGCAGAACAAGAAAAATGAGGGGCTTTGGCTCTAAAATCTAAATTTTTGCCCTAAGGTCATGTTTGGTTCGCAGAATCAGAGCTTGGGAAAGGAAAGTCTTTCATTTCCTATGTTTGGATGCCAAAGAAAATGAGTAGGAAAGGAAATTGATTCCCAAGAGGAAGGAAAATAGGGGAGAAATGGTCCCCCCCCCCCCCCCCCCCCCCCCCAAGGATTCATTTTTCCCCTCTAAGAATTCACTTTCCCTCCCAAATTTCTTGGTTTTTCCAAACACCGGAAAGGAAATTGATTGGATTTACAATTTCCCAAAGGAAAGAAAAGAGCAAAGAATCGATTTCCTTTCCGCGAACCAAACGAGGCCTAAATTCAACGGGTTGACAGGTTGAGTCAGGTTGACAGGTTGGGTCGGCTTGACATGTTAAATCACAGCTTGGGTTCGGGTTTACCCTAAACAGCATGTATAATTGGGTCGGTTTGGTGTAATCATTAACAGGTCAGCCTGAATACTACCCGATTGCCAATCTTATTGATCATGTGCCTATACATAACAGTTCCTCGACATTGTCAATAATGGCTAGCTATGGTGCCTAGGCCCCTTCGGGTTAGGCTGCAAATGAAAAAAGCAGCTCGCAAGCTTGAGTAGATAAAAGTTTAAATCGGCTCGATTTGTTTCCAGTAACGAGCCAAGCTTGAACATGAAAACGAGCTTGATTGCCTTAAACAGCCAAGCTTGAACATAGGAAAGCTTGGTTCTTGAGCTTGTTAAGAAGCTCGACAGGTACTCGTCTCGGCTTGGCTCTGCTCAAATTTCTTGGCTCGACTACGACACAAGTCAACCTATATATTACATCAAATGTCCTAGATTTAGATGTCAACCTATCAAGAAATATATGACATAGCATAACTTCTTAGTCACATCAGTTAGGAACTAAAAAATGTTCATACTTACATGGACGGAATTCAAACGGCCATGGCCCATAGAGCCCAGGACTCGAGCTCGAACAGCTTGCGAGCTGTTCGCAGGCAGCTTGGCTCCGCTCGCGAGCAAAACGAGCCGAGCTTGAACATCTTCTTACAAGGTTGGGCTCGAGGAGGACCAACCCTAAACTTGTTGAACTGTTGCAGTTAGCTAACCATTTGCAAGAATAAATTGTACTTGTTAACGATATGGTTACTTATCATTTGACGATATGGTTACAAGAAGCCGAATAAAATGTAGTTGTTGAATTCTTGCAGTTAGCTAACCATTTGCTAGAGACGAAATATAAAACGTGTTCCCAAACTCCATTGAATTCCCAAAACTAAAAAAAACTAGGGTTGGGGTTAGGGTTAGGGCGCACCTGAAAAAACAAGCAGTGAAGGCTGGGTGGAGTTAGGGTTAGGGTTGTGGATGGAGGAGGAAGGAGAAGCGCTGCTGCTGCTGGGGAGAGAAGCAGCAGCCATGGGGAGATTGGATTTGGATCTGACGGTGGTGATGAGGATGGAAGAGAGGGACGCGTGAGGGAGTGGGAAGCGGGAGAAGGAGAAGAAGGCCTTTGCTGCGGGGCCCACCAGAGTGGCATCCGCCATTTGCTCTCACTTTTACTTCCCTCCGCAATGTGTCCGCCTATCAGTTTCCTTTCAATCTCCCACTTTCTTGCTTCCGATCCTTTTCCTTTCCAATTCTTTGGTAAAACCTCAAGGTGTGATTGGGTCCGGTCCGGGCCTCGGTGCGGTCCAGAAAACCGAGCCCAACCGGACTTGGTCCGGGTCCAGTCCGGACCGTAGGCAGCAGCGGACGAGCCTGGACCGGCCCGGTTCGGGAGATTGAAGCCCAACCCGGCCCAATGAACCGGCTTGGGTAGGACTCGGCCGGGCCGGTCCGGTTCAACGGGCGAGCTGGACTACGGGCTCGGGCGAGTCGATTCGGACAGATTCAGCGGACGGGCCGGTCCGGTCCACTATTGTTTTTTTTTGAGTTTTTTTTATTTGATTTAAAGTTTTTTTGTTTTTCTTAAAATTTTATGTCCTTTTGTTTTATTTTGTTTTATTTTAAGTTTACTTTGTTATTTTGTTCTTTTTAAGTTTTCTTTTAATTTATTTTATTTTCTTTGTTTCTTTCTAAGTTTTAATTTCATGTTTTAAATTTTTTTCTTTTATTTTGTTTTATTTTTTCCTCCTCCTTTATCCGGGCTTGGGACCGGCAATGCAAGCTTTGCTTGTCATAGGCAGAGATTAAAAAAAATTGTTTCAAGTTCATTTTTTTTTTTTAGGTTTTAGTTTTGTTTTAAATTTGTGTTTTATTTGGTTGTTTTGTTTTTGTTTTAAGTTTTAAGTTTTTTTTTTTTTGTTCTAAGTTTTTTTTTTTTAAGTTTTTGGTTTTGTTTTTAAGTTTTCTTTCTTTCTTTTGTTTCGTTTTTTTTTTTTTTAATTTGGATTTTTTTTTCTTGTTTTTAAGTTTTTCTTTCTAAGTTTTTCTTCTTTTTTTTGTTTTTTTTTTTGGTCGTACCTTTGAGTAATTCTTCTTCTTCCTCGGTTCCAGAAGCTTCACCCATTGTAAGCGATTCAAAGTCCAGCTCGTTGATGTCAGCAGCTTCATCCTTTTTATTTTTGGATTCTTTTTTCTGCTAAAATTCAATCTTGAACACATACACAAGCTTCCAAGATATCTGGCTTCAACCGGCTCCTCTTTATGCTCAAAATCCTTGATCATGCACTAAAACATAACTCCGATGCTACCGTGGACACCGGGACCATTAGTATATCACGTGCTATGGTAGAAAGTACAGGAAAAAAAATTTGTCGTTTTTTTTTTCACCATTCTAAAATGGTGAAGTGATTAGAAGATTCATCTTCTTCTTCATAACAACTTATATATAAAGACAACTCTTGAATGGGTTGGGAAGAGTGTTTTTGTTTCTTCCTTTTTAGTATACGACTGACGTGGTCGACTAAGCCAAAGCTACTACTAGTACCCACTTGAGTTGGTCGGGTCGACACAACTTTGTCTTCATAAAGCATTACTAATCTTTCCAACACTACCTTCAGTTCTACTTTAAAGTCAGTAATATCAATATCTATGTTTTCTGCATAGTTATCTAACAAAGCCTCTACACCCTCTAATTTGATCGTAGGATCAAAAATGGAAGACAAACAATATAAAAGATGTACATCACCCCAATATTTAGCGAATTTACCTTCCATTTTTTTTACATATTCAAAATTAGGAACATTTCTATACTTAAAAAATAAGTAAGACATGTTACAAAGTTCTCGTAAAGCTAAACAAGAAGTAGGATAATAAACACCAGAAAGAGTAAATGTAGCATTATAAAAAATTTCTAAAAATTTACAAATAGAAGAAGCAACTATCAAATCATCTTCAGTTACTCTATATTCAAAATTGTGATCCATATTGCAAAAATATGTAATAACATCCTTAAAGGGAATTGCATATTTCAACATTAAATATGTTGAATTCCATCTATGTGGTACATCCTTAACAAATCTTCCAAAATAAATATTAAAATGTGCACATGTGGCTTTAAAAGATTGTTGTCTACTTGGAGACGTGTTCAAGCTGTGTAAACAATGTCTAACAGTCTCTAAATGTGTACTAAAAAAATTCGAGATATTTATTTACAACTAAGTTAATAATGTGGCAAGCACACCTAACATGCAATAATCTACCTTCCAAAATAGGCTAAAATAGTAAAGACAATGAAGATATAGCAGAATTATTATTACTAGCATTAGCAAAAGATACAAATAATATTTTATGGTGAATATCAAAGTCACGCACGTGTTTTGAAATAGCACCTGCAATTACAGAGCCCGTGTGTGGAAATTCCAAAGTTTTTAGACAGACGATACGCTTTTGCAACATCTATTGTAAATCTATGTAGTGTGCTGTGATACAAATATAAGCATAAATTTGCTTACTTGTCCAAGTATCAGAAGTAATAGATATTTTACTAACATGCGACAATATTTGTTTTAAAGCAACTTTCATTTCCTTAAAAAGTCTCTTAGCATCTTTTCTAGCAGCGCCTCTAGTAACTTTACTAAAACATGGATTTAAAACAATTGTGGCATAATCATATAAAGATTAACTTTCATCCGAAGTGAATGGAAGTTCATCAGCAATAATATATTTAGTCAATTCAGTTTTATGACGGGCAGCTGAATAGAAAAACGTACTCATCGAAGAACTCGTGTCACCTCCAAAACTTATATGAGTTTTGGTCGCCGGAATTGAGCCCGGTCCGTATCAGGTTTCGTGGTGTCTTGATATGGTACATGTGCCACCTCCCCTATTCCATTTGTATATGTGAGAACATTTCTTACATTATATCGCGTACGGAACTGGTTTACCTTTCTGATCTAAAACAAGTGAGTCATCAGGTTTTGTTTCATTAAGAATAACAAAAAAATTTAATACTTTGATTTTTGCTTCCTCTTTACAACATTTTGGGTAATGCCAGCAACTTCAGGAGGTGAACCAATTAAATCCTCAGGAATAGAATTTTGCTAAAAAAAAGAATTATAATATTCAAAAGTATGTCCGACATCGTCAATAGGTTGGTTTGAACCTTGTCCAGCCATTTTAAAAAGACAAATAAAAATAAAAAATAATTAGAAAAAGGGAGGATACCGAAAATAAAATAAACTAATTAAAATTTATTTTTTCTCAAAAAAGAGAGAGATGGAGGAAAGAAAACTATCTTGTAAATGTAAATTAAAGAAAAAATAATTAGAAAGAGGAAGGGAAGAAGAAAAAAATTGGATTGGGGTTGGGAGCTTGATCGGGAAGTCGTAGAGCACCGGAATTGCTTAGACAAATTTCTTGAAACCTTCTTGTGAGCTTGAATTTTTTTTCGATGGAATGAATTGTTTGCGTTTGAAAAATGTGATTCATGACATATTTATAGAATTTTTTTGAAGCCAAATTACCCCCCCCCCCCCCCCCCACCCTCCAAATAGAGTTGTTATAAAGGTTTTTTTTTGTCATCTTTGACAAAATGACCAAAATACCCCCAAAAAAACGGTCATGAAACGGTCAAATTGTGGGGATATTTTGGTAAATAGGGGCCCAAACAGTTTTTAAAAATTCAAAAAAAATCCAAAAAAAAAAGCAAAATCCGGTTAACCCGGGCCGGTCATGGCTCGGGCGGACCTGACCGGGTCGGGCCTAAGCGGGCCGACCGTTGCTAATAAAATAAAATAAAATCGGGGCGGGCTCGGGCTCGGTTTCTTGAACCCAGCCCCATCCAATGGGTAAGCGGGTTCAGGCGGGTCGGGCTACAGGCGAGCCGGGTCGGGCTACAAAGGCGGCGGGCTCGGGCGGGCCCGGGCCGGATTTCGGGCCGCCCGGCCCTATTAACACCTTGAGTAAAACCTGAAAACATATCAAATCAAACTGTTCTGCTTAACCCGTTAAACCGTTGGATCCAAAGTGAATTATTTCTCATTTTTATCAACTTGTAGGGATTGAAGTGGATTTTTTCCCCAAAAGTTTTATCATAATATCTATCTATATTATTATATAATTCAAATACCAGATATTTAGATGATATAGATTATTAGACAGCTATATAGTTAAATTATATGTATTTGAGAATAATAATGTTATTTCCACTCATTAATTTAAAATTCAAAATGTATCGTAACCTACTCTTCTATTTTAAGATGCATTATCACATTTTTCTCTCTTCCTCTATTTTATATTAGCTAATTAAAAGATTGATAACTACAGGACTAACAACAGAAGTTTTCTTCTCTCATCTATCCCTGGAGCGCAGGTATCCTTATTTTCTTCTCGCATCTATCCCTGCAAGCAAAAATTGGTGATGATGGTGTTGATTTCGGTAACTAGTAGTAGTAGTAGTATGATTTGTACTCGATTGGTTCTTCTTTATTCAATGGAGTAGTTGAAATTAATCAAAGTTTTGATTTTGTGGGCAAATGGAGTGATTGTTAAAATTGACTATTGTGGTACTATAATATTACTTTGAGCAAAATGTAGGTAGACAGGTTGGTTTGCAAATCCACCTAAAAAGACTGGTTAAATCGAAATTGTCCTCCGTACATATGATGGACGATAAGTTCATCATTTAATGTATTTTCTTTTCTTTTAAGGCTTTAATAATATATATGAGTGGATTTGAATCTCTTTTGTTTAATAGAAGGGTGATTCATTTAGTAATAGGCTTACACGGTACGACTCATTTAAACATGTCAAAAACTTGCTACAAAATTGGGTTGGCAGGAGAGTCGAAGTTGCCTCATTTACATTGATGAACTAAACTTTTGATGTTAAAACTATTGTTAATTGGTCTTCCCTTTAATGTTTTGATATTGTATATAAGCAAAAATTCTATGTTTTTTTACCAAATTAGTATGGATAAATCTACCATGAACAAGAACTGCACATGTTTTGGTTCTCAAATGCACATCTCCAATAATAACAGCTTCTGACACATCTCCAATATCTATCTTCAACACTCTGTATTCTCTTGTTGTGTAAGTGGCAAGCAGTACCCTGTTATGAGATACCTGCGTTGAAGCCCCTGAGTCCACCAGTCAAAAAATTGTAATTGCGAGCGAGGTTCATGACTACCTTATCACCTACAATAATCACATCGCCTTCATGTGTCAAGGCAGTCGTTGTTGTGGTCTCACTTTGCTTTCCCTTGTTGTCATTCTTTTATCTCTTCCAAGTGAAATAGTTTCACTTTGATGTGAGAGCAATCTGAATTCTCGTATCGACCCTTAGACTCGCCTTTGCTCATGTCTCTGCCACTGTCCGGACCCTTGCTTTTACTCCTTCCATAACTCTCTGAAACAAGCGCCTATGAATGAGATAAAGAAGACGTGTCCTGAGATTTCCTCCTCATTTCTTCATTCAGTATCCCACTATTCGCGGACTCCAGACTGACCACGCCTTTTGGAGCAGAAGCAATCATGGACACTCGTACGGTCTCTCACGAGTCTGGAAACATACACAGCAACCATAGTCCATAAACTTCGTCATCAGATCAAGAACAACTTGTGCCTCAAACCCTTCATCGTTCGGATCAGGAACAACTTGTTTACTTGTTCTTCCTCGCGTACAAAGATTCTAGCTTCTTCCAAAGTGTCTTTATATGCTCTATTTGGCAACGTAATTATATACGTTCTTAAACAAACTGTCGTATGTACCCACACACCTATATGTGCTCGAAATTTCATTCCTCATTGAATTTATCACTGGACTTCGGAGGCAAGTACCAGAAGACGCAGCTTCTTGACAAATAGGAAATTCTTTATCTTGCTCTGCCAATAGTGGTAATTAGAACCGTTTAGGTTTACCACACATACTGGCTTTGTGTCCATCTCTTCTTATTGGTTTGATTGTCAGCCCTGACACCAACCAATAGCTATGATACAACGTGTTGGGAACGAAACGTGAAAATAGTTCCCCCAAACCAAAGAGACTACGAAAGAAGCGAGGAAAAGCACACAAAACAAAATCGCCAAAATTACACATATAGCCAATCGCAGGCACAAGCAATTTTTGACGTGAAAACCCTTGCAAAAAAATCATAGGATGATCAAAAGTCCAATCCTGAAAAGCTTCCACTAATAGAATAAAAAAATACATCGACTCGTTACAAACTTCTTCCCAATTCAAATGGGTCACAACAAATCTTTGAAGAATAAAACACGATTACAAGCACAAGAAGAATGAAGATGACAAGAAAGAATTACCCAAAACGATCTCCTCTTCAGTGTAGCCGTCAATTCCCTCGCTCTCTCTCTAATAGTTGTAAAGCGCTCTTGCCTCCTTTTGCAATATTCAGAGTTACATTTTAGGGTTATAAAACACCTAATATATATAGCCGCAAACCAACATCTAATCTGAAATACTGAGGTATTCTTATTATATGTAGGAATACGCATTCCAAATCATTGACGTATTCTTATTATATATATGCGTACCCAACCCAACTCCATTGAGATATAATAGTACCCAATCTGACTTGGAAGTGTTTTCCACATAGGTTGGGAACTCCGTTGAGATATTCCTTTAGTAATTTGAGACTAAAGAAAAGGAGAAAACAAAGAAAGATAATCCTAGACTTTGAGGCTAAAGAAAAGGATAATACAAAACAAGATTGCCATATCCATATATAAATACCGATACTGTGAGACGAGTCTCACAACTCTCCCATCCTTAGAAAAATTTCGTTCTCAAAATTTTCTAAAGTTAGTCGAGCATGATAACAAAAACAAAAACTCAAAAAAATACAACTATCTCAATAAAACGAAGCATGGCATATAAGTAAATGAAGACAACAGTAATATAAATAAATATGTAAGCAATAAATGAAGGCAACTGTAATGTAAATAAATGCGTAAGCAATAACACACCCACAATCAAGAAGGACTGGAGGCATATGAATAAATATGTCTCCTAAGTTAGTTGAGTAGGAGCAGGCATACGCTGACTCCCAAAATTCATAAGGATCAAGTCTCAAAGTAAGTCGGTACCAATGACTTAGTCTAAGACATGACTCTACCCAGGACGTATCACCATAGTCGAGACACGTGATAGATATCATGCATCTCAAGATACAAAGACAGAAGAGTGAGAAGAGAAACTCGTATTCACTCACTGAATAAGTCAAGCCCACCGTTGTACTCCATTTATAGATAGAATACAAGGTCGCCGACAAGAACCCAATATATACTATCACTACCTGGCCTTCTACTGAAAGACAAATCCCAAGGGAATAACTGAAAGAAGACCATGAAGATGGTACCTGAGACTCCCAAGGTACTACCCTCATGCAGATACTACAGCTGCTCCTAGGACTGCGCATACAACTGTGCTCTGAGCTGCCTGACCCTCTGAGCTCGCAATGGCGGAAGATACTGTGCCAATGGCTGAACATCTAGTATTGGCCCTAACTGCTCATCCACTACTGAGGTAATGACTGAGGTGACTGAAAGGATGGCAGTGGTATATCTGGTGTAGATGGTCATCCTCGAGATATCGGATAGGGACAAGTGCTAACTGAATGGTCCTTTACTCCACAGCGGAAGCATCGCTTATTGGTCGTCCAACAAACTAATTTTTGATGTCCTATCTTCCCACAATAAGTACATCCTACTTGTTCTGCCTGATACTGCTGCTGGATCCTCTGCCTCTGAGCCTGGGTTTGTACATATTGCTGAGGTCCCTGCTGCTACTGAACCGGTACTGGTGCCTACTGGTTGGAAGGATGGAAGGATGACGATCTAGCCGGACTCCTCCAGGGACAAACTCCGATCATGTGGTCTGGTGATCCACACGCTAAACATAGAAGGTTAGCCCTCCGACAAGTAAGATGAGTGTGCCCTTCCCTTCCACAGAAGGAACATACTGTTGGTAACTCCTAGTACTGGTATAGACGTTGGTCTGCTGGCACAGGTAATGGACGTCGAGGTAAAAAGCCTGATACGGGTAAATAGTACCTCTTACGACCCTTAGTTCTGGATGTGGTCCTCCTAGCTATATGCTCTTGCTCTCGTACTGCCTCCACAGTAGGTCGGGCTTGATATGCTAACTGGCTGGATGACTGGTACTGTTTGGCTCCAATCCGTACTTTCTTTGGCTGCCAGTCCTCGGCTTGAAATACTTCTGGTATCCCTTGCCTATTACGGTCTATCAACATCTGGATACTCTGCTGGAGAACAAGATCTCGTCGTTGTTGTGACTCTATTATTTCCTTGATGATCCCTATGAGTACAGGTACATCGGACTATTCTGGAACTACCTCTGTTCGGACTGCTGATTGCATAGGCACAGCTGGCTGATCGGGATGGACTGGCATCTCTGCCCTCGAGTCAACTTTTGACTCTGCATCTGAATGCTAAGACTGATCCTCCATAACTGGCCTAACAGAAGAATGCTGACCTGCCATCGGCAGAACCCAAATAAGATAATCGGAAGGATTAGGAAAAGTGCCCCTGAAAGTTAAAGGGCACAAGGATCAAATCGAGGGAACATGAAAGATCAACGATCAAAGCAGATATCAGGTCAAAGGATCAGAGATATAGAATAATATGAAGGATATCAATAAAGGAGAATTATGACTGAGATATCTATACATCAGTAACCCCCACATATCTGATAAATTAGACCTACATAGGCCACTACTAAAACCTATGTCACGTCCCAGAACCAGAATACTGGCAAGTGGGAACGGACCAGGCCAGCTACGTAATACCAAAGTACTCCAGTACTCTGAGATAACGTATAAGTTGTCAAGACATGGGGGTTACTATTACAAGCCATCGGTCAATCCTTATCACTACTGTTTTTTGTTATACGTATTTTCAGTGTACGTATGCGAATTTCGACATGTATCTTATTTATTGTATTTTCGTATTTCTTTATTGCTTACCTTGATGTATCTTGGCTAAGGTTGACCTTGGGTTGGGTTGGTCCAACTTGACTTGCTTTGGATGACTTGGTTTGGTTTATTTTTATGGTTGGTTCAACATGTTGAACCATCTCCTCTCTTTATAAAACCCAACCACCCCTTTTTCTCTCTTTATTACTTCCATTTATTTATTCTCCTTATTCTCCATTACTCTCCCACCAACCTAGAGAGCTTAGGCAAGTACAACTTACTTCATGATGGATCTTCCATTTTATTGTTCTATCTTCTTCTCTACACGATTCTAAGCATCTTTAGAACTTGGAGTTTTCGGTTTAGACGGATGGATTTTTGTAGATCTAAGTTTGTAGCTTTTTTGCTTTTCTTGGGTTTTGATCTACCGAACTTCATTATTTTCAAGTTTTAATTGTTCTATGTTGTAGAGAATTCGATTTTACCCAAAATAGACCTTTGAAAAGTTAGATTTCGACTTATTTCAAGGAAGTTATGGCCAAAGTAAGATTTGGACATCTTCTATGTTCATCTATCCTGGTTCTGGCAGGGACGATGAATAGTATTGGCCGTATAGCTGCATAGTGCCGCATAGTGCTGGCCGTATGGCTGCATATTGCCGTATAGTGCTGGCCGTATGGCTGCATAGATGCATAGTGCTGGCCGCATGGCTGTATAGTACTGCATAGTGCTGGTCGCACGGCTGTATAGTGCCGCATAGTGCTGGCCGTATAGCTGTATAGTATCGTATAGTGCTGGCCACATGGCTGTATAGTGCCTGTCAAGACCCGTACCCTGTGTAAGGGCATAGTGCGTAACAGCGCCCAGCCTATGCCGTAGAATCGACGGTAGAACGCTGTATAAGGTTACTATCTAAACAACAACTCACGCAAATATATAATGTACTTGTCAAAACTCAACTCCGAACGGAGGACAAGTATAAGATATGATAATACTCAATCACAGTCTAAGCACGATATGATAATACAGAATCACAAAAGCTATACTAACTCCAAAACAACAACTCTAATAAACTACTAAAATAATAATATCTCAAACAATCTCAAAACAAAGTCAAGATCTCAACTTATTACAATATAAGTTCAATAAGAAAGTCTAAAGCAAGTCTACTAAACTAATCTCCCGATCACTCCTGAGTGTCAAGGTCCAAGGCAGCTATACCGTCTCCGGATCCCAAGCAAGTAGGGAAACTGTGCTCAGGACAAACATCTGTAATATTTTCAACAGGTCCAGTCAGGACAGGAACGAGCACAACTCATCTAGAAAACCCAAGTAAATGACAGAGAACTATAAAGCAGTTATAGACAGTTTTATTGATGAACATGGTAGTTTATATTCAGGTGATGGTATAGAGAAACAGTTAAGATACAAGGAAAGTAAGGTAACTAAAACAAGAGAAGAATCATAACAATGAAGACTATAAAATAAGATTCTAGCTGAACTAGAGTAACATGATAAGTCCAGACAGTAAATATAAGACAAGTGTAAATCCAATGTAAATTCAGTACGAGACAAATCAAATACAATATGAATCCAGTACAAGATGATTCTAGTCAGTGATCAAGAATCCAGGTGAGACCAGCTATATTCTAACAGTGTGTTTTAAAATACCGATATTGACATGTAAACGGCTGTAGGTATCAGGCACATCACTCACTGATCAGGCGATGGATGGCTATGCTTCCAGTAGATTCCAGTTTAGAGATTCCAGATTTGGGGTATGTCTACATGTCTCACTCAATAGTTTCTCGCCCCGCAATACAAGTGAATCCAGAATTCGATACGAGAATCGAGATGAGTCCAGCCAAACATGATGATACCAACAATGATTCCAGAATGATTCCAGTAATAGAGGCCAGACAAGATGGTATGTGTGTCACATACATGAATCCAGAAATATCCATACGTGTTGTAACAGAGAATCACATAGAACTAAATAGAATTGAAGTACAGTAATTGACAAGTAAATGAGAGAACTATCAGAGAATGTACTCGTCTGATATCCTGTACAACTAATGGAAATAGACGTTTGAACCTGAGTCACAATGTCCTAAATAAAGTAATACAGGTTATAATGTATCCAAAATAAGGTAAATGAAATCTATAATGTAATCTACATGATTCTAAGCCAATCTAGGTCAACTCTGATCAAACTAGGTCAACTCTAGTCAAACTACAAGTCTAACCAACAAGTCATATAAGGTAAACCACTCTAGGCCTATATACAATATAGGTATAATACATACATGCATATTCATTACATTCATTATTGCATACATAGATACTTGCATATCATTCATTCATATCCCATATACATGCATACTTCAGTTCATACATTATATTCATTCACATATCATTAAGTTGCATACATATACTTATTTTCATTACATACATATCATTCATGCATATTACATACTTACATGCATCTATACATTATATACATTGTATACAACATGTAAAAATAGAAGAGGAAAAAAGGACAAAACTGAAATGGAAAGGGAAGGAAAAAAATGTAAGGAAAAGGAAAAGCAGTGGACATATACATGCTTGCATCATATATTCTACATTACCATACATGCTATCATTATATATTGCATTACATTAGGTATACATTGTGCATTCATATCTATCATTACATATATACCTTGCATTCATATCTAGCATTCATTATATACTTTCATGCATACATTGTATATCATTCTTTCATTCATGCATTTATGCATTGCTTACATACATTACATTGATTGTATTCCTACATGATTGCATTCAACCATATATACATTAATGTAAAGAGGATACATATCATATATATATTATTTCATTCATCTGACATATCATGCATTACATACTCTACATTCATTTAATATCCATACTACATAGGCTCATAGGTTACACAAAATGCCTATATCGTATAGTCACTCTTCTACTTAAAATCAATATTGTACCAATTGGGCCTTCACTAAATTCTAGGATTAAAGTATGTCGTAGCCCTTCGTGTTAGCTTTCCGAAACTTTAAACGGATCGCATTTTCATGTCTGGAAGCTCCCAAAATTGCGAAAACACTGAAACGCGTTTGTCTTTCGGACAGCTGACACTCAAATAATTTTACAGAAAGTTCTAGAACGATTTTGGCTTATTAAAATATATATTTGGAAAGCTAACTTCGATACGGTTCTTTAAAAAAATGAGAGATTAATCGGAGTTCTAAGCTAAAAGTTATGACATTTCTAAGTTGCTTTGGTTAATAAAAACGTGGATGAATATTATGACGAATTTGAGTTGTTTTGGACAAAAGAAACACATGTAGGCCAAGATACTTGGATACCAACATAGGTATCCAAATGAAACTCATTCTAACCATCCTAACTAAGATCAATCCACTCTCTAACCATTCTAAAACTGAATTTAAATATCTATTTAAACTATTAGCATACATACATACACATGGGATGTCCTAATTTGGGATCTATCAAGTAGGACACAAGACACATATCTAAAATCCTCAAGAGAGCTCCAAATGGCCTCAAATTTGAATCTAAATGGGGTACATGTATGGAGATGAATCCTATGGATTCAAAACTAACTAATATGCATAGGAAATCAATTTAGAGGGTTGGTTTTACCTATTGGGAGTGGAATCCCAATGATACTCCCAAGGACACGGCTCCGACACGAAGATCTTCCAAAAAGGACACTCCTCCTTGCACTTGCTCCAAATCTTTGCTAGCACCCTCCCTTGGTAGTATGAGAAGGTTGGATGGAAGTTTTGGTGGAGGGATGTAAGGATTTGGAGATCAAATCAAAGAGGGAAGCTCTCTAATTTTGGGAAGAATACTTTGTGAAGGAAAAAAGGCAAGATGTAATGAAATGAAAGGAAGGGAGGCTAACCTACCTATAGTGGCTGCCTTGGGGGAAAGCCCAATAAGGCCTCAACTAGTCCTCTTGGTTAATTTTAAGTTAGGTTTAAGTTTGGAATCAAAATGGTTAAATTTAAATCTCTAACTTAACCAATCTAACAAGTAGGATTAGTCTAAACTTACTAACTTAATTAGTGGTGTTTGTAGGCCATGACTAACTAATCTTGGGATTCCTTCTAGAGTCTAAGCTACCCGGGTCACTAACACAAGTCAGAACGAAACAAAACTCAAACCGACTAAACAAATCCCGTAAAATCAATATTAAAATATAAATTTTTCCAAAATATTAAAATATGAAAAATGACCAAAATCATAATACATTAATTTAAATATTATTAAAATAATCTAAAATTCATCAATTAATCAAAATTTTAAATAATTTAAAAGTCACAAAATGACCAAAATACCCTTAGCCTAAAAAGTTGTAAATAGTCATTCTAATCACATGGTTAGGTTTCCATGGTCATGGTTAGTCTCTAGGCTCAACAGTTCTAGGGTTCACTAGCTAACACATCAAAATTATAATTCACCAATTTTAAATAGTATTAAATTAATTAAAAATCTCCATAAATCATAAATCATATTATTAAATAATAAACTTTTACAAAAGTTCAAAATTACCCTCATTTTAGAAAAGTGGGTGTTACAAGTCTATCCTCCTTAGAAAATTTTGTCCTCAAAATTAAGATGGTCGTATTTCTTCTAGAGTCACGTCTCCAACAATCATGGTCTTAGAAGCTCATCTAAATCATGCAATTTGAAAGAATAACATACAGGGTCATGGCAGACAATATCAGTCTGAGGTCTCATCTAGCTATACTAGCCATACTACAGCACAAGGCAATCACAAGGTATCAAAAGATACAAGCAAGGGGTGTAACAAAATATCACAAAAGACATGCTAAAGTCTAGGTCAAAAAATCACCTCAAATTAGGTCTGGTGACTAAAACTCCCTTCTAGAAGTAGGGCCTAATTTTCCAAGGCATTTCTCATGAATCATGCTCTTGTTAAAACTCTTATTCCTTCTTTCTGATCTTACTCTCCCTTATCCACTTAATCATCCCAACAATTTAAATTTCTACACCTTGTCCTAACTTGGATCCAAAATCTCTAGATCAAAGTTTATGAAATCCTCGAACTTGTTCAAATCACTGTCCTCGAATTTATTCGAAGCTAATACTACTATGTCATGCAAGAACTTATTCTTTATTATAAAATCGACCTTCGTATTTCCTTCACGTACACCTTCAAATATTATTCTTCTTAAATTTTAAAACCTCCACAAAATCTTTAAATTTTCCCATAACCCAAAATCCTTGTGTTCACTATTTCCTCTTACCAACATCTTATTCAATTTTGGTATCATCATCGCTTCATAGTTACATTCTCTTCTTCATTTCTAAATTCCTAAATTTAGCATCACAATCTTAAGTGAAATATCTCGAGAATCAATAACCTAAAATTATTAAAGTCCACAAAACAAACCGACCTCGAATATCGTTATTGTTTCTAAAGTACACCTACGAAATATCACTGTTCTAACCATCAATATATCCTACTATCCTTCTGGTGAGCCAGAGGGGTTACTACCTCCTGAGCAGACTAACATCCTATATGAAACTGATAGTCAAAATCAACAGAGATTTAACTATAAGGGTTACTAGTCTAATGTCAACTAGACTACCATACCTAAGAATAAGTCCTAATACAAGCTATCAAACCATTATACTATGAAAGAGTTATAACTAATGAAGTTCTACAAAGAATTACACTAGTTATCTGAAATTATCCCTACTCCTAAGTTAAGTGATGATGAAACAAAACAATTTTTTTTGAAAAAGACTGAAACGATAGGTAGAGATGATATGTTCAAAAATCCTCCCAAGATACATTCTTAATCATATGGTCTGTCCAATTATGATACTCCTTCTAGGTCAAACTCCCAACAATCAAGGTCTAGAAAATTCTATCTAAAAGCTCACAAACATGGTCCTAATGGTCATGATTTCATAGTCTCGAACAGGGTCACTATACTATCTATCACAGCACAATACATCCTGACAGGTACTAATGGAATCATACAATAAGATAGAAAAGAAGGACAGACCTGCTAACTCGTCACTCATAGCGTCGGTCTCTACAACCGTCAGTACAAAAGCCCTGCCCCTCTGGGGTATATCCCTTTGATGGTGCGGGGCATGGTGCTACGCTACAGGTGGCCTAACTCCCTCTATCTAATCCATGATACTCAAGTGACATCCACACTAATATTCCACTCTATCATACTAGGGCACCATCTATATGGTATTTATTCTGCAATCTGATAATCATACCCGTTTATTCAGAACCATGTTATCAGAATCCTCGTTACGCCAGTAAGTACAACAGTGATAATCCATAGAGTCCGCAACTAAGGTACATACCTCTAGAATCATGGTATTTAAAATTTTTGCATTACCGCTAGCTTGGCTGCGAAAACTTTAAATTCCCACACCCGAGAAATACATCCAAAATCAGACTCTACCTAATGGCCAAACCAGCTAATATGGCTGTAGAAGACTCTAGATTCCATGACTGAGGCAACCTAGCCCATAATGTTATCTTGGTAGAAAATTAAGTCAAAAATGAATACCAAGAATCAAATTCAACGATGAACAAGGAAGTAGATAAAAACAGTCGGAATCGAATTTCGAGATAGTTTATAATGAGATTCTCAAGGGTCATCCCAGGAATTTTCTCAAGTAGTCCTAAATATGATTGAGTACTCTCTCTGATAAAGCCTATTCCTTAGTTCCTATCGCAGGCGCGCAGCAGTACAACTAATCATTGAACTACCACGATATCGCACTAATACGACTTTCGACCTGCGTGGGCCACCACTAAAAACGTGTCACGATCAGCACCCTGTGTAGGGGCACAGTACGTAACAGCGTCCAGCCTATGCCGCAGAATCGGCGGTAGAATGCTATATAAGGTTACTATCTAAACAACAACTCACGCAAATATATAATGTACTTGTCAAAACTCAACTTCGAACGGAGGACAAGTATAAGATATGATAATACTCAATCATAGTCTAAGCACGATATGATAACACAGAATCACAAAATCTATACTAACTCCAAAACAACAACTCTAATAAACTACTAAAATAATAATATCTCAAATAATCTCAAAACAAAGTCAAGATCTCAACTTATTACAATATAAGTTCAATATGAAAGTCTAAAGCAAGTCTACTAAACTAATCTCCCGATCACTCCTGAGTGTCAAGGTCCAAGGTAGCTATACCGTCTCCGGATCCCAAGCAAGTAGGGCAAGGTGCTCAGGACAAACATCTATAATATTTTCAACAGGTCCAGTCAGGACAGAAACGAGCACAACTCATCTAGAAAACTCAAGTAAATGACAGAGAACTATAAAGCAGTTATAGACAGTTTTATTGATGAACATGGTAGTTTATATTCAGGTGATGGTATAGAGAAACGGTTAAGATACAAGAAAAGTAAGGTAACTAAAACAAGAGAAGAATCATGGCAATAAAGACTGTAAAATAAGATTCTAGCTAAACTAGAGTAACATGATAAGTCCAGACAGTAAATGTAAGACAAGTATAAATCCAATATAAATCCAGTACGAGACGAATCTAATACAAGATGAATCCAGTACAAGATGATTCTAGTCAGTGATCAAGAATCCAGGTAAGACCAGATATATTCTAACAGTGTGTTTTAAAATACCGAGATCGACATATAAACGGCTGTAGGTATCAGACATATCACTCACTGATCAGGCGAGGGATGGCTATGCTTCCAGTAGATTCCAGTTTAGAGATTCCAGATTTGGGATATGTCTACATGTCTCACTCAATATTTCCCCGCCCCGTAATACAAGTGAATCCAGAATTCGACACGAGAATCGAGATGAGTCCAGCCAAACATGATACCAGCAATGATTCTAGAATAATTCCAGTAATAGAGGCCAGACAAGATGGTATATGTGTCGCATACATGAATCCAGAAATATCCATACGTGTTGTAACAGAGAATTACATAGAACTAAATAGAACTGAAGTACAGTAATTGACAAGTAAATGAGAGAACTATCAGAGAATGTACTCGCCTGATACCCTGTACAACTAATGGAAATAGACGTTTGAACCTGAGTAACAATGTCCTAAATAAAGCAATACAGGTTATGATGTATCCAAAATAAGGTAAATGAAATCTATAATGCAATCTACATGATTCTAAGCCAATCTAGGTTAACTCTGGTCAAACTAGGTCAACTCTAGTCAAACTACAAGTCTAACCAACAAGTCATATAAGGTAAACCACTCTAGGCCTATATACAATATAGGTACAATACATACATGTATATTCATTACATTCATTATTGCATACATAGATACTTGCATATCATTCATTCATATCCCATATACATGCATACTTCAGTTCATACATTATATTCATTCACATATCATTAAGTTGCGTACATATACTTATTTTTATTACATACATATCATTCATGTATATTACATACTTACATACATCTATACATTATATACATTGTATACAACATGTAAAAATAGAAGAGGAAAAAGGAAAAAAACTGAAATGGAAAGGGAAGGGAAAAAATGTAAGAAAAAGGAAAAACAGTGGACATATACATGCTTGCATCATATATTCTACATTACCATACATGCTATCATTATATATTGCATTACATTAGGTATACATTATGCATTCATATCTATTATTACATATATACCTTGCATTCATATTTTGCATTTATTATATACTTTCATGCATACATTGTATATCATTCTTTCATTCATGCATTTATGCATTGCTTACATACATTACATTGATTGCATTCCTACATGATTGCATTCAACCATATATACACATTAATGTAAAAATTATAACGCTCCAGTCCCAAAATACGTAGGACTAGGTACATCGACATGCCAGCTGTATACATACGAAGTATACTCCAATAAATGAAAACCTCGTATGAATACATAAGCTGTAAAATGCAGTAAACCAAGAGTAATCTAATCTCATCCAAAAATGAAGAATAAATGATATCATTTAATCAACTGTAATAAGTCTTTGAATAATACGTTGGGCGGAGACAAAGTCCACTACCAACTATCTCAAATAAAAGGTATAAGAAAGAATAGATGAAATAACAAGACTGGCCAAGTGCAATCATCTTCGAAAGGATGGAGAAGATCACGACCTCGACTAGAACACCTGTAATATCACAGAAGCACACACACCTGGAGAGATAACCAGGTCCTCAGAGGAACGTAACAAGATACAGGAAGAACATGCCATATGAACTGAATATAAATGCACCATAAAATAGAGATAAAGTAAAAGCGTCCAAACCATAACACGGCTCAATATCCCATCATCGAAAACAGTAGGCTACCCCTACACCAAACAAGGACAAGGGGTAACTTACTATTCTACGATGTGATATTTTTCCATGCCATGATTGGACCATAAAATTTGCTAAGGTCTCCTAACCTTTCTAGTAGTCAATTTAGAAGACATATTGATGTATGGACAGGTGAAGGCTGTAAGCCCCTGTTTTTTCAAATTTTAGTTAAATTAGTGTTAATTAATTTTTAATGTTATTTATGGCTTTAAAATATTTATTATGATTTTTTCGAAATTTTCTAGAATTTTTAAATAATTTTTAAATAAATTTTTAATACAAAAATATTGATATGTAATTTTCTAAAAATGTTTTAATATCATTTTGTAATTTTTTGAATTGTTTTTATATCAGTATGCAATTTATTTAATTGTTAATATTACAGTTTGTAATTAGTGAATTGTTTTTAATTAAGGAATGCAAATCTTATTTTGTATTTAACCACTAGAAGGGCCTTAGTGTAATTCCTAAAACTAGGGAGACGTAACTGCTAAACTACCCAAACCCCCCCGACCAGACCCTCTCTCTCCTCACCTACTCTCGCTGACCCCCCCTGACCGACGGCTGCCGACAGCAGCCCCCGCCATTTTCGGCTGCCCCAACCGCCTTAAAAACCCTATTTAAACCCCCTTCGACCCCCCGGACAAAACCCTAGATCTAAACACCCCCACGACCGCCCACAGCCCCGTTCTTCCACTTCCCATCCGCCGAAACCCTAACTCCGGCGTAACCCCACCGCCGCCTCGCCGCTCGTCCTCGCCGATTGCCTCCACCACCATTAGCTTCGCCTCGACGAGACGACCCGGGCGCCACCCAAGCGCCGCCTCGTCGACGTCTCCTCCGCCCTATCGCAGCCGCAACAGCAGTCCCCCCCATCGGACACGTACGTGTCTTTGGCCCCGTGTCCTATTTTGTGTCTCGATTTCATGTAAGAGACTCGCCCGCACGCGACGACTCTTTTGGTGAGTGTGGACACAGCAATACATGTCGTGCGTGTCGTAAACAACTCGGACACATAGAAATCCTGTGTCCCTAACTGTCCGGACACAGGCTCGTGTTTATTATTTTTTTTAATGTTTTTGTTAAACAAAACTGAATAAAACTAACCTAAACTCTAACCCTAACACGACTGATGGGCTGACCCCCTGGCCAGCCCGTCCTATTCTAACCCCCCCTCGCGCGCAGCAGCTCGGGTTCGAGCTGTGCTGCTGTTGTTTCCTTTTCTTTTCTTTTCCTTTTTCTTTTTCCTTTGATTTATATATATTTATATATATATGTATATTTATATATACATGTATATACTTATATTTGTATATATATATATATATATGTATTATTATATATACTATTTTATGTATATACATATGTATATTTTCTATTTAGTACTCTATTTTATTATATTTGTTTATATATATTATATATTATTTCTTTATGTATATATATGTATCTTCTATATATATACATATATGTTATAGGTATATATATATATATATATATATATATATATATATATATATATATATATATATATATATATATATATATATATATATATATATATATATATATATGTATGCATAATTATTTTAGCCTAAGTAATTTATGTAATATTTATATATGTATATTTTAAATATATGTAAATATTACTTGTCATATTTTTATGACCATTTTGTAAGTTTTCACATAGATAAAATATTAATGTTTATTTTGCATTTCTACCACTTTGTATTTTCTGTATATTTAAATTACTGCAACCATTTGGTGTCCAAGCCTAGCATGGGTATTTGGGCCCAAATGTGTTTTCACACATTCAAGACCTGTACAAGTCATATTGGACTTGATTCATGGCCTTGGGTCCTGTATTTGAACTTTGGTTCAAATTATATACATGGACAAAATACGCAGATAATTAATTATTGTGTGCAATGCTGTTTTTGATTTTCTAAAAATACTTAAAGTACTGCTAAAATTATGGAAAAATAGTATTTAGATATCATGTTACTTTAGCTAATTTAGTATAATTTTTGTAGTATTTAATTTACTGTTTTGCCACTAGTTTGGCATATGGAACCAAAACTCATTTTTCTGTATACTTACGAAAACTGATTTTTATAAAATACTTGTACTAGTTAATAAATTCCAGAAAAATTATAATAAATTTCTATAATTAGCAAGGATCATTTTGGTACTTTGTTTTATATAAAACTAGGCTTTTTGTCTATCTCAAAAATTGTTAGAACACAATGATCATTTGATTTGTTTATTGATTAATTACGACTTATAACTTTTTTTGCTATTTTAAGTTTCAGCCGTGTTGAACCCCACCCCTCACTAGTGTAAAGACCCTATAGAGTTAGTTAAAGTAGTGTGTCACCCCGCATTGGTCTCCTATGCCAAAGTCATCATTTTGGTTAGGTGCCCAGTCACAAGTCGTGTTTCACCAATTAGTGTCATGGTGTTTTAGCTTAGTATAAAAACTAAGTTATTGTATTTACTTCTATAGTGACGAGTTACCGGACATCCATAGCACTTTTATCGCAGCTTGTTTTGCTTTGCTAGAGGCAAGTACTTTCTACGAACTTTACATATTGTCACATAAATGAACTGCAAACCCCACCATGTTAAATGCTGATCCTTGGGGTAGCAAGTTAGAATCTCTACATGTTGTACTTCCAGTTACTACCATGCTTAGAACTGTCTTTATGTATCTCTCACATGATAGAATATGGGTTATGGGGAAACTGATAGTAGTGTACGTGATCATACCCCCTCTACAGTACTGAGCAAAGTTTCATTTTATATGTTACTGCGCCGTAGGCCTTTATCTCAAAGCTGTATTTGTGCATATGTACATCTATCGCCTTTACACTTGTACGTATGTACATTTCATTTACATGTGCCCCAGCACTTTGTACATCTATTGACCGATCACGTACCTGCTACAGTTTTAAACATTACATATACATCTGTCTCTATGACATATGTGTCCTTACCATGATAGACTATGTGATGCCATGCTTTCCAGTTATTCCTCCTATGTTCATTTCTATTTTTCATATGCTAGTTTGTTAGATTCAGTACTTGCTCCCGTCCTGACAGGATAACGTTGTAGGTGTCCTTACTGAGGAGGAGTTACTCTGCGACACATATTATGGGATTACTGCCGAGGACCCGGCTCTGCCTTACGAGGATGTTCCTGCGGGGAACCTCGCCTAGTTGTCTTTTGTTTACTTAGACTTTTGAGAGTAGACATGTATTAGACTATATCTTTTTATAACTGGACATGTATCCAGTTTTACTTTGCAGTTCACTTGTACTTGGACATTTTACGATATACGACGACTTTTGTATTTGGAGCATTTATGATTCTTCTTCACTTATAGAACTGTTAGCACATTTAGTCTTATCCTGTTATCTTTAGAACAGCTTACTACGTTTTATCTCAACGTAGGCTAGGCATGACTCGGCCTGGCCCAACAATTTGGATAGCGGGTCGTGACATGTTTTTAGTGGTGGCCCATGCAGGTCCTGACTAAACTGTTTGGTTACGTTATTGTACCAAGCATGCCTGCAATTAGGAACTTAAGGTAATTAGACAACATTAGAAATAACGCTTAGAACACCTAGAGGAATGCTAGGATTGCAACATAGGAAATACATCACATGTTTGCTATTATAATTAGATTTCCTTGCATATGATTGCTTACTTTAAATAAGTCCTTATAAGTCTTTTTATTTTTGTAATTTAGATGGTGCTTACTCGTTCATTCCAGTATGTTACCCCCGAGAATGGGGCCCTCCTTATCCAGTCAGCTGACCAGTCGACTGATACACCTCCACCTACCACATTCTCCCACTCCACAAATCCACAAACCCAGATACCACAACCACCTTCCACATCACAGGCCCAGCAGGACCCAATACCTCCACCCCCCCTATCACTATACCTACCCAGGCTTCCGTCACACTCGACGGGAACCAACTGCTCACACTGATTCAGGGGTTCCTAACAACCCATCAGGAGCAGACTACCCTACTCCGCCAGAGTATGGAGCGTTCTGAGGGACGTCCCGTGGTCCTACCACATGTAGAACCACGGCAGAGAGCGGGGACGATCAAGGACTTCATGGGTCTGAATCCCAAGGAGTTCTCAGGGACTGAGGGCATAGTAGTAGCTGATGACTGGCTAGATTCGGTAGAGAGGAGGCTCCTGGGAGTTAGGATGTCGGATGACCTCCAGGTCGAGGCAGCGAAATTTCTGCTGATAGACTTAGCAGGAGTCTGGTTCCGGAATGAGCCGTGGTTTGCGAGAGGGAGAGCCACTTGGGATCAGTTCAAGACCCAGTTTAAGAAGAAATTCTTCTCGACCACTGCTAGAGTAGCCATGGGGCTACGATTCCAGAACATCCAGCAGGGGAACCGTTCTGTTGATGACTATACGGCAGAGTTTAGTCGCCTGAGCCGTTTTGCTCCTAGTCTGGTTGCAGATCCAGAGGAGATGACCCGTAGGTTTTGTCATGGTCTAGTTCCAGACATTGGCATCCTTATAGTGGCGAACGGTACGACTGACTACTACCAGAGCCTAGCGTTGGCCCGGAGCATTGAGGAGCGTCTTCTGTCTAGCAAGAGGCCGGCTTCTGTACACCATGAGGGACCGTCCAAGCGTCAGGCTTTCCAGCAGAGAGCACCGACGCCACCCCAGCAGACTTACCGTCCCCCTACACCACATCATCAGACCCCGCCAGTTAGAGCCCCGGGACCCCGGCAGCAGCAGCAGAAGGGAGCTATATGTTCTTTCTGCGGAAGACCTGGTTATGACTTCGCCGTCTGCAGGAAGAGGTTGGGTCAGTATTTGGCTTGTGGGTCTGCCACCCATCAGCTTCGGAACTGCCCATCAGCGAAGCCTAGAGGACCACTTTCGACTCAGTAGCAGAGGTTTGGGCAGCATCTGCAGCAGCAGAAGGGACCTCAGGGGAAGGTTTATAGCCTAGCCCTTGAGCCGGAGCCGGAGTAGGTTTCAGAGCCCGATTACTTAGCTGGCGTCATTACAGGTCATGTTTATTTGCATACTTTTCTAGCTCTATGCTTGTTTGATTCTGGTGCGTCTCATAGCTTCCTGTCATTAGAGTTTATGCATGAACATCACTTAGTATCTACACCTACAGCGGAGATTAGTAGAGTAATGACGGAAGGAGGACCAGTGCCTATTAGAGCTAGCTATAGATGCTCTATTATGATAGCCGAAAGAGAGTTTGAGGGGCGATTCTTTGTGATGCCACTCCCCGGTTATGATATCATATTGGGGATGGACTGGCTTAGCTATGCCCATGCATCTATAGATTATCATAAGGGTAGTATTTTGTTCAGTCCCCCAGGCACAGCACCATTCAGTGTCAGGAGGATAGGGCCGGAGATCAGCCTAGAGCCGAACTGTTGTGCTACAGTTGGGGACGCAGTACCGCCACACCCTATCATTAGGGAGTTTATGGATGTATTCCCAGAGGATCTTCCAGGACTTCCGCCTGACAGAGATGTGGAGTTCACCATAGATTTAGTGCCGGGTTCATCACCAGTATCCCGGGCTTGCTATAGAGTGAATCCCAAGGAGGCCATAGAGATGAAAGAGCAGATTGATGACCTGTTGAAAAAGGGTTTCATTCGATCCAGTGCTTCTCCATGGGGAGCACCAGTGCTCTTTGTGCCTAAGAAGGATGGTACAGTCCGGTTGTGTATTGACTACCGGGCCTTGAATGCCATCACTATCAAGAATAAATATCCTCTGCCCAGGATAGATGATTTGTTCGACCAGTTGAGCGGGGTGAAGGTATTTTCCAGGATAGACTTGAGATCCGGGTACCACCAGGTGAAGCTTAGGCCAGCAGACATCCAGAAGACGGCGTTCAACACGAAGTACGGGCAGTACGAGTTTCTGGTGATGCCATTTGGTCTCACAAATGCGCCAGCTGTCTTTATGAACTTGATGAATAAGATATTTCACCAGTATCTGGATAAGTTTGTCGTAGTGTTTATCGACGACATCCTGATATACTCGAAGACGCCAGAGGAGCATGCAGAGTACTTGCGGATAGTTTTAGGGATTCTGAGGCGGGAGAGATTGTTTGCCAAATTGCCGAAGTGCGAGTTCTTTTTAGACCGAGTGGAGTTTCTCGGCCATGTAGTCACTGGAGATGGAATCTCGGTGGATCCCAGGAAGATTGCTGCAGTTGAGACGTGGAAGGCTCCGACGTCAGTTTCAGAGATCAGGAGCTTTCTGGGTTTAGTAGGCTATTATAGAAAGTTCGTCCAGGACTTTGCTAGGATAGCTGAACCCATGACGAAGCTGACACGGAAGGACGCAGAGTAAAACTGGTCAGAGGACTGCCAGACGGTATTTGAGGAGCTGAAGAGGAGGATGACGACCGCTCCAGTTCTGACTTTACCTTCAGGTTCTGGAGGTTTCACCATATACAACGATGCTTCTGGGAAGGGGTTAGGATGTGTCCTACAGCAGCATGGGAAAGTGATTGCTTATGCATCTAGGCAATTGCGGACTCATGAGCGGAATTATCCTACCCATGATCTCGAGTTAGCTGCGGTGATCTTTGCACTCAAGTTATAGAAATATTACTTATACGGAGAGCGTGTGGAAATCTTTACTGACCACAAAAGCTTGAAGTATGTGTTCACGCAGAAAGAGCTGAACATGAGGCAAAGACGATGGTTGGAGTTGATGAAGGACTTCGACATCGATTTACAGTATCACCCCGGGAAGGCAAATGTGGTGGCGGATGCGCTGAGCAGGCATCCGATGGCATGGTATCTGATGATTGATCGGTATTTGCGGGAGGATCTGGAAAAGCTCGATATCGAGCTAGTTCGGCCAGGATCAGTGGTACAGATGATGGCGCTTGACATTCAGTCAGGTTTGATGGAGCAGATCCGGGAGGCACAGTCTACAGATGAGAGCCTTCGCAGACTTCGACCCCAGGCGTTAGCTGGATTGCTGGACGACTTCACTATAGCAGAGGATGGATCCTTGAGGCATGGCAGCCGATTGTGCATACCGAGGGGAGAGCTGGTAGAGGCAGTCTTGCAAGAGGCGCACCGATCGAGATATTCTATTCACCCTGGTGCTAACAAGATGTACCGTGACTTGCGGGAACATCTTTGGTGGCACGGGATGAAGAGGGATGTATCACGTTTTATCTCGAGATGCCTAGTTTGCCAGCAGGTCAAGACGGAGCGCCAGAGGCCAGCTGGTTTGTTGCAGCCGTTATCCATTCCTGAGTGGAAGTAGAAACATATTACGATGGACTTCGTTTCAGGGCTTCCACGTTCCCAAGGAGGAAAGGATGCCATCTGGGTCATCGTAGACAGGCTGACGAAGTGTGCGTACTTCATACCCTTCAAGGTGGGGCTTTCCACCGAGAAGTTGGCGGAGCTATACATGCAGCAGATAGTTCGCCTACACGGAGTGCCGGTGAGCATTGTGTCGGACAGAGACAGCAGATTCACATCCTACTACTGGAGGAGCTTGCAGAAGGAGTTGGGCAGCAAGCTCAAGTTCAGTACGGCGTACCACCCGCAGACAGATGGGCAGTCCGAGAGGACGATACAGACACTGGAGGATATGCTGAGGACCTGCGTGCTGGACTTCGGAGGATCATGGGAGAGCCATCTGCACTTGGTAGAGTTTTCATACAACAACAGCTACCAGGCCAGTATTGGTATGTCTCCTTTCGAGGCGCTATATGGACGACGATGCCGCACACCGCACTTTTGGGATAATATTGGAGACAGAGTTATGCTTGGGCCAGAGATGATCACGGATGCAGCAGAGAAAGTCGGGATGATCAGAGACAGGCTCAGAGTAGCTCAGGATAGGCAGAAATACTGGGCTGATGCTAGTCGCAGACCGATAGAGTTCGCAGACGTTGATATGGTGCTAGTGAAGATATCACCTACTAGAGGGACGATCCGGTTCGAACGAGGAGGGAAGCTGAGCCCCAGATACATCGGGCCGTTCGCGATACTTGGCAGGATCGGAGAGGTAGCTTACAGGGTTGCACTTCCACCCAACCTAGCAGAAGTTTACGACGTCTTTCACGTATCTCAGCTGAGGAGATATGTTCCAGACCCCAGTCATGTGCTAGATCATTCAGAGTTGGAGGTCGGACCGAGCCTTACAGTTTCTAAGCAGCCAGTGAAGATATTAGACATGAGAGAGAAGAGGCTGAGGAACAAGGTTATACCCCTAGTACGAGTAGCTTGGAGCCGTCACTCCCCAGGTGAATCTACTTGGGAGAGGGAGTCGGACATAGGGGAGAGATACCCTTACTTGTTCGATTCAACCGCTGCGAGGGAACCACCCATTCCCGCTTGATACCTTAGAGGTTAGTTTCGATCGTAGCCTTAGTCATTTGATTGCATTGCTTGCTATGTTAGAATATTGTCGGGTCTTCAATCCTTGTGAATTTCGAGGACGAAATTTTTCAAGGAGGGAAGACTTGTATGCCCCTGTTTTTTCAAATTTTAGTTAAATTAGTGTTAATTAATTTTTAATGTCATTTATGGCTTTAAAATATTTATTATGATTTTTTAGGAATTTTCTAGAATTTTTAAATGATTTTTAAATGAATTTTTAATACAAAAATATTGATCTGTAATTTTCTAAAAATGTTTTAATATCATTTTGTAATTTTTTGAATTATTTTTATATCAGTATGCAATTTATTTAATTGTTAATATTACAGTTTGTAATTAGTGAATTATTTTTAATTAAGGAATGCAAATCTTATTTTGCATTTAACCACTGGAAGGGCCTTAGTGTAATTCTTAAAACTAGGGAGACCTAACTGCTAAACTATCCAAACCCCCCCGACCAGACCCTCTCTCTCCTCACCTACTCTCGCTGACCCCCCCTGACCGACGGCCGCCGACAGCAGCCTCCGCCATTTCCGGCTGCCCCAACCGCCCTAAAAACCCTATTTAAACCCCCTTCGACCCCCCAGACAAAACCCTAGATCTAAACACCCCTACGACCGCCCACAGCCCCGTTCTTCCACTTCCCACCCGTCGAAACCCTAACTCCGGCGTAACCCCACCGCCGCCTCGCCGCTTGTCCTCGCCGATTGCCTCCACCACCATTAGCTTCGCCTCGACGAGACGACCCGGGCGCCACCCTAGCGCCGTCTCGCCGACGTCTCCTCCGCCCTATCGCAGCCGCAACAGCAGTCTCCCCCATCGGACACGTACGTGTCTTTGGCCCCGTGTCCTATTTTGTGTCTCGATTTCATGTAAGAGACTCGCCCGCATGCGACGACTCTTTTGGTGAGTGTGGACACAGCAATACGTGTCGTGCGTGTCGTAAACAACTCGGACACATAGAAATCCTGTGTCCCTAACTGTCCGGACACAGGCTCGTGTTTATTTTTTTTTAATGTTTTTGTTAAACAAAACTGAATAAAACTAACCTAAACTCTAACCCTAACACGACTGATGGGCTGACCCCCTGGCCAGCCCGTCCTATTCTAAACCCCCCCCCCCCGCGCGCAGCAGCTCGGGTTCGAGCTGTGCTGCTGTTGTTTCCTTTTCTTTTCTTTTCCTTTTTCTTTTTCCTTTGATTTATATATATTTATATATATATGTATATTTATATATACATGTATATACTTATATTTGTATATATATATATGTATTATTATATATACTATTTTATGTATATACATATGTATATTTTCTATTTAGTACTCTATTTTATTATATTTGTGTATATATATTATATATTATTTCTTTATGTATATATATGTATCTTCTATATATATACATATATGTTATAGGTATATATATATATATATATATATATATATATATATATATATATATATATATATATATATATATATATATATATATATATATATATATATATATATATGTATGCATAATTATTTTAGCCTAAGTAATTTATGTAATATTTATATATGTATATTTTAAATATATGTAAATATTACTTGTCATATTTTTATGACTATTTTGTAAGTTTTTACATAGATAAAATATTAATGTTTATTTTGCATTTCTACCACTTTGTATTTTCTGTATATTTAAATTACTGCAACCATTTGGTGTCCAAGCCTAGCATGGGTATTTGGGCCCAAATGTGTTTTCACACATTCAAGACCTGTACAAGTTATATTGGACTTGATTCATGGCCTTGGGTCCTGTATTTGAACTTTGGTTCAAATTATATACATGGACAAAATACGCAGATAATTAATTATTGTGTGCAATGCTGTTTTTGATTTTCTAAAAATACTTAAAGTACTGCTAAAATTATGGAAAAATAGTATTTAGATACCATGTTACTTTAGCTAATTTAGTATAATTTTTGTAGTATTTAATTTACTGTTTTGCCACTAGTTTGGCATATGGAACCAAAACTCATTTTTCTGTATACTTAGGAAAACTGATTTTTATAAAATACTTGTACTGGTTAATAAATTCCAGAAAAATTATAATAAATTTCTATAATTAGCAAGGATCGTTTTGGTACTTTGTTTTATGTAAAACTAGGCTTTTTGTCTATCTCAAAAATTGTTAGAACACAATGATCATTTGATTTGTTTATTGATTAATTACGACTTGTAACTTTTTTTGCTATTTTAAGTTTCAGCCGTGTTGAACCCCACCCCTCACTAGTGTAAAGACCCTAGAGAGTTAGTTAAAGTAGTGTGTCACCCCGTATTGGTCTCCTATGCCAAAGTCATCATTTTGGCTAGGTGCCCAGTCACAAGTCGTGTTTCACCAATTAGTGTCCTGGTGTTTTAGCTTAGTATAAAAACTAAGTTATTGTATTTACTTCTACAGTGACGAGTTATCGGACATCCATAGCACTTTTATCGCAGCTTGTTTTGCTTTGCTAGAGGCAAGTACTTTCTACGAACTTTACATATTGTCACATAAATGAACTGCAAACCCCACCATGTTAAATGCTGATCCTTGGGGTAGCAAGTTAGAATCTCTACATGTTGTACTTCCAGTTACTACCATGCTTAGAACTGTCTTTATGTATCTCTCACATGATAGAATATGGGTTATGGGGAAACTGATAGTAGTGTACGTGATCATACCCCCTCTACAGTACCGAGCAAAGTTTTATTTTATATGTTACTGCGCCGTAGGCCTTTATCTCAAAGCTGTATTTGTGCATATGTACATCTATCGCCTTTACACTTGTACGTATGTACATTTTATTTACATGTGCCCCAGCACTTTGTACATCTATTGACCGATTACGTACCTGCTACAGTTTTAAACATTACATATACATCTGTCTCTATGACATATATGTCCTTACCATGATAGACTATGTGATGCCATGCTTTCCAGTTATTCCTCCTATGTTCATTTCCATGTTTCATATGCTAGTTTGTTAGATTCAGTACTTGCTCCCGTCCTGACAGGATAACGTTGTAGGTGTCCTTATTGAGGAGGAGTTACTCTGCGACACATATTATGGGATTACTGTCGAGGACCCGGCTCTGCCTTACGAGGATGTTCCTGCGGGGAACCTCGCCTAGTTGTCTTTTGTTTACTTAGACTTTTGAGAGTAGACATGTATTAGACTATATCTTTTTGTAACTGGACATGTATCCAGTTTTACTTTGCAGTTCACTTGTACTTAGACATTTTACGATATACGACGACTTTTGTGTTTGGAGCATTTATGATTCTTCTTCACTTATAGAATTGTTAGCACATTTAGTCTTATCCTGTTATCTTTAGAACAGCTTACTACGTTTTATCTCAACGTAGGCTGGGCATGACTCGGCCTGGCCCAATAATTTGGGTAGCGGGTCGTGACAAAGGCTGACTCCCCAGGACAACTCACAACACACACACGTCAATACCAATACTATCAGCCGGCATAACTCGAGGCTAGCGGCCCACGTGACCCATCAGTCCACATAGCTCGAGGCTAGTAACCCACGCGACTCGACTGCCGTAGTACGCATTTACTACAGCTTTAGGATTTGGGGTAGCCCATACATTTAATTGTCTTCTCCCTCCCAAGGTCACTAACAGAAGGTAATTCGCTAAGACTAGGTCCATATGCAACAAAAAGGAAAGAAAAAAAATAACTGAAAGCAAATAAAGGTGCATATAATTATAACAGTAAATAAGGCAAGGTATCTTGCCTGCGGGTGGTACGAGAAGCAGCAAAATCCAACAATCAGAATCGTCAACACGAAAGTCAAAATCCACAAGAGGCTCCGGATGCTGAAACAAACATCACGAACGAGTTTGAAATATAAGATATGCCTAGGAAATGCCTGTCCAAAAGTTAAATTCTGGAACAGGGGCAAAATCGTAATTTCGGGTCAAAATGATGTCCGCCGTTGGACCCGTTTTGCACCGAAATACGCGCCAGAACCTTCGGTCTCTAAATTCGTCAAACTATATGTCTACAGATTTGTTTTGACGAGACAAACCCAACGGTATGTCAAATTTTGGATTCCGGTGGGCTGTGCACAAAATCGTCTGTTGAGTGGGATTATGGGCCAGCCAAAATAGCGTCCCGATCAACGGTCTCAGAATCGGACCAAACTTGGCTCACAGGACCAGAAAAATATTTTGAGTCCAATGGCGCAAGTTTCGTCGCAATTTGATGAGTGTGCACAAAATAATTGAGAAATTCCGAAAAGCCCGATACGCAAAAATCGACGGATACGGACCAATTTCGTTGCGCACGCGCAACCAATTTGAATCCCGTCAATTCTCGCACGTCCACTAATTCGATACGGACCTTTCGGTATTTTCGGTTCATGACGGGGTCGCCCGGTTTGTCGGGACGTACCTAGTACGGGGTTTTTAAGGTTTATAAAAACTGATTTTTCGAGATATTTAATTTAATTAAAAACTAAAATTTTGCAGAATAAATAAATCTATTTGAAGTGATGATAGAGGATCATGGGGACTTTCTGCACGAATTTACGGATCGAAAATTGGAATAGAATTGACAGTTAAATTAATCGGGGAAGTGGGTTACCTTAAAGTGGAAATCTGTTGTTTTGTTGTTGATGGTTCCTTTGTCTTCTTCGCGAGCACGGCTTCGCTGTGGAGCGTCCGAGCTTCGCCGTGGAGCGGAGAGGAGGAAGGAGAAGAGGAAGGAGGTGGAAGGAATTAGGGTTTGAAAAGGGATTAGGTTTTACTAATATATATGCGTATATATCTAATGGGTTTAAAAAGGGGGGTCGGCCATACACTGTTTGCAAAAAGGTCGCACCAAATAATTAGCAAGCTGCTGCTTGCCTTAGCAACTAAAGGGGGAGGCCGGCCCCACCTCACCCATGCAGCATAAGCTGCGCTGTACATGGGTGGCCGGCCCCATTAGCAAGATTTGATGTATATAAGATATATATTAATGCATATGATATATGTTAATATACATAGACATACTTATATGGATACATATTTATATCTATCCATATATGCACAAAATCTCAAAATTTTTTTTACAAACTTTAAAATAAAACTTGATATTATCTATCTAAAATATTTAATGTTTTAAAACCCATTTACATATATATCCAAATTCAATGGACCATAAATAATATTCAATAACAATAATTGTTTATTTAATTCTCATAAAATATTTTAATAATAATAAAATAGTAAAAATCACACAATGATAGTTTTGGACGAACTTTACCACACACCCTTATCCGGGTCCAGGAACATGTACAATCTTGTAAAATATTATTTAAAAAAATAAATACCAATATTTGTACAAATATTTAAATAATTAGAAATTGTACATAAAATTCTAGAATAATTTAGGAGATATTTTTAAGTACATAAAATAGGTCTACATGGCCACATTTGGTCACACTACCTGCTTACATGGACTAAAATTTGGTTCGGGTCCAGTTCGGACTGAATTGGACAAACCGGGTCACCTAAAAATCAATATATAAAATAATACTTAATTAAAATAATTTAAATGCGTTATTTCACAACTCGGCCTGGTTTTCCTAATTTGGACATTATTGTGGCTAGGCTTTCCCTGGCATGGCTAGTACACTAGTCAAGGCACACTGCTACATCTTCCGTGCCAAAATTCATAGTCGCCTTGTGTTCCAAAATTCAACAATGGCTAAGGTCATTTCTAATGAAATAAATAATAAAAATTATAAATTGCATAAATTAAATTTGAAGTCTATTAAAATAATAAAAATAATTTTTTTAAAAAAATAGGGGTTTTACAAAAATGATACATATCATATATATATTATTTCATTCATCTGACATATCATGCATTACATACTCTACATTCATTTAATATCCATACTACATAGGCTCATAGGTTACACAAAATGCCTATGTCGTATAGTCACTCTTCTACTTAAAATCAATACTGTACCAATTGGGCCTTCACTAAATTGTAGGATTAAAGTATGTCGTAGCCCTTCGTGTTAGCTTTTCGAAACTTCAAACGGATCGCATTTTCGTGTCCGGAAGCTCCCGGAATTGTGAAAACACCGAAACGCATTTGTCTTTCGGACATGTGACACTCAAATAATTTTACAGAAAGTTCTAGAACGATTTTGGCTTATTAAAATATATATTTGGAAAGCTAACTTCGATATGGTTCTTTTAAAAAAATGAAAGATTAATCGGAGATCTAAGCTAAAAGTTATGACATTTTTAAGTTGCTTTGGTTAATAAAAACGTGGATGAATATTATGACGAATTTGAGTTGTTTTGGACAAAAGAAACACATGTAGGCCAAGATACATGGATACCAACATAGGTATCCAAATGAAACTCATTCTAACCATACTAACTAAGATCAATCCACTCTCTAACCATTCTAAAACTGAATTTAAATATCTATTTAAACTATTTGCATACATACATACACATGGGGTGTCCTAATTTGGGATCTATCAAGTAGAACACAAGACACATATCTAAAATCCTCAAGAGAGCTCCAAATGGCCTCAAATTTGAATCTAAATGGGGTAAATGCATGGGGGTGGATCCTATGGATTCAAAACTAACTAATATGCATAGGAAATCAATTTAAAGGGTTAGTTTTATCTATTGGGAGTGGAATCCCAATGATACTCCCAAGGACACAGCTCCGACACGAAGATCTTCTAAAAAGGACACTCCTTCTTGCACTTGCTCCAAATCTTTGCTAGCACCCTCCCTTGGTAGTATGAGAAGGTTGGATGAAAGTTTTGGTGGAGGGATGTAAGGATTTGGAGATCAAATCAAAGAGGGAAGCTCTCTAATTTTGGGAAGAACACTTTGTGAAGGAAAAGAGGCAAGATAGAATAAAATGAAAGGAAGGGAGGCTAACCTACCTATAGTGGCTACCATTAAACCCTATTTGGGCCTTGGGGGAAAGCCTAATAAGGCCTCAACTAGTCCTCTTGGTTAATTTTAAGTTAGGTTCAAGTTTGGGATCAAAAGGGTTAAATTTAAACCTCTAACTTAACCAATCTAACAAGTAGGATTAGTCTAAACTTACTAACTTAATTAGTGGAGTTTGTGGGCCATGACTAACTAATCTTGGGATTCCTTCTAGAGTCTAAGCTACCCGGGTCACTAACACAAGTCAGAACGAAATGAAACTCAAACCCGACTAAACAAATCCCGTAAAATCAATATTAAAATATAAAAATTCCCAAAATATTAAAATAAAAAAATGGCCAAAATCATAAGACATCAATTTAAATATTATTAAAATAATCTAAAATTCATCAATTAATCAAAATTCTAAATAATTCAAAAGTCACAAAATGACCAAAATATCCTTAGCCTAAAAAGTTGTAAATAGTCATTCTTATCACATGGTTAGGTTCCCATTGTCATGGTTAGTCTCTAGGCTCAACAGTTCTAGGGTTCACTAGCTAATACATCACAATTATAATTCACCAATTTTAAATAGTATTAAATTAATTAAAAATCCCCATAAATCATAAATTCTATTATTAAATAATAAACTTTTACAAAAGTTCAAAATTATCCTCATTTTAGAAAAGTGGGTGTTACAGTGCCGTATAGTGTTGGCCGCATGGTTGTATAGTGCCGCATAGTGCCGGTCCGTATAGCTGCATAGTGTCTGGCCGCATAGTGCCAGTCCGCATAGATACATAGTACCGCATAGTGCCTATTTTGGCTATTTTTTGCTGTTTTATGTCCCATTTGGCTGATTTGTGGCCAGAATTTCTTCCAACTTCTAACATAAAAATTGTAGATCTTTTCATTGGCTTCAAGAATATATTACTAACTATTTTATGCAAGTTTCTCTTGTTCATGATAATGTAAGGATAGAATATGATAGTGGCCTGTTAAGGCACACTCTTAACAAGTAACAAGTAACATGACATGATAGTGGCCCGTCGTGGCGCACTCTTGACAAATAAACCTGATATGTAATCTTGAATGCTGATGTGACGGCTATCTTGACATGCTGAGTAATAACTCGTCTTGACACCATGGGTGATTGTTCTTGAATGTGATTGTATAAGCCACCAGTCTTGTCTCGCATCATGTCTAGGACTTGCATCCCTGGTTACCACGGTCAGGGATTCATGCTAAATCTGACTAGGTTAATTACTAGATTGATCAAAGTAGATCATATAGAGAGATATTTCTAGTTACAGGCGATCCCGTTATCCCGGCCACACCTGATGGACTTGTAGCCTGCCGACCAGTAGGGCACATTTCCAGCCCACTGTCATGTGGGACACTTTTTGAAACAAATAATATGCACACTGTCATATGTTGCACTCAAAGTCATCTAATAATTCTTGATAACTCTTGCATGAACCTCGCCTGGATAACCTGGATAGCTGTAGGGTTTGTGACTGCCAGAACATCTCATTGCATCTTGCTAGTAACTAGGCTTGTGATAACCCTAGTTAGTTAAAGTATCAAACCGTACTCTTTGCTTGGCTGTGAATGTTGGATGGAGTCCAATCCTGTCTAGTCTTGTCTAGATCCAGTACATGGCTATCTCAGGACATGCTTGCTTACGCTTTACTCTTAGCAATAAATGGCTAGTGACCTGGTTCTGTTTAGGCAAAGGGTTACAACCCCGGTCCTTGTTTGGTTTAAGAATTGTAACCTAGTTTTCGGAATAGTTCATCGTCCTTTTGTCATTTGTTGCCTTATTTACATTTCATGTTTTCCTATTATTATTCTTGTTTATGTTTTGACATGCTGGTTTTAGTTCTTAAGTGAAGCCTCCCTTGTGGTACTTGCTCTTTTTGGGGTCTGACCCAGCTGGTTTTGTATGGCCAGATTTCGGAGCAGTACTCGAGGATCTTCCAGCCTTCTAGCCAGATGGTGAACACTAGACATAACCCTGGCAACGAGTGGATTTTATTTTGCTCTCCCACTCTATTATAAATTATTCTTTTGAGGCGTTTAGCCGCCGAGCAAGTGTTAGCTTGTGTTGAATACTTATATTTCTTGTCTGTCTAAGGGCTGTAACATGATTGAGAAATCCTAGGGTTGATCATGTATGACTGAAACACTTGCTAGTCCTCTCATTTTGTACGACTAGCTTCATAGTCATCTGTATATGAAATATATGGGACACCTTACTCATTGAATATCTGATGGTCTAACATCTTGTAACTATTATTACTTGCTTGAGATTGAGATACTAGGCTTGTTCTTAACCATAAGGGACTGATGGCTTATAGATAAACCCTCATACATCTAGACAGCCGTAACCGTATATCGAGGTGGATTACACTTCTATATACGTAGCTGGCTGTGTCTCTCCTCCGCTCTCCAGTATTCTGGTTCTGGGGCGTAATACGATTTAAGTGGTGGCCTATACAGGTCTTGTAAATCAAGATGTATGAGAGTTTTACCGGATAAATGTCTCAATCAGCACTCGCCTTTGATCTCTATTCGTGTCTTCTAATCTTCCTGAAATCTTGGCCTGGTCACATGCTTATATCCTTGATATATCTTGGTCCTTCCTTAATATTCCTCATGTCATTTTCTTCAGTGGCATTGCTCCTGGTCCTACCGATTAGCCGGAAGGAAAACCACCAGTGAACCAGCCTCAACAAGGAGACCACGCCTAGCTCTCAGGAGCAGCCTCCCGAGTTATGCCTTCCGGGGATCTTGAGCCACCAGTTCAGCCAGCTCAGCCTGCAGTGCCTGACAATAGAGTCTTGGTAGGACTCATCCGAGAATTACTTGCCTCTCAAGATCATCGGGACGATGCCCTACAACAGACAGTACAAGATGCTATGGACAGAGTGGATTACCAAGGTAACAATGCAGCCAACAATTTTAAGCGGTTGAACCCTCCCTTCTTCGATGGCAGTGAAGATGTTATTGCTGTCGATGCTTGGCTTCATGACATAAAGGTTATCCTTGAGGCAGCAGGGACTCCAGAGGAAGAGAAGGTGGCTGTAGTGTGCCTACAGTTATTGGACTTAGCCTGTACCTGGTGGGCATTATTAGTAGTTGGATTGGCGACGCCTGTCCCATGGGCGACATCCAGTGACAATTTTTAGATCAAGTACTTTGATACAGTGGCTCGATATGATCTACAGACGAGATTCACCAATTTGAAGCAGATGAGCAGGACGGTCGATGGATATGCGACCGAGTTTTCAAGACTGAGTCGATTTGCTCCCACCTTGGTGACAACTGAGTTGGATCGAGCACAGTGGTTTTAGCAGGGACTCCACCTAGACATTATTCTAGCTGTGGAGCAGTTCGAGCATCGAACTTTTGATGCTATCTTGAGGGCAGCTAGGAGGCACGAGTATACCTCGTAGAGGATCGTGGACCGAACCGGAAGCAGGAAGAGGTCCCATGGACAGATGAGTCTGTCCTCAGCACCAGGCCCGACAGCTAGGGCTTTATCAATTGGAGTTCTCCGAAGGGCGAATTCAGTTACGTCGGTTCAACATTCAACGCCGACGTACCCTCAGCAACAGAAGCGGAGGCAGTCTTCCGCAATGGGCTGCACTCATTGTGGGAAGCCATGACATTATTTCAGAGTGTCACAGAGCACAGGGATTGTTCTTGGCTTGTGGGACACCAGGACACATGATAGGGTCCTGTCCGAATAGAGCCAGTTCATCATCGTCGAACCTAACTAGTCCATCGGTTATGGGACCAGCCCCAGCACCAGTGCAGCAGCAGCAGCAACAGTACCGGCCTCCGCAGCTATTGCCGCCTCCGGCACAAGCCTTCCAGCAGCAGAGACCCCAGCAGTATGCCCAGACCCAAACTCAGATACAGAACCGGTAGAGAGGTTTCCAGCAGAGGAGACCAGCACCCAGAGGGCAAGGTCAGGCTATGGTTCTGATCGTGGAGGAAGAGTTAGCTTCAAGTGAGGTGGTGGCAGGTACCATTCTCGTTAACTCTTTTCCAGCATCAGTATTATTTGATTAGGGTGCATCGTATTCATTTATGTCTGTACGATTCGCTACACGGGTAGGACTGGTGCCCGAGTCATTATCAGTAAGGCTTAATTACTTACTGGTAATGGTCTTATGGGAGTAGATAGAGTATTTTTCTCGTGTCGAATCATAGTTAGCGGTAGAGAGTTTCCCACTAGGTTGATAGAATTTCTGATGGCCGACTATGATGTGGTCCTAGAAATAGATTGGTTGAAGGAGCAATACGCAAGAATAGACTGCCATGTTGGCAGGATTATTTTTGATATTCCCGGTGAGGCAGAGTTTTTATTCTCTAGGGGTGAAGTAAAAATTTCTTCCCCAGTCTTGCAGATGGCAGTAGCAGAGGCAGTTCAGTTTTCCAGAGTCGTTGAAAAGTTCCCAGACGTATTCCCCGGAGAGCTTCCAGGTATGCCGCCAGAGAGAGAGATAGAGTTTACTATTAATTTGCTTCCAGGGACAGCACCGGTATCAGAGAGAGTCTACAGGATGGCACCTTCGGAGTTGGAGATTTTGTACAAGATGATTGAAGAACTCAGAATCAAATGATTCATTCATGCTAGCGGATTGCCTTGGGGAGCCCTGATGCTTCTTATGAAAATGAAGGATGGTACGTCAAGATTATGTGTTGATTATCGTACCTTGAACTTTGTAAAAATCAAGAACATATATCCTCTACCAAAGGATAGATGACTTATTTGATCAGCTCAGGGGAGCGGCGGTATTCTCGAAGATTGACTTGCGATCAGGGTACCATCATATCAGAGTTAGAGATCAAGACATCCCGAAGACAGCATTCAGATCAAGATATGGACATTTGGAGTTCCTTGTTATGCCATTTGGAGCGACCAATACGCCAGCCGTATTCACGGACCTCATGAATCGTATCTTCACGCCCTATTTGGATCAATTCATGGTAGTGTTTATAGACGACATCTTGGTCTATAGCAAGAGTAAGGCGGAGCATGAGCAGCATCTCCGTATAGTTCTTCAGATTCTCAGGAAACACCAGTTATACGCGAAGTTCAGTAAGTTCGAATTTTGGCTTGATTGTATTTCGTACTTAGGTCATATCATCACCAGAGGTGGAGTGGAAGTTGAACCCCAGAAGATAGTGGCTATAGAGACATGGCCAGTTCCCAGCACCGTCGTAGAGGTTCACAATTTTTTAGGATTGGCGGACTATTACCGGCGATTCGTATTAGACTTTGCTAGGATTTCAGCGCCCTTGACTCAGTTGACCCGCAAGGATGTACAGTTTGCTTGGATAGCAGAGTGTCAGAGTTCACTTGAGAAGTGGAAACGAGGATTAATGACGGCCCCCATTCTCACTCTTCCAGATGGGACTGGAGGATTTTCAGTTTATTGTGACGCTTCAGGCAAAGGATTGGGATGGTATTGATGGAACATGGTAAGGTAGTAGCTTATGCGTCATGCCACTTCGTGACCATGAGAGGAATTATCCTACCCATGACTTGGAGTTAGCAGCATTAGTTTTTGCATTGAAGCTTTGGAGGCATTATTTATATGGAGATCGGGTGAAGATTTTCACCGACCATAAGAGTCTTAAGTATGTGTTTACTCAGAAGGATCTTAATATGTGTTAGTGAAGATGACTAGAGCTACTGGTGTATTATGATATCAACCTGCAGTATCATTCCGGGAAGGCCAACGTAGTAGCAGATGCATTGAGCAGAAGAGCTGGAGTTTATTTCCTAACAACGCAACCATAATTGTTAGCCGATCTTCAGAAGATGGGGATAGAGATAGTTCTCCCTACCAATATGGCATTGATGGCCAGCATACAAGTCCAGTCCAGCATAGTTGAGAGGATCAAGATGGCACAATCATCAGATTCCAAGCTTCAGCGGCTCGGAGCTGAGTGTGAAGCAGGACGGAGAGCAGAGTTATGAATTCACGAAGATGGTACTCTCCAGCATGGGAGACGTCTTTGTGTGCCCAATGGTGATATCAGACAGGAGATCATGGTAGAGGCTCACAGTTCTCAGTATTCAATTCATTCTGGTGGCATGAAGATGTACCGAGACATCTGTCAGCATTTTTGGTGGAATGGCATGAAGAGGGAGATAGCCCGATTTGTCTTCCGATGTTTAGTTTGCCAACAAGTTAAAGTTGAACATCAGAGACCAGCTGGACTTCTTCAACCTTTATCGATCCCAGAGTGGAAGTGGGAGCATATAACCATGGACTTTGTAACTGGGTTACCTAAATTCCTGGGTGGCAGGGATGCTATATGGGTTATCATCGATCGTCTCACGAAGGTAGCTCATTTTCTCCCATTCAGAGTTGGTCAATCGACGGATCAGCTAGGAGAGATGTACCTCAGGCAGATTATCAGATTGTATGGAGTGCCAGTTAGTATCATATCAGACAGAGATTCAAGATTCACATCGCACTTTTGGCAGAGTCTTCAAGAGAGTTTGGGGACTCGTGTCAAGTTCAGTTTATCATATCATCCGCAGATAGATTGTCAGTCAGAACGCACGATTCGGACTCTTGAAGATATGTTGCGATCTTGTACGTTGGACTTCGGTGGTTCATGGAAAGATCACCTGCACCTAGTGGAGTTCTCCAATAACAACAGTTTCCAGGCCAGTATCCAGATGGCACCCTTTGAAGCACTGTATGGCAGGAAGTGCAGATCCCTGTTAGCCTCGGATGATATAGGTGATAGGCAGATGCTTGGTCCAGAGATGATTACACAGACAATCGAGGTGGTCAGACAAGTCAGAGATCATCTTCGAGTTACCCAAGATCGTCAGCGCCATTGGGCCGATTCTCATCGGCGTCCCCTTGAGTTTTCAGTCGGCGACCACATGTTCCTTCGGATCTCGCCTACCCATAGTGTCATTCGATTCGACGTATGGGGAAAGCTTAGTCCTAGGTATATAGGGCCGTTTGACATTCTCGAATGAGTAGGTGATGTGTCATATCGTCTCGCTCTTCCGCCGTCGTTACGTGAGGTACATGACGTGTTACATGTATCCCAATTACGACAGTATATCCCAGATCCGAGCCATATCCTTGATCATTCAGAATTTTTTGTCGAAAACAACCTTTCGTATGAGGAAAGACACGTATCCATATTGGACCAAAGAGAGAAGGTACTTAAGAACAAGACTATTAGTTTAGTCCGTGTTGCTTGGGGTTACCACTCTTCAGGTGAGTCAACGTGGAAGCGTGATGATGATATCCGCTCACGATATCCACACTTATTTGGCTCATAAGGTATAATGTCTTCCTTATGCCTTATGCTTTTAAATTTCTTGCTTGCATGAATGATTGTTTGATTGGTTGCTAGTCGTAGATGACTTGTGCTTTAGTATAGCTTGCCCCGACATCTCTAGCCTCTTGATTAAATTTTGAGGACAGAATTCTTTTAAGGTGGGTAGAGTTGTCACTCCCGTTTTTTGTTTTACGTATTTTCAGTGTACGTATGCGGATTTTGACCCGTATTTTATTTACTATATTTATGTATTTCTTTATTGCTTGCCTTGATGTATCTTGGCTAAGGTTGACCTCGGGTTGGGTTGGTCCAACTTGACTTGCTTTGGATGGCTTGGTTTGGTTTATTTTGATGGTTGGTTCAACATGTTTAACCATCCCTCTCTTTATAAAATCCAACCACCCATTTTTTACTCTTCATTACTTCCATTTATTTCTTCTCCTTCTTCTCCATTAATCTCCCACCAACCTAGAGAGCTTAGGCAAGTACAACTTGCTTCATGATGGATCTTCCATTTTATTGTTCTATCTTCTTCTCTACATGATTCTAAGCATATTTAGAACTTGGAGTTTTCGGTTTGGACGGTTAATTTTTGTAGATATAAGTTTATAGCTTTTTAGGTTTTTTTGGATTTTGATCTACCGAACTTCATTATTTTCAATTTTTGATTGTTCTATGTTTTAGAGAATTCGATTTTACCCAAAATGGACCTTTGAAAAGTTAGATTTCGACTTATTTTGAGGAAGTTATGGCCAAAGTAAGATTTGGACATCTTCTATGTTCATTTGTCCTGGTTCTGGCATGGACGATGAATAGTGTTGGCCGCATGGCTGCATAGTGCTGCATAGTGCTGGCCGCATGGCTATATAGTGCCATATAGTACTGGCCGCATGGCTGCATAGATGCATAGTGCTGGCCGCATGGCTGCATATTGCCGGATAGTGCTGGCCGCATGACTGCATAGTGCGGCATAATGCTGGCCGTATTGTCACGACCCGCACCCGGATATACGGGTACGAATACGTGGGCCATGCCCAGCCTACGCCTCAGTATCGGCGGTAGAGCGCTATCAAGTACCCGATACTAACTACAACATCTAAAGATCCATAACTATAAAGGTACTCATATCACATCACAAAAACTAAGGAAGATAAGACGAGAAATAATAACAATATCACTAGAACAACTAGAATCTACAAGGATCATATGAGACAAGAATAAAACAGAGGGAAACAATAACAAAACTAAATAACTACCAGACCTAGAACTCCTGAGAGACAACTCACGATGAAGAATACCGAGAACCACCCTAGCAACATCCTGTAGTCCAATACTGAGGGCACAACAACTCCTAAAATATTATCAACATATCCAGTCAGGATGGAACGAGCACAATCAACTAACAACAGTTCAAAAGATAGGATAAAAGCTACAAGACTGTAAATAGAGAGTATATACAAGAAATCATGAAATGTATATGTGAGTATCATGGCAAGGTAAGCTGTAAATCTAGAGCTAGAACAAGGCAAGTAAAACTGATCATGGCATGTACAAGAATCAAGAATCATCTATCTAGGTGTGTGAGTACTAGCTTCGATATGTGGCCGGCTTGGGTCTGAACAAGGTCTAATGATCTAGCCAATCATACGTGGTATGTAGGATTGGTATTCACAAGGTCTACAAGAATAAACAAGGCGGATAATGACCACACATCTACACTAGTACTCCCCGCCCCCGGCTGGTAGAGTGGATCCAAACAAGACACGTCACGACACGGGATTCTACGAGAAGGGAGCAAGTCTCCTCGAGAATCGGTGTCCATATACTGCACAAGAACTACAAAGGGCTTGCACAAGATATACCAAGATAACAAGGAATAACATCTCATGTCGGGATCCATGAATACCAATCCGTGTGACCAATGTGTCAAGAACAAGTATATCTACACTAAGTACATGAATTATAACAGTCATCGTAAATTGGAAAAGTTATCAGAGAATGTACTCGCCTGCTGTCAATATGAATCGAGGCTCAGAGTGAAGCCACAGACCTAAGGATGAGATATACAAGAGTCAATTAGGGTTCAAATAGTGTATGCTATGAAATCTAGGTCTAACTAAGTCAATCGTGGGTCAGACTAAGGCAAACTGGGTCAAAGGTAGTCTCTATAAACATCTACAAGGTCAGCATATCAATTTCAGTGATTGTGAAATCACTGGAATCGATGGATCTCAAAATACAAACAAAATGAGAAGATTATAATAATAGGGTGATAGATAGGATGAAAATCTACAGATGTTGTCGGATGGTGAAACAACCATCATCGACGTGTCCAGAATGGTCAAAATAGCTAGAATAGCCTACCCATAAGTCTAATTTGGACATAGGGGCAAAAAGGTAATTTCGAGTCAAAACGGTGTCTGTGTCGGACCCGCTTTGCACCGAAAAATGTGTCAGGATAAAAGTCCTCAAAAACTACCAAAATATATGTCCACGAATCCAGAATGACGATACGAACTCAACGGTATATCCGAAATTGGATTCCGATGACCCGATCTCAAATTGGTCCATTGACCCGGATATTGGAATCCGATTTGCACGAAAATGCGTGTCGGAGCCAATGTCCACAAAACTCAAGAAACTATATGTCAACGAATTCAGAATGACGATACGAACTCAACGGTATATCCAGAATTGGATTCCGATGAGCCGATCTCAAAAAGACCCGTTGACTCGGACTGTGGGACCCACCTTGCACCGAAATGTGTGTCAGGGCCCACGTCCTCCAAATCTAACAAACTTTATATGAAAATGTGCCAGAATGATGCCACGAGTCTACTGGTAGTGTCAGAAATTTAATCCGGAGTCCCGGGTTCAAAATTAGGATTTAACAAGTTAGAAATTATGAATTCGAACGACCAACTTTGACGTCAAATACAACCAATCAAACGTGCTCACAATGAAATGAAACTGAAGGAGAAGGAAGAGGGTTATACCAGCTATGCATAGGAACTGGTGGCACGCCAAATGGAGCTGCGACGACGGAGTTACGAGCTGACGAAGTTGGCTCCACAAAACTGTCCAAAAATAATATAATTTAAAGTGTCAACTTGGTGGTCGATTTTGATGTATCAAAAGACAAAATTAACGGATGAACTTGAGGGGAGTGAAGAGCAATATACCGAGATTTTCATAAAGCAAAGAGTTCGTCGATCCAACGGTCGGATCTCTCGAAAAATGTGCACGAAGTCGCTGCGATGAAGCGTACTTTCTGAGTTCAAAACTCGCGCGTCACGACGGGATTTGGTGCAAAACGCACGAATAGCCTAGGCGGCGCGTCGGGGAGGTCGGGGACAGCGAGGGGAGGCTCGTCGGAGGGTCACCCAGCCGAGGGGGTCTCGGAGAGGCACGCGGTGGCGGGGCCGACCACGCGGCGGCGCGCGGTGGCACGGCTGATGTTGCTGCCTACTGCAGCTGCTGCTGTCGCTACTGCTGGCTGCTGTTGCCGCTTGCGCTACTGCAACTGCTGCTGCTCGTCGGCCACACGGCGGCGGCTGCCCAACGGCAGTGGTGGTGGAGATGGTGTTTGTGGTGGTGGTGCTGAGCATGGTGATGATGATGGTGGTGGGAATGATGGTGATGGTGGTGTAGTTGTGGTGGTGAAGAAGAAGAATATGAGGAGGGGGAGCTCAGCCTAGGGAGAAGGAAGAAGGAGATGGAGTTGAGGGTGAGGTGTGTGTGAGTGTAAGTATAGAGATAGAGAGAGAGAGAGAGAGTTAGTTATATATATAATAGAAAGATAGAGAGAGAGAAAAATATTATAGGAAATAGCGAGAGAAAGAGGTCAGCTAAGAGAGAGTTGGGGGGGTGTTGTGTTGGTGATGGGGTGTTGTGTGTAGGATGATTAAAGGAGGAGAGAGAAATATATATATATATATATATATATATATATATATATATATATATATATAATTAGAAAGAGATAAAATAAGATATTTATGTAAAGTAGAGAGAGGAAGAGAGATATTTTTAAATAGAAAAAAGAGAGAAATTATGTGGGGTGTTTGGATAGTCATGATAGGGATCACATAAAATCTGGTTGGGCGTTGGATCAGGTTCGGTCAAGTTTGGACAAGCTTGGGACCAAGATTTAATTAAATTAACAATTTAAACTAATTAAAATCATGGATGAAATGGGGGGAACAAGGGAGATCAATTTGGTGGCACGCAAGTGGCACGTACATAGTAGACTTAAAACAGGCCAGGGCCATATATTGGGTCGAGCAGATTGGATCGATGTCGGGCCCGAAAATTAGGTTGGAAGTTAAGTCACGAATTACGGCAGACGATAAATTGGTCTAAATTGACCCGAAAGTTGCGCGAAGCAAAAAGAGCACAAGAAAACAAGTTTGAGTGGGACACGATGTATCAACCTGAAGATAATCTTGTCCACTACAAACTTAGAGAAGAAAGTTTCCAGAGACTGGCATCCCTGATGCTCCAGAAATCAAAGTCACAGTAAAGAGCATTTAATGATCAAAATTAATGAAATAAAAATAAATTATCGAAAATAATTCATTTATAAATTTAAAAAAATATATCCCAAAAATTCAGGGGGCTTACATCCTACCCACCTTATAAAAATTTAGTCCTCGAAATTAAAGGTTGGTAGTGGGGTTAAAACAAGATAGAAGGTTTAAACAATATGTTAGGCACGATCAAAGAATGACGAGTTTTGCACGATCAAGATAATCAAGTCAAAATTGTTCAGGCACGATGAGGAATTTTGGCATGATAGAATCATGATACGAACAAAATCATATGTGCACGATTTCAGAAATAAGTCAAGTCATTGGGGCACGATTTTAGAAACGATTAGGAGAATCGAATATATAAATGAAGTTCAAGTACGGGGTGATCCGTATGACTTAGGTTGATGGAAAATCAACCTGAAAGTCGCACAGGCTCGATCAAGATGAAAAGCTAACCATGACCAAAACAAGGTTTGGCATGGTTGAGATGAAATTTCAGACACAACATAATCGAAGTCAAGGTCTTATAGACCCGATGAAGGATTAAGGAGTATGATTAATAAAATCATGAAATACGATCCAAGTTCGGACATGATTAAAATTGGAAATAGTCTAAGTTCACTTGGCACAATTTAGATAGAGCGTAAAAATCACAAACCTAGTCATGATCAGGAATAAAACCTGAGCACGAGTGACTAGAGAATCAAAATTTAGGTACGATAGAAAAATCTATTCTGACACGGTCGTAATTAGAGATCAAGATTTTTAGCACGATTTGGGAAAAAACCCAAATCAATTAGGCACGATTGAAATTCAAGCATGATCAATTTTGAGTGAATCAGGATTTGGGCAAGATGAAGTATAAGATCATCGAAGTTTGAGCACGGGCATCCGAGAATGGAAATCCAGGTTAGAATTGAATTTAACTCAATTGAGTACGACCCAGGATACGGGCACGATAGAAGAGATGATCAAAGTCGTTTGGTCGCGATCAAGAATATTAGGATTTAACGATATTGAAAACTCAATGGATGATTCAAAGACATGGAATAAGTCCAATTCCTTTTTGATAGAAAAAATCAAAAAACAAGGTTTCATAGGGAAGCCATGTTAATCATCTCTCTCTGATACTATCAAGTTTATCCGATCATCATTGGCCAATCACACCTTTAATCTCACAAGTCCAAATATAAAAACCAATCTTATACAACTACTACCAGAATTACCCTTCCGTCATGAAGATTGGGCCCTGTCATGATACCATAGGCCAGATCCTAATTTCCAAAACCCTAATCAATAAGCACACCTTTCACTAGAACTCCACACTATCTACTTAATCATCCTTAAATCCGAATTCTTCCACCTTGTCCTAAATTGATCCGAAACCTCTAATTCAAGTTCGTAAAATCCTTGAACTTATTAAAATCATGCTCATTGTGTTATTCAAACCTAATACCACTTAGGCCTTTACAAAACTTATTCTTCCATTACCAAATCAACCTTCATATTTCCTTCATCATACACTTCCAAATATCAACCATCTCAATTAATAAATTATATTCACAAAATCTCTCTCTCTCTATATATATATATTTGACTCAAAATCCTTGCGTTCTCTATCCTCTTACCAATGTCTTGTCCAGTTTCTTACCATTGCCACATATAACTAAAATTTCTTCCCCATTATTAAATTCTAAACTTCCATCATAACCTCTGTGTGAGATACCTCGAGAACCAATAACCTAAAATTGTCCAAATTCAAAAATATTTCAATCTCGGATATCCTTGTCAGGTTCTAAACTATGTCCATGAAATATAAATTTTTATACCATTAATGTACATCCTATTGTCCTTCTCATTTGAAATCCTTGAACTTGCTTTCCAAGTAATTCATCCTCGAAATACCCTAGTAACTCATTTCTAAACTGATTATATCAATCCCTTGGTTTCAGTTCCAACCTCAATCATACTTCTATCTCAAAATTACATACTAGATCCAATATCTCATATTCCTACCAAGATACCACTTGATAATAAATCCACCTTCCGAACGAGATGATTTACGGTACTTCCTTAACCTTTCCAAGGTGAAAAGAAACAAAAATTTCAAAAGACTTCATAGTGTGGTTGGCAGGAATCGATAAAAGACAGGTGATTGGTGTAATCAAGACATAATTAATCATGATGGATGAAGTAATGACAAGATGAGGAAATCATCATATGATGAGAAGAGAAATGACAAAATAAGAAATAATGGTAGGAATTGTCCTTGATCAATAAGTCAAAAGAAGTGAATCAATTTAAGATATGACCTGATAACCATATACGTCTATCCAGAATCATGTTGCCAGAATTTTTGTCACGCCAGTAAGCATAGCTGCAATAAACGATAGATTTCATAACTTTGGTATACACCCTATAATTATGTCATCGAGATTCCTTACCACGCCAACCGGTATGGCTGCAAGAAAGTCTAAATTCCATAACTAGGATAGTATATCCAACATCAGGCTCTATGTCCCTGTCGTGCTAGCTAGTATGACTGCAATAAATTTTAAACTCCATAAATAAAGTAGACATTTACCGTTCTCATCGTCCCCATCAAATATGTTTATCAGGATATCTTAACTCAATTCATAAAAACTGATTTTAGATACAAAGTTAAAGTCAACAATGAACGAACATCAAGATTCAAAATTCAACAACGAATCAAGGATAAGTAAATAGAAACTAGCGGAAACAGATTCTGAGACAGGATTTAGAGGGAGGTTCTCAGGGGATGTCCCAAAGGTACTATCTAGGCCAAAATCTAAAAGTCTGGAATATTATCTAAAACAATCTCAACCTAGAAGGTATATAAGTTCAACTTCCACATTCTAGTTCCCTCTGGGGTCCATGAACACATCCCAAAGAAGAATAAGGTTCGATACAGACAGATATCTCAGAAATCAGGATGGATAGAAACGAATGAGAATGGATTTGACAAACATTCGAAATAAGATTCCCGGAGGTCATCTTTGGAATCTATCAAGAGTTCCTAATACGTGACTGAGTACCAAAATCCTAAAATATTCCATGACTCAACCTTAATCCTAGGGCAGGCTCGCAGTAGTACAGATAAGCTCAAGTACTACCACGACTTCATATTAATTGCTAAGACAGACCTACATGGGCCACCACAAAAATGTGTCACGACCCGCACCCGGATATACGGGTACGAATACGTGGGCAACGCCCAGCCTACGTCGGAGTATCGACGGTAGCGCGCTGTCAAGTACCCGATACTAACTACAACATCTAAAGATCCATAACTATAAAGGTACACATATCATATCACAAAAACTAAGGAAGATAAGACAAGAAAAAATAACAATATCACTAGAATAACTAGAATCTATAAGGATCATATGAGACAAGAATAAAACAGAGGGAAACAATAACAAAACTAAATAACTACCAGACCTAGAACTCCTGAGAGACAACTCACGGTGAAGAATACTGAGAACCACCCCAGTTAGCAACATCATGTAGTCCAATACTGAGGGCACAACAACTCCAAAAATATTGTCAACATATCCAGTCAGGATGGAACGAACACAATCAACTAACAACAGTTCACAAGATAGGATAAAAGCTACAAGACTGTAAATAGAGAGTATATACAAGAAATCATGAAATATATATGTGAGTATGATGGCAAGGTAAGCCGTAAATCTAGAGCTAGAATAAGGCAAGTAAAACTGATCATGGCATGTACAAGAATCAAGAATCATCTATCTAGGTGTGTGAGTACTAGCTTCGATATGTGGCCGGCTTGGGTCTGAACAAGGTCTAATAATCTACCCATGTCACGACCCGTACCCGCTGTGAGGGCACAAGTACGTAACAACGCCCAGCCTACACCGTAGAGTCGGCGGTATAACATTATTCTAAGTCTCTAGCTAACCATCAACTCATGCAGTATATAATGTACTCGTCATAATCAACTCCGAACGGAGGACAAGTATAAGATATGGTACAACTCAATTACAGTCTAAGTACGATAAGATAACACAGAAAATGACTACAAATAGAAAGACAACTACAACTACTGAAATAATAACAACATCTTAACAATCTAAAATACAACACAAGTCTCAAATCAATTGTCACGACCCGGTCCCAATTTCTTGGGTCGAATCGGATCGTGCCCAGCCTGCACCGTTGTTGAGACGGCGACAGTAAGCTGTATTCAGTAGTGAAACATATGCAGATAAACTTCTAACGAATATAAAATCTTTTATTCAATTTAAAATTTTCTGAAATACAACAACTATTAATTACAACAACTACATTTGATACATTGGTTACTAAATAAATTACTATCCAGCTCTACTGTTCTTGGGTTCCAGGTTCTGCGGAACAGGCATCAGATCTTCAACGACTCAAATCACCTAAAAATGTTATCTCCAGTCAGGAGGGAGCAAAGTATAATTCATGCTAATTTGACAATTGAAATAATAATAGAATCATGCACTTTTAAACAGTTTTGAAATCAACAATTTAAGCAGTTACAGTTTTAAAACAGTTACAGTTCTGTGATGTAAATAGGCAATGAAATATGACCGGCTTGGGTTTGTTACAGTAAAGGATATGGGATTTGTTACAGTAAAGGATATGAGATTTGTTACAGTAAAGGATATGGTCATACTCATTACACTATTCCTCCAGTCTCCAATAGTTACAGTAGTTACAGTCAGTGCTCTCAGAGAGAGTTCCGTGTTGTATCGTGGTTTAAACTTGCAATAAAACGATTACTAAATAATTGTAAACTAACACAAAATGTACTTGCCTTGATTATGACTGGATTCGATTGTTGATTCCGGGGTGATGCTAGTACAGTCCTCGAAACCCTACAATTGAGAATTCCTGACTTAGCACCAATATTTAATCCATATCTAGGTGTGCTAGTTACAATCTCTAGTATTTGACCCTAGTCAATTTTATGTTATTTACAAATCTACCAGAACACGCTTATCGAGGTGAGTTACTATCTTACGAAGAAAAAGTCAATTTAACTTTGTATTTGGAAAAACTCGTAGTTATTGATTTATTTGGTAAAACTTTGTATTTTGTATTATATATAAAATTAATATTTTCTTTAAATGAGAAAAACGTGTAATTTGTTTAAATAATAACTTGTAATTTTCCTAGTTATTTAATGTGAGAAAATGATATTAATTTTTTATACCCAAAATAATGTTTATTTAATACTTTACACGCTCTAACGATCAAATCATCCAATAAAAATAAAGAAAATATCTACACTATTATAGAACCACCAAAATAGAGACTGGGCTTATGCCCTTACAAACTTTTACATAAATTGAAATAAGAGAAAAGGTTAGTCAGCTCTAAATAATATCCTGCACTTTAATTACTAAAATAAAATAAATATTATTAAGAGTCTCAGACTTGGTCCAATCGTCACAAAATTAGCTAATGCCCCAACGTCCGGAAACTCCGGTTTCGTTTGTATTTCGCTAGGGCCCATGGACCGGTATAGTCGTCGCCCGATATTTAAAAACCAAGTTAATAAATCTTTTGCAAAAGCCGGTTTTGGGAATTATAGATTTTATAGAAAATCTCCTTTTAAAATATTTTTCTGAAAATTCGGACAGGCATTCCCTCTGTTTTCGGAATAACCCAAAACTGGGAAAATGTGCCACAAATACACAAATAATATATATATCCCAAACCAGGGAAAACCCATAATTATTTCCACCATAATATTAAAACCCGAAAAATATTATCGAACCCGAAAATACATCCACAGCCTATTTCCGGATATTCGGTAAACCAAAATTAACCAGAACCCAAAATACCATAAAACCAATTCACAGAAATATTTCCAAAAAATTATTCGAAAAACCTGAATTGGAAATCGAAAAACCCGAAGCTCCTCGGAAATTCCAGAAGCACAGAAGAAAGCTTCAGAAGTAAATCGAGAGATTCAGAAACCCATATCGAAAATCTCAGATCACTTCCGAAAGGAATTCGGAAAACCCAAAAATTTTCACAGAACCAAAAGAATACTAAAAATTTCTCAGAACCAAAACCAACCCACGAAATTAAATCCGAAAACCACAGAACAAACGAAACTAACAAAGAGAACTTCGGAAATTTCCGAAATCGATTCCGTCTAAACCGAATCCCGTAACGGGATCGGGGACCGTATCATCATCGACAATAAGAGGGACACGAAAATATACCTCGGGTGCTCGGCTAGAGTTCTCAGATGAAATAGAGATAGAAAATCCACGCAGACAGCGGGAAAACTTCTCGGAACAGCGTCCGAACAGCAGCAAACCCACGGTCAGAGAAACGACAGGCCGCGGAACGCGTACAAAGAATCGTCTCGGGACAGAGGGATCAGACAGCGCGAACTCAACGCGCGAGAATGGTAGATTGGCTCCGGGAAGCACGGCCGACAGCGATCGGACGCACGGCTGCTTGCGGCGGGCCCGAAGGGTCTGGGACAACGTCGGACTCGGATCCGCGGAAATGCGGGTCACCGAAAAGTGGGACGGGCTCGGAGCTCGACTAGGGCACGTCCGAGCTCGGGGAAACCGAAAAGGAGGTGGGGCGGCTACGCCGGAGACGGCCAGGGGCGGCCACCGTGGGCGTTCGGCCTAGGGCACAGCAGCCCGGCGGAGGGATCTGGCGCAGACTCACTGGACGGGGCGCCGACGGTGTCGCCGGAGGGCGCCGGCGCATGGGCTTGGGTTGGCGAGGATCGGGGCTGGCGCCGGAGGGACGCGCGCAGTGGGCGGGGCTCGCGAACGACGGTCGGCCGGGCCGCGGGTGGCTCAGCACCGGAGTCAGGGCCGATGGCGAGGGGCACTCCGGACAGAGGAGGTTGTCGCTCGAAAAGCTCGGGGCGCCGGTTTGGGCGGAGCTCGGGCTCGCTAGGGCTGGATTGGGGTTAGGGATTTGGGGAAAAATGGTGAGTGAGTGAGGATGGTGAAGGAGGATAGGATTTTATAGGGAGAAATCGGGAGTTTCGGAACGGAAGAGTCGCCGACGTTAGGTAGCCAAGGGGTCGGCCGAGTGTGCGTTTGGGATAGGAAAGGTTTTCCTTCCCTGATGGTTTAAAGGAAAGGTTTTCCTTAAATGAGAATGAGAGAATTAATGAAAGTTTAAGGAATAAAGAAATTGTTTTGTTTTTAATTAAGAAAAAAAATAATATTTATATATAAATACTAAAGGACTTCAAAAATTAGTTTTTGGAAAAATTGAACTTGGGTTCAAGTCAGTTCAGGACGGGTCAGAACGGGTCGGAATAAAAAATCAAAGTTCCAGGATTAATAATATTTTAAAAATATGTTTTTCCTAAAAATTCAATTTAGTAAATAAATTTTAATAAACATTTTTACGGTTTTAATTTAAACTCTAAAATTTCAATAATAATAATTTCAAAATTAATAATTAGCAACCACACATTTTAATAGAAAAATATAACCAAAAAAATTGCGGGTTTTACAACCTTCCCTCCTTAGAAAATTTCGTCCTCGAAATTTAAAGGTAGGGTCAGGGTACAATCATGCAATCATGCCTGAAATCAGTTTGGACATCTTCCTTAACAGTCTTATGCCCAAGTAGGTAAAAAAACTCATCTAATACTATATATTCATCAATTTTATCCACTATTTAATTTACATTCTTCCCTCCTTAAAATAAAGTCATTATCCATAATTATGGGTTCTTGTTTCCATTCCCGAATTGCAAATCACCTTTAGAAAGTTTGTCCTTTTTTTGAACACATCTCATAATCCTATAATATATATTTCTTACAGCTTGCTAATATATTCTATTTAACTCTATGATTTGATATTCCTTGTCTTAATGTCAAGCCTCGGTACCTATTATTAAATCTAAAATCCAACACCACGTTTCAATACTCCGATGATCCATAAAGTTTTATAATTTCTTACTCATAGGTGAACACTCTGTGATTTTAGACTAACATGCATATATTTTAATTTTAATTCTTTATTTACATATTTGCTCTTGAACTCCCTATGAAATTTTATCATGATTGGGCTCAAATCCTTCATTTTGCTTTTATTGTATCACTTCGACTGCCAAATATCTTATTACATCTTTCAACCAATCTTTCCATTTCTGGTTTTGTAATCCTGGCACCCTTCTATTCATACAATTCGTCATCCTCAATTATTTTAATTTAAAGTCCAATATTTCTTGTTTCGATTATCCTTTATAGTTAATTCACCATGCACCTTCCTAGAGTGTATCTCTATGCCTAACATTGACAACCTTTAATCTTTAATGTCAAATTATTCACAAACTTTCCTTGATACTAATCACCATTTTACATTTTAACTCATATATATATCCTATATCATGCACTCTAAAAATCCAAGCTATAAAATGTTCTAGGTTTACTTCATAAGGCAAAATCAGATTCGAGGCATGATTGCTAAATATAAAGATAAAATGTAAACATGTTTAGAATCTTCTAGATAGAGTTTAGAATATTTTGTTGTGATAAAAAAAAATCATTTTAAACACGAGTAAAATCGAGGTATAAATTATATAATCATAAGATAGAAAATTTTAAATGGGATCATAAAAATAGAAAGTTCATAAAATACGACATCAATTCATTTGAGAAACAAAAGATAATATAATGTTCCGAAATAAGGGACAATTTTCAATTCAAACTGGTATGAGGTATAGGAGTTTGTGACTCAGAAAGAAACAACAAGTTTATACGATTTTTAGATAGTGAGGGTGATTTAAAATAGCCATGACAAGAATATAATCCTATAGAATATTTCTGGAAGTGGGAGCAAATGCTAGAGTACAAATCCTCAGAATGATTGGAGATAATCATGATATGAATATAGTCTTATTAATATTCGAAAACTACTATTTTCAAGTCACTTTGTTTCAAATTCATGCCTCGCCAATGTGCACCTGACTGCAATGAATTTTTGACTCCATAACTTGAATAATTTAGTTTACCGAGTAATCTTCCAACTTTATCCATTTCATGGTTAAGCAAACATAGAACAAAGTCTCAATAATATTTGGAAACCTAACGATTACCTGTCATTATTTCAACTTAGAGTTTATGTCTCGCCAGTGCACAACTAGCTGCAGTAAACTTGCAGTTTTCCATAATTAAATAAATGACTATCACGTAAATGTGCGGAGTCATGTTAGGTTGCTAAATATTTCCTCAGCTTTGTCCATGTGAATTTCAGAAAAATTCAAACGAGTTTAAAGTTCTAAACAAGATAGAAAATGTAGATGACTGTTCTTCTGAGATCAAGGGATTTATCAAAATATGTGTTTGAGATTCAAGAGACTAGGGCTAAAATTAAGAGGAGTATCTGTTCTCTGATTTCAAAGATGAAACGATCAACCTTGATTTGAATAATTGAGTTAATCACTAGATAAGATAGAAACATCACCGCTTTAGAAAAACCAATGATAATATTCCCGACAAATCACTCATGGAATACAAAAAAATATTTTGAGAAGAATAATTTCATAACTAGAAAAATTGAAAATTTGAGAGAAGGTAAGTCTCATTGATTAAAGGAAATCAAATTGAAATTGTCTAGTAACGCCAAGAAATTAAATAGCTTTGGGACAACTCAAAATTTCCATGACTAAAGAAATTTCAATAATAGAATGGATTCAAAATGTGATCAATTTTCTGACCGTTCCTGCTTCATGGTACTCAATCATAGAAGCTCTTTAGGCCTTTGATTTAATCAAAAAAAAATTTGCATAGAGAGAGTAGGGTTTTAAGATGAGTGGAGGAAGTCAACATATGAGAATATTCTCGGTCTTTGGAATAACTCAGGAGATAACAATCAATATTGAAATTGAAAATAACCCTTTTAAGAGAATCATTAACTAAACTAATTCTTCTGGTAATAAATGACCTTGAGGTTTAAATGGTCCCAGAAGAATTTTGATTCAGGATTGATTCCGAGAAAGTTAGTCAATTGGAAAGGAGATAAAGGCAAAAGGTTGGATAATGGTTGTAGATATATATTGGGTAGATAAGAATTTATCAGAGTTGCTAAGAGAATTCAAAATTCTACATAGCGAACGAATCAAGATTTCAATTAAAGGTAGAAAAGTAATGAAGAATTCGAAATTTAGGTTTGATAAAGAAGAAGAAGAAGACCAAAGAATTCAATCTTATTCCAAAAAGAATATGAATCCTAGGGTATACTAGAATCTGGAAATTATGGTAGGAAAATAATATCGAAAGTCATGGGACATTCAAAGGTACAATCAGCCTAATCTAGATAAGGTTTAGGTACAAACACAAACAAGGTATCCTACGAATCTATAAGCAGGCAAAAATAGATATTTAAGTAAATAATTTTTGGCCCTATAATATAACATGGTGTATATCATCTAAATGTTCTAGCTGTTTCTAAAGTCTGTTTTCCTGAAGTCTCAACTATCCCTAGGTCAAGTTATAGAACTGCGCGATGGTCTAGACTAAGTTGACTAGACCAATTTACAGATCTGACCTGCATGGGCCACCACTAAAAACATGTCACGACCCGGTCCTAATTTCTTGGGTCGAATCGGATCATGCCCAGCCTGCACCGTTGTTGAGACGGCAGCAGTAAGCTGTATCCAGTAGTGAAACATATGCAGATAAACTTCTAACGAATATAAAATCTTTTATTCAATTTAAAATTTTCTGAAATACAACAACTATTAATTACAACAACTACATTTGATACATTGGTTACTAAATAAATTACTATCCAGCTCTACTGTTCTTGGGTTCTAGGTTCTGCGGAACAGGCATCAGATCTTCAACGACTCAAATCACCTAAAAATGTTATCTCCAGTCAGGAGGGAGCAAAGTACAATTCATGCTAATTTGACAATTGAAATAATAATAGAATCATGCACTTTTAAACAGTTATGAAATCAACAATTTAAGCAGTTACAGTTTTAAAACAGTTACAGTTCTGTGATGTAAATAGGCAATGAAATATGACCGGCTTGGGTTTGTTACAGTAAAGGATATGTGATTTGTTACAGTAAAGGATATGAGATTTGTTACAGTAAAGGATATGGTCATGCTCATTACACTATTCCTCCAGTCCCCAATAGTTACAGTAGTTACAGTCAGTGCTCTCAGAGAGAGTTCCGTGTTGCATCGTGGTTTAAACTTGCAATAAAACGATTACTAAATAATTGTAAACTAACACAAAATGTACTTGCCTTGATTATGACTGGATTTGATTGTTGATTCCGGGGTGATGCTAGTACAGTCCTCGAAACCCTACAATTGAGAATTTCTGACTTAGCACCAATATTTAATCCATATCTAGGTGTGCTAGTTACAATCTCTAGTATTTGATCCTAGTCAATTTTATGTTATTTACAAATCTACCAGAACACGCTTATCGAGGTGAGTTACTATCTTACGAAGAAAAAGTCAATTAACTTTGTATTTGGAAAAACTCGTAGTTATTGATTTATTTGGTAAAACTTTGTATTTTGTATTATATATAAAATTAATATTTTTTTTAAATGAGAAAAACGTGTAATTTGTTTAAATAATAACTTGTAATTTTCCTAGTTATTTAATGTGAGAAAATGATATTAATTTTCTATACCCAAAATAATGTTTATTTAATACTTTACACGCTCTAACGATCAAATCATCCAATAAAAATAAAGAAAATATCTACACTATTACAGAACCACCAAAATAGAGACTGGGCTTATGCCCTTACAAACTTTTACATAAATTGAAATAAGAGAAAAGGTTAGTCAGCTCTAAATAATATCCTGCACTTTAATTACTAAAATAAAATAAATATTATTAAGAGTCTCAGACTTGGTCCAATCGTCACAAAATTAGCTAATGTCCCAACGTCCGGAAATCCCGATTTCGTTTGCATTTCGCTAGGGCCCATGGACCGGTATGGTCGTCGCCCGATATTTAAAAACCAAGTTAATAAATCTTTTGCAAAAGCCGGTTTTGGGAATTATAGATTTTATAGAAAATCTCCTTTTAAAACATTTTTCTGAAAATTCGGACAGGCATTCCCTCTGTTTTTGGGATAACCCAAAACTGGGAAAATGCGCCACAAATACACAAATAATATATATATCCCAAACCAGGAAAAACCCATAATTATTTCCACCATAATATTAAAACCCAAAAAATATTATCGAACCCGAAAATACATCCACAGCCTATTTTCGGATATTCGGTAAACCAAAATTAACCAGAACCCAAAAATACCATAAAACCAATTCACAGAAATGTTTCCGAAAAATTATTCGGAAAACCTGAATTGGAAATCGGAAAACCCGAAGCTCCTCGAAAATTCCAGAAGCACAGAAGAAATCTTCAGAAGTAAATCCAGAGCTTCAGAAACCCATATTGAAAATCTCAGATCACTTCCGAAAGGAATTCGAAAAACCCGAAAATTTTCACAGAACCAAAAGAATACTAAAAATTTCTCAGAACCAAAACCAACCCACGAAATTAAATCCGAAAACCACAGAACAAATGAAACTAACAAAGAGAACTTCAAAAATTTCCGAAATCGATTCTGTCTAAACCGAATCCCATAACGGGATCGGGGACCGTATCATCATCGACAATAAGAGGGACACGAAAATATACCTCGGGTGCTCGGCTAGAGCTCTCAGATGAAATAGAGATAGAAAATCCATGCAGACAGCGGGAAAACTTCTCGGAACAGCGTCCGAACAGCAGCAAACCCACGGTCAGAGAAACGACAGGCCGCGGAACGCGGACAAAGAATCATCTCGGGACAGAGGGATCAGACAGCGCGAACTCAACGCGCGGGAACGGTAGGTTGGCTCCGGGAAGCACGGCCGACAGGGGTCGGACGCACGGCTGCTTGCGGCGGGCCCGAAGGGTCTGGGACAGCGCTGGACTCGGATCCGCGGAACTGCGGGTCACCGGAAAGTGGGACGGGCTCGGAGCTCGACTAGGGCACGTCCGAGCTCGGGGAACCGGAGAGGAGGTGGGGCGGCTACGCCGGAGACGGCCAGGGGCGGCCACCGTGGGTGCTCGGCCTAGGGCACAGCAGCCCGGCAGAGGGATCTGGCGCGGACTCACTGGACGGGGCACCGACGGTATCGCCGGAGGGCGCCGGCGCATGGGCTTGGGTTGGCGAGGCTCGGGGCTGGCGCCGGAGGGACGTGCGCAGTGGGCGGGGCTCGCGAACGACGGTCGGCCGGGCCGCGGGTGGCTCAGCGCCGGAGTCAGGGCCGACGGCGAGGGGCGCTCCGGACAGAGGAGGTTGCCTCTCGGAAAGCTCGGGGCGCCAGTTTTGACGGAGCTCGGGCTCGCTAGGGCTGGATTGGGGTTAGGGATTTGGGGAAAAATTGTGAGTGAGTGAGGATGGTGAAGGAGGATGGGGTTTTATAGGGAGAAATCGGGAGTTTCAGAACGGAAGAGTCGCCGACGTTAGGTAGCCAAGGGGTCGGCCGAGTGTGCGTTTGGGAAAGGAAAGGTTTTCCTTCCCTGATGGTTTAAAGGAAAGGTTTTCCTTAAATGAGAATGAGAGAATTAATGAAAGTTTAAGGAATAAAGAAATTTTTTTGTTTTTAATTAAGAAAAAAATGATATTTATATATAAATACTAAAGGACTTCAAAAATTAGTTTTTGGAAAAATCGAACTTGGGTTCAAGTCAGGTTCAGGACGGGTCAGAACGGGTCGGAACAAAAAATCAAAGTTCCAGGATTAATAATATTTTAAAAATATGTTTTTCCTAAAAATTCAATTTAGTAAATAAATTTTAATAAACATTTTTACGGTTTTAATTTAAACTCTAAAATTTCAATAATAATAATTTTAAAATTAATAATTAGCAACCACACATTTTAATAGAAAAATGTAACCGAAAAAATTGCAGGATTTACATCAATACAACAAGTCTAAAATAAGAACTAATGCAAGTCTAAAACTGTATTTCGATCACTGCTAAGTGTCGAGACCAAAGGTGGCTGATCCCTCGTCAGGTCCATAATGAGTAGGGCAAGCATCCTCGGGGCTATCATCTGTAATATTTTTAACAGGTCCAGTCAGGACAGGAACAAGCACATCTCATCTAGAAAACCCAAGTAAATGACAGAGAACTATAAAGCAGTTATAGACAGTTGTATTGATGAATATGGCAGTTTATATTTAGGGGATGGTATAAAGAACAGTTAAAGTACAAGGAAAGTAAGGTAACTAAACAAGAGAAGAATCATGGCAATGAAGACTGTAAATAGAAACTAGCTGAACTAGAGTAACATGATATAAGTTCAGACAGTAAATATAAACAAGTGTAAAATCAAAGTAAGTTCAGACAACATAAATCTGATACCAGGTGATTCCAGTACAAGATGAGTCCAGTATAAGATGATTCCAGTCAGTGATCAAAGATTCCAGGGTGAGTCCAGACTATATTCTAACAGTGTGTTTTAAAATATCGAGATCGACATGTAAACGGCTATAGGTAATCCGGTACATCATACACTCGGCCGGGTGTGAGATGGCTATCATTCCAGTTTGATTCCAGCATGTGGGGTGATTCCAGAATTGGGGTATGTCTACATGTCTTACTCAAGTATTTCCCCTCCCAGCAAAGTACAAGTGAATCTAGAATATGACACGAGAATCGAGATGAGTCCAGCCAAACATGATGATACCAGCAATAATTCTAGAATGATTCCAGTAATAGAAGCCAGACATGATGATACCAACATTGATTCCAGTAATAGAGGCCAGACAATATGGTATGTGTGTCGTATACATGAATCCAGAAATATCCATACGTGTTGTAACAGAGAATCACATACATCTAACTAGAACTGAAGTACAATAATTCATAAGTAAATGAGAAAACTATCAGAGAATGTACTCGTCTGCTACTCTGAAAAGTGTAGTATAATATCAGATGTCTGCACCGGAGTCACAATGTCCTAAACAGAGTAATATGAGTTATGACATGTTCAATACAAGAAAAATAAAAGCTACAATGCAAACTACATGATTTTTAGGTCAAACTAGGTCAAAGTCAAACTTGGGTCAACCATGGTCAACACTCTAGTCAACTAGGTCCATCCTAGTCCAGTCAAGTCTCACTAGGCCTAACCAAGCCTAGGCTAGCAAACATACACCATCATAAGTCATAGAGAACACATATTACATATATATACATGCTTACATTACATTCATATATTTGAACTTGCATTCATTCAATCATAGGCATATTTACATAGATGCTTGCATTTCTACATTCATTCATACATTCATTTCTTAACATATTTGCATTACATTTGATTATTAGTTCATGGCATTTATGCATACATATATATATCTATCACATATGTTATCTAAACCTGCATAATACATTCATCCATTCTATTCTTTATACATTTGCATTACATGATTACATGTCATTACCTACATTAATGCTTACCTATACATTACATTTCATATGTTATCCAAACATTGTATTTATAACTTGCATATATATATATACCACTCATTAACTTACACTATCACATGCATTGTACACTATATTACATTTTATATCATTGTCTACATACATGCATTCCTACATACTAGCATATATATACATGGCATATATTTCATAACCTCATGCTTGCCTATATATATATATATATATATATATATATATATATATATATATATATATATAGATGGAGATAGGGAAACATGAAGCAAGAATGGGGAGGAGTTATGGCAGTTTTGTGTGTGTGTATAGGACAGTTGTGTGCTGGTGTATCATGAGTGTGTGTGTGTGAGTCTATACATAAGAGGATGTTCAGGAAACAGAGAAGTGCAGCAGTAAAGGGAATTCTCAGGTTCATATGAATGGCATGGGGGTTCCATTTCAGTTTACAATAAGGGGTAGTATGTGAAGGGGTATAGGGTTTAAGTGATGTGTGTGAGCATGCAAATATGAGTATGTGTTTAGACTTGTTCTCAAATTTCAGTCCAGGTTGCAATGTGTACTTGTGTGTGCAATTAGCTACATGTATTCTCAGGAAGATAGTGGGTAGATAGGTGTGTGTGTGTATGACAGTGTGTCAAGTGTCAGATTTTCAGTTCATAGGTTCCAGGTTAATGTTCTACCTGTATGTGCGTATGGTATTCAAATCAGTGTACTCAGAGATTCAACAATATGCAATGTCAGTGTAACAAAGCACAACCATCATCCCTATAGTACAACAGTGATACTAATTTCCAGGTTAACAGTGTGTAAATCCCAGGTCTTGTAACAATGTGAAATATATGTAGATAGGCATTCAAATCAGTATGTGTGTGTGTATGCTCATATGAACCAATGTGGTTCTCAGTTTTTCTAGTATAAAATGAGCCTGAGTGTGTGTGGACTTGTTTCTTAGATTTCAACAGTGAATAAGTGAACATATAACAGTGCCAATAGTGTGAGAGTCAAACTCAGATAAATATAGGAAATCAATAGGAAATTGAACCAAACCATTTCAGGAAAACACCATGGCATTTCAACCCTCAGGTTTATCAGTGTACATATTAACATTGATACTCAAACAGTATATCAGTCCATCAGTCAAAATGGGAATTCGAAAGCCAAAAGTAACTTAAAAACTGAATTCTCATGCTAATCTAAAACCCCTAGCATGTAGGCTAATTCCCAGATATATTTAGGTGAATCTACATTCGAATTAACACACAAACAAAACAGTTAAACCTACATTGAATGCCAAAAATCGAATGACAGTCACATATATCAGAGTATTTAGAAAATCACAAATTCGAGATAGAAATTAACAGCTAATAGACAATTAACAGGTTGGTAATGAATGACACATATGTGATTGTGTCGTGGGGTGTCCCAGTGTCCATGAACTGGACACAAATCGTGTCCAATCCCAAACAATACACAAAACTGAAAATAGTGTACACAGAGCATCGTGTATGCGTGTCGAGTGAGGTAGGGACACGTGTGCACCACTAAGTATGTCGTGGTCGTGCACCTAGGTAGAGGGGGTCTAGGACTAGGGGTTAACCACCCTGAGTCGTGTCCCAAATGTTAGGGTTATATACTAAAAGTATCACTTTTTTAGTAACCTTATTTTCTTAAATTTTGAATGAGAATCATATGGGCAAATGTTTGCATATTGTATTTGTTGCAAGTGTTAATGCAAATGTCTGATATTCTATATTGTAGATAATATGGTGTGTGGTGTCATACAGAAGATCATATTATCAGTTCCCTATGGAGTATATAAATAGTTCACAACCTAGATGGACTTGGACAATCTATTGGAAAGGTTATAGTGTAATCTGGTATTAGTCTATCTTGACTATAGGTTTACACTAGTACACTTTGTGTGCATTGAACAGGACCACTTGAGGTTGTTCTCTTTGTACTGACTACATAAGAGAACAAACACCTCTGTTATTATGGATGCTTGTGCTCTTAACCCGGATATAATAACGGACATGTATATGCAGTGTGAATTATTTTGACTCATAAAAGAGTGAGATTCATTATGGATCAACAACCTCTATGAATTGGGTAATAACATTGTATGTATGATGGGCTATTGATTATAAATGGAATCCATGTCCCGATACATCGGGTTGATGATGTCCCCTTAAGGAGCTCATAAGGATTATCATGTAAACCCTGCAGGTGGATTATATCCGACATGACAAATAAAGTTGAGCGGTACTACTTAAGGATAAAAGATGTCGAATCAATATAGTTGTCAGTAACTTAATTTGATCGATGGACATACGATATCTTAACATGGGGAGCCAAACGAGCATATAATAAAAGGAGCCCACAAACATAATTTGAGATTAGGGAGGTAGTGCAACAATAGCTCATTAGTGGACCGAGCTATTGTTAATGGGCCTGGATTGTGTGTTCGGGCTGAACACGGGATATCCAGATCCGTTAGGAGGCCTAACCCTAATTTCTTCTCATGGTCCCTGCCGTAGCCTATATATATCCTCTATTCTCTGGCCGCCATATTACCGATCAGAAATCTAAAACTTTCTCTAAATTCGTGATTCACGTAAGGAGAGAAAGAGAGGGCTGCCAAAGAGAAAAAAAGGTTGGGAGATCGTCGCCCACACGACGTCCAATTCGAGAAAGGAATACGTGCAGAAGATCTTGGGGTCGTCCGCTCGAGATTGCCAGGAATTACTAGTCTCCTTTCCGCCGCAGGTATAATTCGTGAACCCTAGTTTTCGTCTATGAAGTGTTACAACACGTATTAGATCTGTCTAACTTTCTATCGATCAATACGCACACCAAAGGAAGGGTCCTGGGAATCCCCAGTTCCATCACCAAACGTGTCTATGTGAGACACGATGACTGTGTTAGTCGCCCTTGGCCAACTGTGCATCGACAGCACGAATTCGTGCGGGTCGAATAACTTCCAAACCCCTAAATAAGATCCTACAAAATTTAATAGGCTTAGTATCAGTCATCTCGTGAACGTACACACCAATTTTTGTGTCACCACGTGCCGTGTCCGTGGAGAAAACAGACACGGGTAGCAGGACACCGGCCGAGCCTCCCGTGCTGCGTGTCCAGCACAAAATAGGACACAAAATCAATACAGATCTCGACTCAGTCTTCATAAACATTAAAGTACACATATAGATCTATGTATCCATGTAATTAGTTTTACAAAATCGAAAATAAAATCCTAAGTGGCATTTTATCAAACACTTACCTATACACTATGACACGTGTCCGATACGGATACCAAATGGACACGAATTCTATCCAAATTCTAGGGACAGCTAGAGGACACCTAGATCTAGCCTAATATGCAAAGAAATCAGAATATTAGCACAATTTGAAAAGTTTTACCTATAGGTACAAATAGCAAGAAAAAGTTTCAAATGGAGGGTTCCTCCTTGCTAGCCAAATGCTCCAAATTGACCCAAAGTTGGGATTACTCTCCACAAACAGAAAATAGGAGAGTATTAGGCTCTAATACAAAAAACTAGAGTGAAAAAGGAATTAAAATGAAGAATCTATGGATTGGGGAAGCATGGCCATACCTTTCTTTTCTCTAAGTGTTGAAATGATACAAAAGAGGCAAGAACTAAATGAGGAGAATATTTATAGGGATGGGAGCCCTAGTGGCTGGTCATAATGAATGGGAATTAGGGTTAGGGTTTAGTTTAGTGGGCTTTGGGCTAAGTTAGCTAGCTAACTAGCTCAAGTCCTTAGCCTTTGGTCCAATGCAAAATCCTCCTACTCTCTCCATGAAACTTAGCCAACTTAAGTCAACCAAGACCAACTTAAGTTAGATTAGAGTTCTATACCATGTTAACTAAGTCACCAAAGTCAAGGTCAAAGTCTAGGACAGTCGCTTAAGTCACAGCTTGCAAAAAGTCAAAATTAACAACCACCAATGCAATAAATCATAAAATAATTCAAAGAGGCCAAATGACCAAAATACCCTCATGCTCAAAAGTAAAAATAAATCATCCTAATGACATGGCAAGGCTCTCGGTCATGCATTCTCTAGGATTTCACTAGCAGCACATCAAAATCACAAGTCATGACTTAAAACAATTTTAAATTGATTTAAAAATCACCAAAATTCATAATATGATATAAATATCAATAAATAATAATTATAATTACAAAAGTTGAAAATTACTCTCATTTGAAAAACTGGGTGTTACAAGTCTACCCCCCTTAGAAAAATTTCGTCCTCGAAATTAAGATGGCCGTACTCCTTCTAGGTTAACCTCCAACAATCAAGGTCAAGAAAACTATATCTAAAACATGCAAATTGTGGTCCTACTGGTCGTGATATCACGATCTTGATCAGGGTCACTATACTATCTATCACAGCATAAAACATCCTGATAGGTACTAATGGAATCACACAACAAGATGGAAAGAAGAACAGAAAAGACAGACCTGCTAACCCGTCATCCGTAGCGTCGGTCTACTCGACTGTCAGCGCAAAAGCCCTGCCCCTCTGGGGTATATCCCTCTGATGGTGAGGGGCACGATGCTATGCTGCGATAATCTATAGAGTCCGCAACTAATGTACATACCTCTAGAATCATGGTATTTAAAATTTTTGTATTGCCGCTAGTTTGGCTGCGAAAACTTTAAATTCTCACACCCGAGAAATAAATCCAAAATCAGACTCTATCTCATCGCCAAACCAGCTAATATGGCTATAGAAGGCTCTAGATCCTATGACTGAGGCAACCTAGCCCATAATGTTATCTTGGTAGAAAATCAAGTCAATAATGAATACCAAGAATCAATTTCAACGATGAACAAGAAAGATAGACAGATACTGTCAGAATCGAATTTCGAGATAGTTTATAATTAGATTCTCAAGGGTCATCCCAGGAATCGTCTCAAGTAGTCCTAACTGTGATTGAGTACCTCTCCATTGAAGCCTATCGCTCAATCCTATCGCAGGCTCGCAATAGTACAACTAAGTCGACGTACTACCACGATATCGCACTAATGTGACTCTCGAACTGCATGGGACACCACTAAAAATGTGTCACGACCCGTACCCACTGTGAGGATACAAGTACGTAACAACGTGCAGCCTATGTCGCAGAGTCAGCGGTAGAACACTGTTCTAAGTCTCTAGCTAACCATCAACTCATACAGTATATAATGTACTCGTCATAATCAACTCCCAACGGAGGACAAATATAAGATATGGTACAACTCAATCACAGTCTAAGCACGATAAGATAACACAGAAAATGACTACAAATAGAAAGACAACTACAACTACTGAAATAATAACAACATCTCAACAATCTGAAATACAACACAAGTCTCAAATCAATACAACAAGTCCAAAATAAGAACTAATGCAAGTCTAAAATTGTATTCCGATCACTGCTAAGTGTCGGGACCAAAGGTGGCTAATCCCTCGTCAGGTCCATAATGAGTAGGGCAAGCATCCTCGGGACTATCATCTGTAATATTTTCAACAGGTCCAATCAGGACAGAAACAAGCACATCTCATCTAGAAAACCCAAGTAAATGACAGAGAACTATAAAGCAGTTATAGACAGTTGTATTGATGAATATGACAGTTTATATTTAGGTGATGGTATAAAGAACAGTTGAAGTACAAGGAAAGTAAGGTAACTAAATAAGAGAAGAATCATGGCAATAAAGACTGTAAATAGAAACTAGCTGAACTAGAGTAACATGATATAAATCCAGACATTAAATGTAAATAAGTGTAAAATCAAAGTAAGTCCAGACAACATGAATCTGATACCAGGTGATTCCAGTACAAGATGAGTCCAGTATAAGATGATTCCAGTCAGTGATCAAAGATTCCAGGGTGAGTCCAGACTATATTCTAACAGTGTGTTTTAAAATATCGAGATCGACATGTAAACGACTATAGGTAATCCGACACATCACACACTCGGCCGGGTGTGAGATGGCTATCATTCCAGTTTGATTCCAACATGTGGGGTGATTCCAGAATTGGGGTATGTCTACATGTCTTACTCAAGTATTTTCCCTCCCAGCAAGTACAAGTGAATCCAGAATATGACACGAGAATCGAGATGAGTCCAGCCAAACATGATGATACCAGTAATAATTCCAGAATGATTCCAGTAATAGAAGCCAGACATAATGATACCAACAATGATTCCAGTAATAGAGGCCAGACAATATGGTATGTGTGTCACATACATGAATCCAGAAATATCTATACGTGTTGTAACAGAGAATCACATACAACTAACTAGAACTGAAGTACAGTAATTGATAAGTAAATGAGAAAACTATCAGAGAATGTGCTCGCCTGCTACTCTGAAAAGAGTAGTGTAATATCAGATGTCTGCACCGGAGTCACAATGTCCTAAACAGAGTAATATGGGTTATGACATGTTCAATACAAGGAAAATAAAAGCTACAATGCAAACTATATGATTTCTAGGTCAAACTAGGTCAAAGTCAAACTTGGGTCAACCATGGTCAACACTTTAGTCAACTAGGTCCATCCTAGTCCAGTCAAGTCTCACTAGGCCTAACCAAGCCTAGGCTAGCAAACACACACCATCACAAGTCATAGAGAACACATCTTACATATATATATATATGCTTACATTACATTCATATATTTGAACTTGCATTCATTCAATCATAGGCACATTTACATAGATGCTTGCATTTCTACATCCATTCATGCATTCATTTCTTAACATATATGTATTACATTTGATTATTAGTTCATGGCATTTATGTATACATATATATCTATCACATATGTTATCTAAACATGCATAATACATTCATCCATTCTATTCTTTATACATTTGCATTACTTGATTACATGTCATTACCTACATTAATGCTTACATATACATTACATTTCATATGTTATCCAAACATTGCATTTATAACTTGCATATATATACCACTCATTAACTTACACTATCACATGCATTGTACACTATATTACATTTCATATCATTGTCTACATACATGCATTCCTACATACTAGCATATATATACATGGCATATATTTCATAACCTCATGCTTGCCTACACACACACACACACACACACAGATATATATATATATTTTTCACACACACACACGCACACACACACACACACACACACACACACACACACACACACACATATATATATATATATATATATATATATATATATATATATATATATATATATATATATATATATATATATATATATATATATAGATGGAGATAGGGAAACATGAAGCAAGAAGGGGGAGGAGTTATGGCAGTTTTGTGTGTGTGTATAGGACAGTTGTGTGCTGGTGTATCATGAGTGTGTGTGTGAGTCTATACATAAGAGGATGTTCAGGAAACAGAGAAGTGCAGCAGTAAAGGGAATTCTCAGGTTCATATGAATGGCATGGGGGTTCCATTTCAGTTTACAGTGAGGGGTAGTATGTGAAAGGGTATAGGGTTTAAGTGATGTGTGTGAGCATGCAAATATGAGTGTGTGTTTAGACTTGTTCTCAGATTTCAGTCCAGGTTGCAATGTGTACTTGTGTGTGCAATTAGCTACATGTATTCTCAGGAAGACAGTGGGTAGATAGGTGTGTGTGTGTGTGTATGACAGTGTGTCAAGTGTCTCAGATTTTTAGTTCATATGTTCCAGGTTAATGTTCTACCTGTGTGTACATATGGTATTCAAATCAGTATACTCAGAGATTCAACAGTGTGCAATGTCAGCGTAACAAAGCACAACCATCAGCCCTATACTACAACAGTGATACTAATTCCCAGGTTAACAGTGTATAAATCCCAGGTCTTGTAACAGTGTGAAATGTGTATAGATAGGCATTCAAATCTGTGAGTGTGTGTGCTCATATGAACCAATGTGGTTCTCAGTTTTTCTAGTGTGAAATGTGTATGCGTGTGTGTGGACTTGTTTCTTAGATTTCAACAGTGAATAAGTGAACATATAACAGTGCCAATAGTGTGAGAGTCAAACTCAGATAAATATAGAAAATCAATAGAAAATTGAACTGAACCATTTCAGGAAAACATCATGGCATTTCAACCCTCAGGTTTATCAGTGTACATATTAACATTGATACTCAAACTGTGTATCAGTCCATCAGTCAAAATGGGAATTCGAAAGCCAAAAGTAACTTAAAAATTGAATTCTCATGCTAATAAAAAAACCCTAGCATGTAGGCTAATTCCCAGATATATTTAGGTGAATCTACATTCGAATTAACACACAAATAAAACAGTTAAACCAACATTGAATGCCAGAAATCGAATGACAGTCACATGTATTAGAGTATTTGGAAAATCACAAATTCGAGTTAGAAATTAACAGCTAATTGACAATTAACTGTTTGGTAATGAATGAAACATATGTGATTGTGTCGTGGGGTGTCCCCGTGTCCACGAACTGGACATAAATCGTGTCCAATCCCAAATAATACACAAAACTAAAAACAATATACACGGAGCATCGTACACGCGTGTCGAGTGAGGTAGGGACACGTGTGCACCACTAAGTGTGTCATGGTCGTGCACCTAGGTAGAGGGGGTCTAGTGCTAGGGGTTAACCACCCTGAGTCGTATCCCAAAGGTGTCTATGTGAGACACGATGACTGTGTCAGTCGTCCTTGGCCGACTATGCATCGACAGCACGAATCCGTGCGGGTCGAATAACTTCCAAACCCCTAAATAAGATCCCACGAAATTTAATAGGCTTAGTGTTAGTCATCTCGTGAACGTACACACCAATTTTGGTGTCACCACGTGCCGTGTCCGTAGAGAAAACAGACACGGGTAGCAGGACACCCGCCGAGCCCCCCGTGTTGCGTGTCCAACACAAAATAGGACACAAAATTGATACAGATCTCGACTCAGTCTTCACAAACATTAAAGTACACATATAGATCTATGTATCTATGTAATTAGTTTTACAAAAATTGAAAATAAAATCCTAAGTGGCATTTTATCAAACACTTACCTATATACTATGACACGTGTCCGATACGGACACCAAATAGACACGAATTCTACCCAAATTCTAGGGATAGCTAGGGGACACCTAGATCTAGCCTAATATGCAAAGAAATCAGAATATTAGCACAATTTGAGGAGTTTTACCTATAGGTGCAAATAGCAAGAAAAAGCTTCAAATGAGGGGTTCCTCCTTGCTAGCCAAATGCTCCAAATTGACCCAAAGCTGGGATTACTCTCCATAAACAGAAAATAGGAGAGTATTAGGCTCTAATGCAAGAAACTAGAGTGAAAAAGGAATTAAAATGAAGAATCTATGGATTGGAGAAGAATGACCATACCTTTCTTTTCTCTAAGTGTTGGAATGATACAAAAGAGGCAAGAACTAGAACTGTCAAAACGGGCCAGGCCCGTTGGGCCGGCCCGCCTGCCAATAAAAAAGGTGGGTTGGGCTATACATTTAGAGGCCCGTTTCGCAGCGGGCCTCGGTGGGTTGGCCCGTGCGGGCCGCGGGCTTGGGCGGGATGGGCTAGCCCGCGGGCTTGCTGCTGTATTTAAGTAATAATTAATTACTTATATAGTTATATGATATAAATAATTTATATATAATATGAAGAGTTGCTGCTGCTGTATATTAACTTATTAAGGGAGAACGTTTCTATTTACTTTCATTCTTCAGTTCCAGCCGGCCCTAAGTGAGTAAGTTCCTAGCCCTAACCTAATTCATTTGGTTCCTCCGGCCTCCGCTCGTCCTCCTTCCTGACCTGAGTCCCGAGCGGCGAGCACGGAGCGACTCCCCGTCCCGACCCCGAAGGCCGACTCCCCGAGTCCGACTCCCCGAGCGACTCCCCGAGTCCGACTCCCCCGTCCCGACCCCGAGCGAGCATCCCGACTCCCCGTCCGACTCCGAGCGAGCATCCCGACTCCCCGAGTCCCGACTCCCGACCCCGAAGGCCGAAACCGAAAGGTCCTCTCTCTCTCTCTCTCTCTCTCTCTCTTTCCGAAAAATTATAGAAAAGTGAGATAGAATTTTGGGAATTTTATAATTTATTGCTGCAAATTAATATGTTAATTTTGTTAATTTTAAAGAAGTTATTTATATTTCCAATTGTATATTTGTCTGTATTGGAAATCTGGGATGGAATATTGGGAATTTTATTGCAGGCTATACCAATACTATATTTCTTTATATTATTGCAGATTTGAAAAACAAATGGAGTCTACTACTTTGAACGAAAGTATTAATTTAGAAAATATTGAAGAAGAAACTAAGTGTGATGACAACATTGACAAGGGGAAGCCTAGGGAAACATCTGATGTTTGGAATTATTTTACGAAGAAAATGATTGGTAAAAATGCTATTTGTGAATGCAAGGGATGTAAAAAAATTTATAAAAGTGGAGGCAAGAAATATGGAACATCTACATTAAGGCGTCACATGGAAAATTGCAAAATGTTGAAGTATCATGATGTAGGACAAATGTTTGTTGATCAAGATGGGAAGTTAAAGTCTAAAAAGGTTAATCCAAAAATTGCACGTGAGTTACTAGCAGCTGCAGTTATTAAACATGATTTGCCTTTTTCCTTTGTTGAAATATGAAGGTGTTAGAACTTGGCAAAAGTATGTTAGTCCCATGCTTCCTTCTATTTCCAGAAATACGCTTGTTTCTGATATAAACAAGTTATATTCGAAGGGGAAAGCCAAACTTAAGCAAGTTTTGTCTAATCTTCCTTATAGAGTGTGTTTAACTTCAGATTTGTGGACTGCTTGCAAAAGTGAGGGTTATATTGTCTTGACAGCTCATTTTGTGGATGAAAATTGGAACTTGAATTGTAAAATACTTAACTTTGAACATATGCCTCCTCCACACTCCGGGGTTGAATTGGCTGCAACACTATTCAAATTTTTGAAGGAATGGGGAATTGAGAAGAAGGTTTTTTCTTTGACCTTGGATAATGCATCTAGCAATGATTTTCTGCAAAATATTTTAAGAAATCAACTCTCTTTACATGATAGTTTGTTGAGTGATGGTGAATTTTTTCATGTTCGTTGTTCGGCCCATATATTAAATCTCATTGTTCAAGATGGTTTAAAATTGTGTTCTGATGCTCTGCTGAAGATTAGAGAATCTGTGAAGTATGTGAAAGGTTCAGAAAGTAGGATGAAAAAGTTTGAAGAATGTGTGACGGCAGTTGGTGACATTGACACTAGTGTGGGCTTGAGATTGGATGTTTGTACTCGATGGAATTCAATATATTTGATGTTGGATAGTGCCATTAAGTACAAAAAAGCTTTTGTTTCTCTTCCATTAAATGATAGGAATTATAAGTGGTGTCCTTCAAATGAAGATTGGAAAAGAGGAGAAAAATTATGTGAGTTCCTTGAGCCATTTTATGAGACTACCAACTTGATTTCCGGTTCTTCTTATCCTACATCAAACTTATATTTTTTGCAAGTGTGGAAGATCGAAACTTTGTTAAAAGAGAACTTGTTAAATGAAGATGCAAAGATAAGTGGTATGTGTGGAATTATGATTCAGAAGTTCGACAAGTATTGGAGTGAATATAGCATTGTTCTTGCATTTGGGGCCATTCTTGATCCACGAATAAAACTTCAAATGTTGGAGTATTTCTATTCAAGGGTTGAGAGTGATTCTACTAAATGTCAAGAGAAGATGTCACTTGTGAAAAGTAAATTGTACAAGCTTTTTGAGGGTTATGTTAATGAAAGCAACACAAGTTCTTCTTCACAACATTTTTCTTCTTCTCACTTGTTGGCATCAAATCAAAGTGGAAGGACTAAAAGCAAGGACAAAAGACTCTACGATGTGAGTAATCTTATGTATCTTTTATTATTTCTATTTGTTTATATGTCATAGTATATGTATGTATATGACATAACATATTTAATTAATGTAGGAAATTAGGGCTTATGAAAGCCAATCTATTACAAGTGCTGGAAAGTCTCAATTGGATATATATTTGGAGGAGCCAAAACTTGAGTTCTCATATTTTAAAGATTTGGATGTTTTGGCATATTGGAAGGATAAGAAGAATCGATTTCCCGATCTTGCATTGATGGCATGTGATGTTTTGGCTATCCCAATAACTACAGTTGCATCGGAATCGGCCTTTTCTATTGGTGCTCGTGTGCTCACCAAGTACAGAAGTTGCATGGTTCCTGAAAATTTTCAAGCTCTTATTTGCACTCGCAATTGGTTGCATGGTTTTGCATCTAGTGGTGGTAAGTAAGATTATTTTATAGGTTTTTAAATTATATCTTAGTTTGTGTTGCATGATTTTGAATTTAATTATTTTTAACTATTTTTATGTATTTTGTATATAGATGATGATGCAGATGCAAGTATGAAGACAACCGAATCGAGTGAGGCTTCCAATGTTATGGAGGATATTGAAGAAGGAAATGAAGATGATTTTGATGATCTAATGGAGTAATGGTTCATGAAATATAACTTCAGATTTTGCTTCTGTAAGTTTAGCCTCTTTAATTTGTTATGAATGATAACTTGAGATTTTGCTACTGTATAAAACATGTTTGCATGGTTAAATTTGGTTTCTAACTTTCTTGTTTGTTTTTACATGGTTTCTAAATTTAGATTCTAATGTGATAAAGATGACTAATAGAATGCTATATTAGTATGATTCCCTCGATAGGAAACAGAGGGAGAACATGATCCATTTGCATGATTGCATCTGTATATGTGAATATGATTCCCATGATTTGAAACAAAGGGAGAACGTTATCCAGATTGAATCTGTATATGAACTAACTTAAGTGTTGCATTGGTAGCAAAATATTGATAATGTAAGCCCTCTGCACACATGTTTCAGGAGAGACCTATTTTTTTGACACTAGATTGATAATCCATAACCCACTTAACTGTTGCATTGATAGCAAAATATTGAAACCATGCAAACATGTTCTTCTTTCTTTTAGGTTTCAATATTTTGCAAACATGCAACACAGGGCTAAATTTGGTTTCTAACTTTCTTGTTTGTTTTTTTTTTTCCAATAAGAAAAGGTGGTTAATTTTTGTATTTTATTTTACATGTTAGACTATTTGTTATTTGTATGGCACCACCAGGTGGTTCTCAATAACACCAGGTTGTCCTCTATGGCTCTATGCCATAACATGTGCATACAAATTAATCGTTTCGAGTTTTGACTAATTATGGAAACATGCAGGTTCCATCTCCTGGCTCTATTGCTTCCTAGCTACTAGCTAGCTGTGAAAATTTCTCCCAGGGGGCCGAACGTGTGTATATAACATGTTCAGTATTGACAGCCACAGGTTAGGAGCTTCCCAGGGGGCCGAAAATTTGTCTAAGCGGTCTAGCAATGCCTGTGGAATATTTTGTGAAGTTGGAAGCTGCATCTGCGAAGTGATTGCAATATTTTGTACTCTTCTTTAATATTTTGCAATGTGATTGGCTGATTGCAATATTTTGTACTCTTCTTTAATATTTTGTACTCTTCTTTTTTAAGAATTTGCTCCAAAGATGATCTCTGTAGAAATTTTGCAATGTGATTGTAATATTTTGTACTCTTCTAAGTCTTCTTTAATATTTTGTACTCTTATTTAAGCATTTGCTGGAAAGTTTGTTTTAGTAATGGATGTTGCATTGCAATGTGAATCATGTGATTGGCAATCACTGATTGCATTCGAAATCAGTAGATTCAGTACTGTCATCATGTCATATTGTCATGTGAAATTGGAGATTGAAATTGGCAGCTGCAACTTGGCATTTGGCAGCTGCAATTTTGAATTTTGATCCTGGCATTGGCATGCAATTTTGATCCTGACATTGGCATTTGGAGATTGAAATTTTGATCCTGGCATTGGCATTTGGCAGCTGCAATTTTGATGATCCTGGCATTCTTAATTTTTGTTTTTGTGATGGCATTGGTGAAGCGGGCTGGCCCGCCTGGCCCGCGGACCGCCGGCGGGTTGGGCTGGGCTGGGATTTTCAGGCCCGTTCAAATGGTGGGTTGGCCCGCCCCGCCCCGCTAAATAGTGGGTTATGGTGGGTTACGGGCCGCCCCGCCCCGCCGGCCCGTCCTGACAGCTCTAGCAAGAACTAAATGAGGAGAATATTTATAGGGAGGGGATCCCTAGTGGCTGGTCATAATGAATGGGAATTAGGGTTAGGGTTTAGTCTAGTGGGCTTTGGGCCAAGTTAGCTAGCTAACTAGCTCAAGTCCTTAGCCTTTGGTCCAATGCAAAATTCTCCTACTCTCTCCATGAAACTTAGCCAACTTAAGTCAACCAAGACCAACTTAAGTTAGATTAGAGTCCCATACCATGTTAACTAAGTCACCAAATTCAAGGTCAAAGTCTAGGACAGTCTCTTAAGTCACAGCTAGCAAAAAGTCAAAATTAACAATCACCAATGCAATAAATCATAAAACAATTCAAAGAGGCCAAATGACCAAAATACCCTCATGCCCAAAAGTAAAAATAAATTATCCTAATGATATGGTTAGGCTCTAGGTCATGCAGTCTCTAGGGTTTTACTAGCAGCACATTAAAATCACAAGTCATGACTTGAAATAATTTTAAATTGATTTAAAAATCACCAAAATTCATAATGAGATATAAATATCAATAAATAATAATTATAATTACAAAAGTTCAAAATTACCCTCATTTGGAAAACTGGGTGTTACAAGCCAATCATACGTGGAGTATAGGTTTGGCATTCACATGGTCTACAAGAATAAACGAGGCGGATAATGACCACACATCTACACTAGTACTCCCCGCCCCGACTGGTAGAGTGGATCCAAACAAGACACGTCACAACACGGGATTCTACGAGAAGGGAGCAAGTCTCCTCGAGAATCGGTGTCCATATACTGCACAAGAACTACAAGGGGCTTGCACAAGATATATCAAGATAACAAGGAATAACATCTCATATCGGGATCCATGAATACCAATCCGTGTGACCAATGTGTCAAGAACAAGTATATCTACACTAAGTATATGAATTATAACAGTTATCATAAATTGAAAAAGTTATCAGAGAATGTACTCGCCTGCTGTCCTGCTGTCAATCTGAATCGAGGCTCAGAGTGAAGCCACAGACCTAAGGATGAGATATACAAGAGTCAATTAGGGTTCAAATAGTGTATGCTATGAAATCTAGGTCCAACTAAGTCAATCTAAGACAAGTAAGACAAACTGGGTTAAACTAAGGCAAACTGGGTCAAAGGTAGTCTCTATAAACATCTACAAGGTCAGCATATCAATTTCAGTGATTGTGAAATCACTGGAATCGATGGATCTCAAAATACAAACAAAAGGAGAAGATTATAATAATAGGGTGATAGATAGGATAAAAACCTACAGATGTTATCGGATGGTGAAACTACCATCACTAACATGTCCAAAATGGTCAAAATAGCTATAATAGCCTACCCGTAAGTCCAATTTGGATACAGGGGCAAAAAGGTAATTTTGAGTCAAAACGGTGTCCGTGTCGGATTCGTTTTGCACCGAAAAATGTGTTAGGATAAAAGTTCTCAAAACCTTCCAAAATATATGTCCACGAATCCAGAATGATGATATGATCTCAATGATATATCCAAAATTGGATTCCGATGACCCGATCTCAAATTGGTCCGTTGACCCGGATATTGGAATCCAATTTGCACGGAAATGCGTGTCGGAGCCAATGTCCACAAAACTCAACAAACTATATGTCAACGATTCCAGAATGACGATACGAACTCAATGGTATATCCAGAATTGGATTCCGATGAGCCGATCTCAAAAAGACTCGTTGACTAGGACTGTGGGACCTGCCTTACACCGAAATGCGTGCCAGGATCTACGTCCTCCAAATCTAACAAAATTTATATAAAAACGTGCTAGAACAACGCCACGAGTCTACTGGTGGTGTCAGAAATTGAATCCGGAGTCCCGGGTTCAAAATTGGGATTTAATAAGTTAAAAATTATGAATTCAGACGGCCAACTTTGGCGTCAAATTCAACCAATCAAACTTGCTCACAATGAAACGAAACTGAAGAAAAAGGAAGAGAGTTATACCAGCTACGCATAGGAACTGGTGTCACGCCAAACGGAGCTGCGACGGCAGAGTTACGAGCTGACGAAGTTGGCTCCACAAAACTGTCCAAAAATAGTACAATTTAAAGTGTCAACTGGGTGGCCGATTTTGATGTATCAAACGACAAAATTAACGGATAAAACTTGAGGGAGTGAAGAGCTATATACCGAGATTGTCACGGAACAAAGAGTTCGTCGTTCCAACGGTCGGATCTCTCAAAAAACGTGCGCGAAGTCGCTGCGACGAAGCACACTTTCTGAGTTCAAAACTTGTGCGTCACGACGGGATTTCGTGCAAAACGTACGAATAGCCTAGGCGGTGCGTCGGGGAGGTCGAGGACAGCGAGGGGAGGCTCGCCCAGCCGAGGGGGTCTCGGGGAGGCACGCGGTGGCGCGGCTGCTGCTGCTGCCGCTACTGCTGGCTGCTGTTGCCGCTTGTGCTACTGCAACTGCTGCTGCTCGCCGGCCACGCAGTGGCACGACGACGGCGGTAGCGGCTGCCCGACGGCAGTGGTGGTGGAGATGGTATTTTTGGTGCTGGTGTTGAGCATGGTGATGATGATAGTGGTGGGAATGATGGTGATGGTGGTGAAGTTGTGGTGGTGAAGAAGAAGAATAAGAGGAGGGAGAGCTCAGCCTAGGGAGGAGGAAGAAGAAGATGGAGTTGAGGGTGAGGTGTGCGTGAGTGTAAGTATAAAGAGGGAGAGAGAGTTTGTTATATATATAATATAAAGAGAGATTGAGAGAGAAAAATATTATTGGAAAGCGGAAGAGAAAGAGGTCGGCTAAGAGAGAGTGGGGGGGAGGGGTGTTGTGCTGGTGATTGGGGGGTTGTGTGTAGGATGATTAAAGGAGGAGAAAGAAAGATATATATATATATATATATATATATATATATATATATATATATATATATATATATATATATATATTAGAAAGAGATAAAATGAGATATTTATGTAAAGTAGAGAGAGGAAGAGATATTTTTAAATAGAAAAAAGAGAGAAATTATGTGGGGTGTTTGGATAGTCATGATAGGGATCACATAAAATCTGGTTGGGCGTTGGATCAGGTTCGGTCAAGTTTGGACAAACTTGGGGCCAAGATTTAATTAAAATAACAATTTATACCAATTAAAATCATGGATAAAATGGGAGCATAAGGGAGATCAATTTGGTGGCACGCAAGTGGCACGTGCATAGTAGACTCAAAACAGGCCAGGGCCATATATTGTGTCGAGCAGATTAGACCGATGTCGGGCCCGGAAATTAGGTTGGAAGTTAAGTCACGAATTATGGCAGACGATAAATTGGTCTAAATTGACCTGAAAGTTGTGCGAAGCAAAAAAAGTAAAGAGAACAAGATTGAGTGGGACATGATGTATCAATATGAAGATAATCTTGTCCACTACAAACTTAGAGAAGAAAGTTTCTAGAGACTGGCATCCCTGATGCTCCAGAAATCAAAGTCACGGTAAAGAGCATTTAATGATCAAAATTAATAAAATAAAAATGAATTATCGAAAATAATTCATTTAGAAATTTAAAAAAATAAATCCCAAAAATTTAGGGGGCTTACACGCATAGTGCTGGTCATATAGCTGCATAGTGCCGCATAGTGCTGGCCGCATGGCTGCATAGTGCCGCATAGTATTGGCCGCATGGCTGCATAGTGTTGGCCGTATAGCTGCATAGTGCTGGCCGCATGACTGTATAGTGCCGGTCCGTATAGCTGCATAGTGCCTGGCCATATAGTGCCAGTTCGCATAGATGCATAGTGCCTATTTTGGCTATTTTTAGCTGTTTTATTCTCCATTTGGCCGATTTGTGGCCAAAATTTCTCCCAACTTCCAACATGAAAGTTGTAGATCTTTTTATTGGCTTCAAGAATATGTTACAACTATTTTATGCAAGTTTCTCTCTTTCATGATAATGTACGAATAAAACATGATAGTGGCCTGTTAAAGCGCACTCTTAACAAGTAACAAGTAACTTGACATAATAGTGGCCCATCGTGGCGCACTCTTGACAAATAAAACTGACATATAATCTTGAATAATGTTGTGACGGCTATCTTGGCATGTTGAGTAATAACTCGTCTTGACACCGTGGGTGATTGTTCTTGAATGTGCTTGTATAAGCCACCAATCTCGTCTCGCATCATGTCTAGGACTTGCATCCCTGGTTACCACGGTCAGGGATTCATGCTGAATCTGACTAGGTTAATTACAAGATTGATCAAAGTAGCTCATATAGAGAGGTGTTTTCAGTTACATGCGATTCTGTTATCCCAGCCACACCTGATGGACTTGTAGCCTGCCGATGAGTATGGCACATTTCCAGCCCACTGTCATGTGGGGCACTTCTTGAAACAAGTAATATGTGCACTGTCATGTGTTGTACTTAAAGTCACCTAATAATTTTTGATAACTCTTGCATGAACCTCGCCTGGATAACCTAGATAGCTGCAGGGCTTGTGACTGTCGGAACATCTCATTGCATCTTGCTAGTAACTAGGCTTGTGATAACCCTAGTTAGTTAAAGTATCAAGCCGTACTCTTTGCTTGGCCGTGAATGTTGGATGGAGTCCAATCCTGTCTAGTCTTGTCTAGATCCAGTACATGGCTATCTCAGGACGTGCTTGCTTACGCTTTACTCTTAGCAATAAATGGCTAGAGACCCGGTTCTGTTCAGACGAAGGGTTACAACCCCGGTCCTTATTTGGTTTAAGGATTGTAACCTTGTTTCTGGAATAGTTCCTCGTCCTCTCTTCATTTGTTGCCTTATTTATATTTCATGTTTTTCTATTATTATTCTTGTTTATGTTCTGACATGCTGGTTTTAGTTCTTAAGTGAAGCCTCCCTTGTGGCACTTGCTCTTTCTGGGGTCTGACCCAGCTGGTTTTGTATGGCCAGATTTCAGAGCAGAACCCGAGGATGTCCCAGCCTTCCAGCCAGATGGTGAACACTAGACGTAACCCTGGCAACGAGTGGATTTTATTTTACTCTCCCACTCTATTGTAAATTATTTTTTTGAGGCATTTAGCCGTCGAACAAGTGTTAGCTCGTGTTGAATACTTATATTTCTTGTCTGCCTAAGGACTGTAACATGATTGACAAATCCTAGGGTTGATCATGTATGACTGAAACTCTTGCTAGTCCTCACATTTTATACGACTAACTTCATGATCATCTGTATATGAAATGTATGGGACGCCTTACTATTGAATATCTGATGGTCTAACATCTTGTAACTATTATTACTTGCTTGAGATTGAGGCACTAGGCTTGTTCTTAACCATAAGAGACTGATGGCTTGTAGATAAACCCTCATACATGTAGACAACCATGATCGTATATCGAGGTGGACTTCTATATACGTAGCTGGTTGTGTTTGTCCTCCACTCTCCAGTATTCTGATTCTGGGGTGTGACAATCCTAGGCCAAACGATCCTAGGTATCTCAATCACAGACAAATATACAAAGTGCAAGAAGTATGATCATCAGACATAAAATAATAAAGCTTTCCAAACTATATATACATGGATGATCATGAAGCTTGTCACACAAAATGGAGAACTAGCATGAGTAATAGTCATACATGATAAGCTCTAGCTATAGTCTAGAATACGCAAATCATGTTTAGGCCCGTAGGCAAAATGTCAATAACCAAAACATGAGCTAAACACGTGCTCGGAGGCTAAACGCCACAAAAGAATAATGTACATAACTAGTGGAAGAATGAAATAAAAAACCCACTAAGGTACTTTGGTGCGTCGGGTAGTCATCGTCGAGTGGATGGTACGAAAGATCCTTCGGGATCCTCTATCAATCTGGCCAAACAAAACCAGTGGGGTCAGACCCCCAAATAGCAAGTACCACAAAGGAAGCCAAACTTATGAACTAAAACCAGCAATAACTATCATAACAACAGATAGAGACATAAATAAGTAAATACAGATCGAGACTCGTGCACTACCAATGCACTTATCCCGATAATAGAAAAGACAATAAGCAAAATAACATAGAACATAGGGTAAATAACATGTGACATAATGTAAAGTGTAGCCATGTTAAGTAAATAGAAGCATGTGATTATGTAAGACAAACTGCACATGTGAGCATATGAGATATCGAAACATGTGAGCATGTGAGACAACTGGACATGTGAGCATGAGAGGCAACTGGGACATGTTGGCCTGTGTTTGCAGAAATAAAAAGTTTTATAACAAATTTAGAAAAGAGTACAAAAGTACAATGATTTTTGGAGAAGTACAACTGTAGGAATCTGATCAGAAGATAATCACTTGATCCCTTGGACTATGTGAACTTGAAGACTAGAGCCTCTGGAGAATGCAGCAGCAATTTTGCAGGAGTACTTGATCTCTGTGATACTTTGACAATAATTGAAAACTCTATTTATAGAGTTCTGGAAATAACTATTTTAGCAGTTATTCTGATATGTGCGAGGCTGGATTGCGCCACATTGGATTACGCCAACCTTATGTTGTGCCAACTTCCATTCAGTTAACAATCGTGTACTAACTGTATTTAGACGTGTGGCATCATGTAATTGAGATGCGCGTGGTCGTGTACAGAATAGTGGACACGTTTTGAGAGATTAGTGGCATGTGCGCCATGTCATCCTGCTTTAGAAATGAAAGTTGTCTCAACTTTAACAGGTTGCGCGAGCTTCAGTCAACAACTTTATCCAAATTGCGCTTAGGCACGTGACGGCTTTTGAGAAGAAGTTGTTCAGATTGCGCCTAGGCGCAACTAAGGAATTTGTTTAGATTGCGCCTAGGCGCAACTCACAAGATGTGCAGGACAACTATCAATTAAATCTCCTCGAGCGGCACAATTTGAGGGATTCGAAGAGATTTTCTTTGTTTACTGTGCTGTCAGTTGTCAGTGCTGTCAGGCAATGATGGCAATTAAATGTCAGACGCCACGTAGACTTTGGCACAATATGACAGGGTGCAGTCTGGTATATAGCACAACCTGATCAGTGGCGCAGTTTGATCTCTGAGCTTCATAATAGTGGCACAGCTTAATTTTTGGGACGCAACTTGATCGCTGAGTAGTAAATACATGGCACAACTTGATTTTTAGGCCCTACAAGACCCCCTTCAAAGTTTTCAAATTTTGAAATTTCCAAAAACTTCAAAATACTTTGAATTATAATAATGACCGAGTCAAGTTGCGCCTATCTCGCACAATCTGTTGTAAACTGTTACGATTTATATGTGCAATTTATGATGACTGTTAGGATTCAGACTATTAGCCTATAAATAACCCTTGATTAGCCAACTTAAATTCTTTACTTCTGTTTTTTAATCCTCTGATAAAATTCTTCGAGCTCTTGCCTTCTTCTCTCCGACTATATTCTCAATCGTAATGGCCCCCAAGAAGACTGTCGCAAACAAAGGGAAAGGCGTCGCCACCTCATCGACCCATGTCCCGTCGGCTCGCGCACCACAGTATACGCCGCCTTCCTCTCAATGAGAGACGGCCAACCCAGCACTGGAAGGTGATTAAGGATGATCACTGGAACATGTTCGATCCTCATATTGACTTGCGCCCCTCTTCATAGAGTGTGGCACATCATGAACTTTGCACCCCCCTTCTTAGGTTGTGGTTGCTTCATTTGCGCCCCCTTCTTAGGGTGTGGTTGCTTCAACACTGTTCGTTCTTACGAATTGTGTTGCGTATGCTGTTGCACAACTTAGCTTTTTATGCAATCAAAAATATTGCATAACTAAGTTTTGAGGCGCAATCCAGTATATGGTGTACCCTGAGATGTGGCGCAACTTAAGTTTCGCGCTACACAATATGTGGCACAACTCAAGTTGTTGCGCAACTCAGGACATGGCGCAACTCAACTGTTGCGCAACCTAAGATGTTGCGCAACCTAAGATGTTGCGCAACTTAATAGTTTGCTCAACTTAATTTAGTTTTTACTCTCTATAAAGTTTGGACATTCTTGTTGCCTCTAACTTTTTTGTTCATGTATTTCTTTGCAGTTGATCTTAGGGAAGACCCCAATGCTGAATGGTTTGCTTCAGCATTCAATATCCCAGAGTACATGGAGAACTTGTCTTATGTCAAATTCCCTCAGTATGATGGTCCCGAAGCACGGAGAGCTCTTCTCGTGGCTCAAGAGAACCAGACTCTGTTGAACTTAATGAACGGAGAGCCTTTTTAAAGTCTGGACACTGTAGTCCATAAGAAACCTGTCTTTCTGTTTGGGGATGCTATCAAAAGGACCTCCCAGCTAAAGACCAAGAAAGAGCAGATAATTTTTACCAATGAGGACAAAGCCATATATCTCACAGAGATATCAAGATCTATGGCGTTATCCCAATACGCTTTTGCTAGTTATCTCAGAAGGATGTCTTGGGATCTGACTCCTATTCAGCAGGCGAGAGTCGGCAGGATCTGTTACAAACTGGGTCCGAAGAACAGAGACCTCTTCTATAGTACCTCTAAAAAGTATAGTACACATTTAAGGGGTTTGAGGGCAAGCTGCATCCCTCCCGAAGATTCTTCCCTGCTTCTTCCGGTCAGGATACCCATCTTTGCTAATACTTTTACAAAAGTCAAAGGAAGATATCCAGACCGTGCTATACGTATGATAGGTCTGGTCAATCCAGACATGAAGCGTTGGAGCAGATTGTGTATCTGGATTTTAGAGGAATTCAAGGACCAGCTCCTCAATTTGGGTCTCTACAATGCAATATGTACTACAGTATATGGCATTCGCCCAAATGCACATATGTTCTTGGCTCTGGTAGAAAGATATAATAAAAGTACTGGGACTTTCATGACTCCCCATGGAGAAATGGGGTTTGCTCTTCATGAGATGGAGTATCTGTCTCGTCTACCAATGGGTGACAATCCCTATGAAGAATATGTGCCTACCAACGATGAATTGGATGCCATGGCAAAGGAGAACCCGCAAATGATAGCAGTTTTCTAAGAACTACTGTGTCATTATAAGATCTGCTCACTCCATTACAAAAGCGCAACCGCAGGGACTTGTTACACCACCATGTGGATGCCGTATCTTTTCTTGGGTCATGCATGAGAGGACAAGCCGCTGGAAAGTCAAGCGTGTGCTCCTCGTTTGTTTGAACCCTTCGATAGGAGCGTCATGCAATATTTGATGGAGCAACATGACCACAGAGATGTCACGCTGGAGGAGGATTTACCTCCCTTCAAGTCCGGTAACACTCTTGAGAGCTATCTTAGACAGGGTTATAGACCTATGTCTCCAGAAGCCCAATTAGCGGGTTTTCTATCTTTATGGCTACGACGCTTTATAGTTCCGAGAGCCAGCACAGTTGACTGATTCCATCGAGGCGTGTTGTTTGCTGCAACACGTCTTGTCTTCGGATATAAGATGGATCTTTTATCGGCTATGACTTGCCGCCTGAAAGCAGGACTGCGTTCTTTTGTCCAGACTATGGTGAATGACAAGGCATCGAGGCAGGATTTCTCTCGTACTGAAATGCCATACACTTACCTGTTCGGATGGTTATTGCTCCACCATCCTTGTCTGACGAACCCTGATATGGGAACTGTTGATGGAGACTTCATCGGACGCTTCTCCAATGCTCACTGGCAATATACTGCACTTTTAGAGGGTAGATTTGCCTTGAACCGAGGATCAGGATGGAATTTTCAGTGTGTGGGGCCTCCTGTGGGGTATGAAACTATGTCTCTGCAAATGATGGACTTAGCTGAAGGATCACTCCGTTTAAGCTCTAACCTCTTTTTATGGCTTAAGACGATCCGTCCTTCTCACCTAGTCTATAGATTTGAAGAAGAGTGTTATCTGGAACCGTACCTGCCGAGTAGATTTGCACGACAGTTCGGATATGACCAACTTCATGTAGGTAATGCCACCACGTGCCTGCAGGCCAAGGGTTACCTTATTGATGCAGCTAGGGTGTGGAGTTATTTCAACGCCCGGGGCACAAAAGCTATATTTTCTATGCCCAACAATCTTGCACAAGGCCCACGTATGTTATATACATACGCAAACTTCTATACTTCAGCAAAAACATTTGCTGAAAGCTTCCATCCTGCAAACAGCTTTGCAACTGAAAGGAGATCCAAACAAGGAAAACATACTCTTCAGTCTTTCCGGGATGTAGAAGACAAAGATCCTGCGGATGTACCATTGGAGGCATCAATTTTGATGAACTATGCTGATCAGGTACAAGATCCTCTGGATGTGTCTATAAAGGTCAGGAAAGAGAAATCCCCTATTAAGGGTTTGAAGAAGAGAAAGACTAAGGAGACGGCATTGCCTCCCCAGCAAGATAAAAGACCCGATTCTCCAAGGGTTCCAGGGAAGAAGAGAAGGACAACACTGGTTATCAATGAACCAATGACTACGAGAACAACTCGTTCTCAGTCAAAATAGCTACTTCTCAGTTCTTCTTCTGGAGAGAAAGACATTACCCCTTCTTCAATTCAAAAGCAAGGGGGAATTATAGAAGGAGGAACTTCTACTTCTTTGATTGATCCAGAGAGTGATCGTACTGAAGCTGTTGCAGAGCCAGACGCATCAATACCTAAAGAAGTTAGAAGGAAATTGATAATTACTGAAGAAGAACCATCTCAAGAAGGTAATATCAAAATTGTGATATATCTTAATATATCAATTCTTATCAAAGATATATATTTAAATTGATCATATTTCTTTATATTGGTTACTCCAGCAGATGTCCAACCTCCTATTACCCTCATGACAGTAAATATTCCTGCCAATGTACTTGCTACGGCGGGGATAACAATTCCATCTCCAACTCCCATAAGTCCAGAAGCCTCCTATCTAAAGCAGGATTTGCCTCCACAAGATACTCCACAAGCTCAAGTATCTACTCATTCGGAAGAGGCAATGATTGACGCCTTGGCCGGTTGCGATTTTGATGATGAAACCTATGATGATGATTGGAATAACATCACTAAAGAAAAACAAACTTTAGTGAGTGCACCATCACCTCAAGAACATACAGCTGACGAAGAGCCTTCAATTGCTGAAGATAAAGAGAATGTGGGTATCAACGAGGAACATATTAATCCTTCTGAGATCGATGAACCCATAATCGCTGAGAAGCCTGAGATTTCCGGGGTAGCAGCAGAATTAGAGGATCAAACTCCACTCATCCTGCCACCTCAAACTGAATCAGGAGCTAGCAGTAGTCAAGTTATGTCTACAAAGACTCTGTCGAAGCTTCAGTCCGAGACAGTTAAAGCTGTTGAGACTCCTTGTAATATATCCAGCTCAGGTAAATTTCTAAGTATGATCAATTTGTCGTAGCGCCTTCAGCATTATATGTGATTAACATAAATGACATACGTGATTTGCAGAAGAACCTACTAGAACTCTGGCAAGGGAGGGAAGCTCTTCTCATATTAGTGCTCAAGATGAAGTGCCTCCACCTGCTGAAACTGTGAAAATTCTTGCAGACATAATAGCCACTCCAGGAGCCATGGCAACTAGCAAGTTTGTGGTAGCCTCCTTTACGAGAGTCTTTTGTACATCTCTGGAACCCCTAGTTTAAAGAGTGATGGAAAGAGAGGATGTCCATTTCAGCACTATCAGAACTCCCTCTATATTTTTGATTGGAGGTATCCAAAGTCAAGGAGACGATGCTCAGGCTACATTTTTGGAACATATTTTGGATGAGTTGGAGAGCTCGATTAAAGCTTATAAGGAGATAAAAAAAAGGATACATCAAGCAATTAGTAGACATGGAATATGAAACTATGGCTCGAGAAGCAACAATTAGTAAAGCCAATTTCGAAGCATTTTTGTTGGCTTTCACTAGACAATCCTCTGAGTTAGACATCCAAATCTCTGATGCAGCTGTCATTGCCAAGAATCACAAGACTAAGGCTACAGAGGAAGAGAAAAAGGCTGCTGATTTAGAGGCTAAAATTGCTCAGCTTCAAGCAGAACTCCAAACTGTTAAGCAGAGCTTAGAACAAGAAAACTAGTTGCACCAAGCTGTTGTTACTCAAGTGGAGTCCTTGAAGCATCAGAAAGAAGAATTTGAACGTCTTCAGAATGAAGAGCTAATACGTCAGACAGTTGCTCTACAACCTTTTGATCATGAATCAGGAAGAGTTGAAGCTAGACAAAGAGTGTTAGATTTTCGTGACAAAAGAATTCAAGTTCTGAAGAAACAAATTACAGAACTTATCACCTATCCTTCAGAGTAAAATGAGCAAATTTTATTGTCTTTTTTTTCAATGTACTCTTTTTTTCCCTTTTTTATTGCAAAGAGAAATAATAAAGAGTTTTTATGTGGTTCCATTACTTGTTGCATATCTTGTTATAGATATAAGTAATAGAATAGAAAATATATTCAGAGGTACTGGACATGATATATTTCTTGATTTAGAAAATAACAATATTCATTATATCCGCTCAGAGGTAATGTGGACGTGGCAGAATATAAAGTTTAGCAATACTGTTATTTCAATAGACAACTTTATCAGAGATAATAATGACGTGACAAGTTGCTGATGTAAATAATAGGAATTCAGAGGTGTAGAGGACGTGAATTCATATCATTTAACATAAGAGACAATAAATGCCAAATGAATGATAAGTCAAAGAAAGTGAATGAATGAACAGTCACTTCAGTTTTCTAGGAAAAGATGCTGGCGTATTAGATTGAAAATAGTTCTTAAATCTTGAATGTGATCTTCCTTTAGACGACTTTTAACAACAATATCGTCAACATAGCATCCGATAGTCTTTCGCAAATGATCTCGAAAGATAGTACTCATAGTCTGCTGGTAAGTTGCACCTGCGTTCTTAAGACCAAATGGCATGACTGTATAACAGTATACTCCACGAGGAGTACGGAATGAAGTATGTTTTTCATCTTCAGGATTCATCCGGATTTGATTATATCCTGAAAACCTATCCATGAAAGAGATTCGTTCGAATCCACAGGTATTGTCGATCATGACATCAGTAATTGGGAGAGGAAATTCATCTTTAGGGCAAGTATCATTGAGATCTCGAAAGTCTATGCAAATCCGAACCTTTCCGATCTGTTTTAAAACTGGTACAACGTTGGCTACCCAGTCAGGATGTTGTTTTTCTCTGATAAAACCGCAAGCTATAAGCTTTTTGACTTCATCATCAATTGCATCCATCATTTCAGGCTTGAATCGCCGTTGCTATTATTTGACTGGCTTAGCATTTGGCAGGATGTTAAGCTTATGAGTTGCAACTTAAGGATGTAATCCTGGCATATCTTCATAACTCCAGGCGAAGATATCAATATATTCACGAATAAGGTGAATTAATTCTTGTTTGTCATTCTCAGAGAGATTCTTGCTAATGAAGATTGTTCGTGATACGCCCTCCTCTCCAATATCGATTTGGACTAGTTGATCTTCAGTATGTGGTTCTCGTTGTTCAAAATAAAGTTTCCACTGATTGTCCATCCTTTGGGCCCAAAGGTCCATTTCAGGAGCTTCTTCAATGTCATCTTCATCATCTTATGAGAATTTGGTAGACACCATATTAGAAGATACTATTATCCGACGAACATGACCAATGCTGGTATCAGAATCCCATGAGATGGAATCAGAAGAGTTATATCGTTCTTCTTCGTCAGATTCGGAAGGTTCTGGAGTTAGAAGTGGTGAAGTATAGCCTAAACCCCGCTTTAATTTACTGTGATATTGTTGTGATTTTCCTTTTGGAACAGAAATACGAAGGGGAGTTCGTCTTCCTTTGCCGCTATTGAGGTCTATTCTGAAATCATAGCCCATTTTACGGATGATTGCTTTGGCTTGTGGACTATAACGACGTAGTTGTAGTCTTCATGTATCATCTCTATTATCATTATAGAGCAAGACTTTTTGTTCTTCTCTTTTATTAAAAAGTATGGGCCTTTCATCTTTCTTTCGAGACGGTACGAAGAAGTATGACTCTTGTATTGAATCCAATGATATTACATTTCGTAGAGATGATACGACTCCTATTGTAAGTGGTTTAAAGTCATCTAGCATATCCAAATAACATTGAGTATAGTAAGAGACATCAATATACTGCAAAGGAGACGCTTTATTGATTTTTATACCATCATTTACAACAGGACCTTTAGCCTTAGCAGGCTTAGTCAGATTGATGACAAGAGGAGAAGAAAAAGAGCGAAAAGGAGGAGGGGGCTTTTTACGACGAAGGTCGATTACAAGCGGTTCAGAAGAGGTGAGCTCCCTTTGTTCCTGACTATCACCAATAGGCTGCTTCTCGTGGAAAGGAAGATAGATAGTCAGTGGTTTAGAAGACTGAGGACAGGAAGTACGCCCTTTGACTGGGATCACCAGAGTATCATTTGGTATACCTTTCTGTTCTTCATCTGTGTCCATTGCCAGTACCACCTTCATAAATTCCTCCTTGTACATGCGAGAATCGTTGCAGTATGCTTCAACTCCTTTGAAAGGACTCAGATCTGCAATCTCTTTCTGGACTTCTCCATTACCATCCACATATTTAAAACATTGGTAGAGATTAGAAGGTACAATATTATGTTCATGGAGGAATGGTCTTCCTAATAAAGCATTGTATGAGCCATGATTGTCAATTACATAAAAAGTCACCTTTGTACGAAGATTGCCAATTTGAAGTTTTAGGCGTATCTTCCCCAAAGGTTCACTTCTTCCTTGATTGAACCCCAAGATGGTAGTGATAGTTGTAGAAAGATTATGTACTGGAATCTTCAAAGCATCTAATAAAGACTTCGGCATGATACTAAGAGCAGACCCTGAGTCAATCAGAATACGATCAACTTTTATGGTATCCACATACCCCGTGAAATAGAGAGGACGATCATGACGATTGTCTTCTAATAACATGTCATCTTGTGTAAAAGTAATATTGGACATTAATTCAAATACACTATGATAATGTGCGCAGCTGACTGGCTCATTTTCAGGCTTTTTGAGAAGAGTAAGACAAACATCAGCCTGCATCAAAGCTTCACTTAACGTCTCTCGAGTTTCTTTTGAGAGACGTAAGAGTTCAAAGATTGACAATCTTGCTGGAATATTGGCAAATTGAGCCAATATGTCAAAATTATATAGCTTTTCAAGTCCAAGAGATGAGGACTTCTTTAATGCTTTGTCAAAATGGACAGGTTGTTTTCCCTTGTCTGTTGATGACGGTTTAGGAGGATTTGGTTCAACCAACGGCAGAGTTGTAGATGGTATATTCTCAGCAGGAGAAGATGATGTAGGAGGAGCATCAGAAGATGGGGCAGAATTCTCTTGAGTTTTGGGATATTCCCGAAGATAGGGTTCCCTGATCTAGTGCCAATTAGAATTTCTTCTTCTGCTACCGGTTCAAAGGATACCATGTTACAGATCTTGGATTTAGATTTGCAGTGCTTCTTTCGCTTAGAAGAGGAAGGCGTTTCAAAATCTGCTACCAGATCTGGATGAATCCACATAATCTCTCCTCTGTCAGTTGATAGTGGAATAAGACCCTCATTTTGAGGAGGTAGGAGATTCATGATCTCGAGAGTAGCCCTTGGAATGGGGACCATTCCATCTTGCACAAGTTGTGGTAGAAAGTCACCAAATTATAAAGAAACAACATTAGCTGTCACTATCTTCTCATCCTGCTGAAGAGTAATCGCTCCAGAGTTGACCATCTCCTGGATTTTACCTTTGAGCACGTAGCATGCTCTGGTTGGATGCCCTATAAATCTGTGGTAAACACAGTATTTAGGGTGATCAGTTTTACCTACTTCTTCTGGCCATTTTGCCTCCGGCAATTGAAGCTTATTACTTTTAATTAAGCAATCGAAGATGCTCAAAGTATCATCTTCATCGAAAGAATACTCTTCTTTTGGACGAGGTATTTTCTGTGGTGGTGCTGATGGAGTAAGTGCTGTCTAAGCAACATTAACAGCCAATGACTCCTTACCCTTGATATTGATGGCCAATGTTTTTTTATCCTTGCGATTATTCTGGCGATTATTACCCCCGGGTGTAGAATGTTCATCTTGGTTAGGATGAGTCATTTGAACTCCTAACTATTTGAACTTTTTGGCACTAACTTCTGCCGCCTTGGCATTCACAATAAAAGAAGGCCAATCATGAAATTGTGTAGATCCCATCCACATACTGATAATAGGCAACAAGTTTGATTTGCAGGTGTCTATTGTTACAGCAGATGGAGTTCCTAAAGGCATTTTAAGTGCCTCTCGGTAGAATCTTTCAATGAAACTCTCTGTGGATTCATTGTACCTTTATTTGATCTTAATGAGGACGAACATCGTCATGTCGTTGACTCCCTCAAAAACCGTTCCAAGAACATTTGCTTGAAATCAGCAAAAGAAGTTACGCAGCCATCTAGCAAACTACGATATCAGTTGTATGCTGCGTCGGCTAAACAACTGACGAACACTCTGGTAAGGAGAGCATCATTTGGCTGTAATTGTTCAGTCATCACTTCAAAGTGATTGATGTACTGACTTGGAGAAGTGCTGCCATCAAACAACATAATGGTTGGAAGCTTGTATTTAGGAGGGAATGGAACCTCCTTCTATTCTGTAGGATACGGTTGTTTTATGCCAAGTCTTTGTAGGCCATCCTTCTGCTGAAGGCCTCAAATTGAGTGCGTAAGAGTTTCACAGCCTCATTAGCATCTCCTGATGTTTGGGAATCGATAGGCTGGTTAGAATTATTGGGAGGAGGAACATCGTGATAATTACCACCCCAGTACCAAACTGACTGGGATCAGCTTGAATTGGTACAGAAGCAACCTGAGGAGGCGGTACCCCCAGACTAACAGGTACAGAAGATGCTATAAGCTCAGTATTTGTAGTAGAATTTATAATCGGAGGCACTGCATGTTGGGCCACGATTATAGTGTGCATACTTGCAACCATTTCAGCCATGGTTTTTAATTTGTCCTCTAGTGCATCAATTTGTTGTTCTTGCTTGGCTGAAGTAGAGGTATCTTGATCTTCTGTAATGGTATATGCCGTCACTTCTCTTGCTGCTATTGACGATATAGTTTGTTCAGAACTTTCACTATCTGTATCAAACTCAGATAAAGAGTCTTCTTCCAGATAAGCGATGGGAAGATCTACTTGATTAAAGACACCTTGGTTCAAATTTCAATTTCTTGATCTGGTGTATTGAAAGACTCCTTCACTGGATGCATGAATCCGATCTACGTATTGCTGACTGGAATTACGGGACGCATTACATCTTAGACATTTTCTACCTCCAGTGCCTTAGGAAGTCATGTTGACAGAAGCATATAACAACTCGTCTTCATCTTCTATTATAGGTTCAGGAGTTGAAACATAGTTCAGACGATCAAAGATAGATCGTTTAGCTGATTGGCAACAACACTTGATGACCACTTCATGAAGACAGTGGCGATCTGAAGAGTGATTTAGAGGTGAAGGAGACATCCCTGCGATCTCTCGTCTTTGTGTAAGACGTTTCCGGAGATCAGTTACCACTACAGGACGAGAAGAAGTCGGAGGAACATATTCCTTAATGATGTTAGGAACATGCCTCCTATTCTTCAGATGTTTAGTTCCTTGAGTGTACAAAGAGGTACTTAACTCAGTAGCATAAGTGATTGGGTCTTTCTTTTCAAACTTTGGTTTTTGGTACAGATTGGCCTTTGGCAAATGGTTCTTACGTTTCACCAAAGTTGATACTGGTTGACGCCTATTGAGATAAGCACGTAAATCAGAAAATTCTGCTCCAGGTGTCTCTGTTTGTGATACCATCAATTTTCCTTGCTTAGATATTAAAATTTGCAAGGTTGGAAGATCTTGACCAGACCCCATAGGGGTAGGCAGGATGCCTCTTTGATCAGTATTCTTTTCCATAGCAGAGATCTGAAGACCTCTATTTAAAGGAATAGAATCTGATATATCTTCCTCTGAGTTAGACTAGGGAAGTTTGAGAAAAGACCAAATGGTGCTTTCCTTTATTTTGTAGAGAGTTAGCTAAGAAGCGTTTCCCTCTATTTTGTTGTGGGACCACTTTAGGCACAGGTTGCGCCAGTTAAGGAAATGTCAAAGGACCCTTCCTTTTGTTCTGGCTAGTTTTGGCACTAGAACATTGTTTCTCCAAGTTCAGAACTGGAGAATTGGAAGAGGGAATAGCCAAAAGACTAGTTCCCTTGGGTTGCGCCAGAGCAGCAGACTGTGCCTGAATGACTGATTGCTTGGGTTACGCCTAAGCAATACGGGTTACTGGTTGCACCCTAGCAATAAAGGCTACTGGTTGCGCCTTGGTAGCAACATGAGTAGTGGACCACGTACGGGCCGCAGGAAGAGTGGACTGCGCACGGACAGTAGTAAGAGTGGACTGCGCACGGGCAGCAGGAACAGGAAGAGTAGGCTGTGCGCAGGCAGTAGAAGCAGACTGCGCCGGAGCCACAGAGGCAGATTGCACCTTGGTAACAAAAGCAGATTGCGCCAGGGGTACAGCAACCGTAGAAGACTTAGGAGTCCACACAGTTTTGTTCTTGGTGATAGCCACAGTACCCTTGTTACTCTTATTGTTGATCATATCTTCATAGGCTGTCTGGTTGATCTGAACAACCAGAGTCTTCTACGTCTTGCAGATCGATGCAGTATCACATTGAGTTGTCACCTTCTCATCAGAGGAGAAAGTTGTCCCCAGCAGAGTCGCCATTTTGTTTGCTAAAACAAAAAGTTTTATAACAAACTTAGAAAAGAGTACAAAAGTACAATGATTTCTGGGGAAGTACAACTGTAGAAATCTGATCAGAAGACGATCACTTTATCCCTTGGACTATGTGAACTTGAAGACTAGAGCCTCTGGAGAATGCAGCAGCAATTTTGCAGGAGTACTTGATCTCTGTGATACTTTGACAATGATTGGAAACTCTATTTATAGAGTTATGGAAATAACTGTTTTAGCAGTTATTCTGATATGCGAGAGGTTGGATTACGCTACATTGGGTTGCGCCAACCTTATGTTGCGCCAACTTTCATTCAGTTAACAATCGTGTACTAACTGTATTTAGACTCGTGGCATCATATGATTGAGATGCGCGTGGTCGTGTACAGAATAGTGGACACATTTTGAGAGATTAGTGGCATGTGCGCCATATCATTTTACTTTAGAAATAAAAGTTGTCTCAACTTTATCAGGTTGCGCGAGCTTCAGTCAACAACTTTATCCATATTGTGCTTAGGCACGTGGCAGCTTTTGAGAAGAAGTTGTTTAGATTGCTCCTAGGCGCAACTAAGGAATTTGTTTAGATTGCGCCTAGGCGCAACTCACAAGATGTGCATGACAGCTGTCAATTAAATCTCCTCGAGCGGCATAATTCGAAGGATTCGAAGAGATTTTCTTTGTTTACTGTGCTGTCAGTTGTCAGTGCTGTCAGGCAATAATGGTAATTAAATGTCAGACGCCACGTAGACTATGGCACAATATGACTGGACGCAGTCTGGTATATGTCACAACCTGATCAATGGTGCAGTTTGATCTCTGAGCTTCATAATAGTGGCGCTGCTTGATTTTTAGGGCGCAACTTGATTGCTGAGTAGTAAATACATGGCGCAACTTGATTTTTAGGCCCTACAGCCTGTTAGAGAAATGGTATGTGTGAGCATGTAAGAACTATATAGAACGACCAATGATAAGATGACTTAGGAACTATTCTGGAATCCAAGTCACAACCCGTAAACCAAATAAGGACCGGGGTTGTAACCCTTCTTCTGAACAGAACCTAGTCTCTAATCATTGTATAGCATAAGGATCATGTATGGCCTATGAGTACTGAATAGGATGACAAATGACTAGATAACTTGGGAACTAATCCGAAACCCAGGTTACAACCCATAAACCAAATAAGAACTGGGGTTGTAACCCTTCTCTTGAACAGAACTTAGCCTTTAATCATTTATCGACAAAAGTAAAGCATAACAATAATGTACTGAAATAAACATACAGACACTGCCTAGACAAAACTAGACTAGACTGGACTTCATACAACAATCACGGCCAAACAATATGTACGGCTTTATACATTAGCTAACTAGGGTTATCACAATCCTAATGACTAACATATGCACTTTTGAAAAATTCAATCCAGCTACCTGCCCTGCAGACTGTCCGGATTATCCAGGCAAAAAGAAAAAAAGGTGGATATATCGCCCAGGAGACAAATGTATCCAAGATCTAATAATGGGTACATCGTTGTAGGTCCTAAAAAATCAAGTTGCATCAATCAACAAAGTCAAAAATTCAAGATATTCATCATTTTGATGAGTTGCGCAGACAACAGATTGCGCAGACATCACTTTACGCAGGTTGGTTTGCGCATGTTCCCAACTGCGCAGGCTGACGTGGCAGAAGTCATCATTGACTGAATCAAATCAGATCTTCCTGACAGCTGACAACACGAATAACGAGGAGACAGTTCGTTTTTTTCACCGTACAGTGCTCGAGGGCGGCTGACAGGTGGCAGCGCATTCCGTGGTTGCGCAAACCATTCATGCGCAATCCGTGGTTGCGCAAACCATTCATGCGCAGTCTGAGTCTGCGCAAACCAAAGTCTGCGCAGTTCACTTTGCGCATTCTACCAACATAACTGACCAATTACATGTGGCATTCATGCCATCAATTGCTCATTACGTGGCAACTGTCTATGCACGATCATGCACATTTCAATCAAATAATGCCATGTGTCTCAGATATTTGGCCCACGATCCAATAACTGCCTGCGCAGTCCAGTGCTGCGCAAACCAGTTGCTGCGCAAATCAGCTTGCGCAGTCCAAAATAACTGAAAGTTAGTTATTTTTAGAACTCTATAAATAGAGTTTCAAGTCTTCATTTCAAGGGGATCAAGATCAGAGATCAGAAATCAGAGAGTTCAGGAGTTCTTGCCAAAGTGCTGCTGCATTCTTCCGAGACTTTTGTCTTCAACTTCAGAGGCTTTTGCCTTCAATTTCCAGAGTTGTTTTCAACTTCAAAGGCTTCGTCTTCAAAGTTCACATCGTCCAAGGGATAAAGCAATCGTCATCAAGATTGGATTCCTATAGTTGTAATTTTCCCAGAATTTTTATAATCTTTATTACAGTTTGTATCAATAAAGTTTTATACTTTTGTTTTTTGTAAGCAAAATGGCGACTCTGCTGGGGACAACTTTCTCCTCCGACGAGGAAGTAGCAACTCAATGTGACGTAGCGTCTATCGGGAAGACGCAGAAGACGCTGGTTGTTAAGGTCAACCAGACAGCCTACGAGACGATGCTCAACTCCAAGGCCACTCCCCGTACTGTAGTCACTTCTGCCAAAAGCAAAGTGCGCTCAATTTGGGTCTCCAAGTCTGCTGCACAATCTGACAGTTTTGCCACCAAGGATGCTGTGCCAACTGTTGTACAATCTGCTAGTCAGACTGCTGCACAAAATGCTGTGTCAACTGTTGCACAGTCTGTCTCAGCAACTGCTGCACAATCTGTTGCAGTCAAGGCTGTGCAGTCTGCTGCAACTGTTGTGCAAGCTACTTCATATGCTGCCTTGTCAAAACAGAAGACTCCTATGACTCTGGCGCAATTGGCAGTGGCTTTTCCTGCGCAAAATAGCACTCCAGTAACTAAAATGCATCCCAAGCACTCTAAGACAAAGACTCCTGATGCACTTCCTACCAAAGCTTCTAATGCACAAATGACTAGTGCACCTTCCATCCATGCGCAAACCAAGTCTGCGCAATCCAAGAAAAACAGCCTTTTGGCTAAATTTCCTTCTTCTCACAATAAAAAAAGAGATTCTACTCCTCTTCCCAAACACCCTATTGCCTCTGCGCAATCCACTGAGGGTAGTCCTTTGACTATTCCTCCTTCTCTTCAAAGCAAAGGAAAAGGTCCATTGGTCTTTTCTCAAACTTCCTTGTCTCATGACTTGGAAGATAACAGAGGGAAACGCTCTTTAGCTAACCCTTCATCTCAAAACAAGGGAAAAGGCCCTTTGGTCTTTTCTCAGTCTTCTTTAATCTTTACTGCAGAGGATCCATCTCAATATGTCTCGGCACCAATCAGTTCGAGAACTCTGGCGAACAAGGATTCTTCTTTCCTTTATAACAAGAGTACTTGTACTAATCAAAGAGGTATTCTGCCTACTCCGATAGCAGAATTCCAGGACCTCCCGACTCTCCAAATTTGTCGTTCCAGACAGGGAAAACTGTTAGTGTCTCAAACAGAAACTCCTGGAGGTGAATTTGCTGACCTCAGAACTTATCTTAATCGACCCACTTCGGTAAAACGCAAACAGCCAATGCCGAAGGTCAAACATCATCAGAAACAAATCTCCAAGGTCAAAAATCCTGACACTTATGCCAATGAAGTGAGTACTTCCCTGTATACTCAAGGGACTAAACATTTGAAGAATCGGAATCATGTTCCAAATGTTATCAAAGAACAGATCCCTCGGAACTTTCCTCGTCCTGTTGTAGATCTTCGAGAACATCTAAGACAAAAACAGGATAATGTCTCAATATCTCCATCTCAACCATCTGATCATCACTGTAATCATAAAGTCATCATCCAATGCTGTTGTCAAACGACAAAACGATCTGTCTTCGATCGTTTAACTTTTGCTAAATCTGAACCTATGTCAGAAGAAGACGAAGTTTTGTATGCTTCTGTTAACATGACTTCCCGAGACACTGGGGGTAAAAGATGCTCTAAGCATGGTAGACTCCGCAAGCCAAGCCAACGGTATTTGGAATTACTTCAAGAATCTTCTGAAGGAGTATTTCAACATACCCGTTCTCGAAGCCGAGATACAATCGGTCAAAGGAATCTTCCTTAAAATCCTTCAAGTCATCTTCCTGTTTCCCAGTCAGGAGATGATTCGTTCTCTGATTATGATGCATACAGTGAAAGCTCTGAACAAACAGTATCTTCCACTGTGCCAAGAGAAGTGACGGCTTATGTTGTCACCGATGATCCGGATGTTTCAACTTCCGCAAATCAAGAACAGCGAATTGCTGCACTTGAAGACAAATTAAAAACCATGGCTGAGATGGTTGCTAGTATGCATTCCATCATTGTAGCACAGCATGTTACACCACCAACTGCACCTATTACTAGTCCAGAGATCATAGCATCTTCAATACCTGCCAATACTGGGCTGGGGGTAGTGCCTCCCCAAATGCCTCCTGTACAAGTGCAAGTACAAACTACGCCTAGCCAGTCAGGAGCTGGGGGTAGTGCTTACAACGCTGTTCCTTCTCCTATCACTACAACTCAACCTGCTCCTTCTTCTTCATCAGAAGACGCCAATGAAGCTGTCAAACTCTTACGAACCCAGTTTGAAGCATTTAAAGAGAAAGACAATCTACAAAGGTTGGGGATTAAACAACCCTATCCGGTTGAATGGAAGGACGTCCCGTTTCCCCCAAAGTACAAAATTCCTACAATCTCTCTGTTCGATGGCAGTACTTCCCCGAGTCAATTCATCAATCATTTTGAGGTAATGACTGTTCAACTTCAGCCAAATGACGCTCTTCTTACCAGAGTGTTCGTCGGTTGTTTAGCCGGCGTAGCATACGACTGGTACAGAAGTTTGTCCGATGGTTGCATTACATCCTTTTCAGGTCTCAAACAAATCTTTCTGGAACGGTTCTATGAAGGATTTAATGATATGACTATGTCAGCTCTCAATAAAATCAAACAAAAATATAATGAAACTGCTGAGAGCTTTATTGAACGGTTCCGTCGTGAAGCTTTGAAAATGCCTCCTGGAACTCCAGCTGCTGTCACTATTGATACTTGTAAGGCAAATCTTTTGCCTATTATTAGTATGTGGACGGGATCAACCCAATTCCAAGATTGGCCCTCATTCATTGTCAACGCCAAAGCTGCTGAAGTGAGTGCTGACAAGTTCAAACAATTGGGGGTACAAATGTCTAACCCTGATCGCGATGAGCATCAGAATTCAGGTGGTGGCAATCGTCAGAACAATCGTAAAGCGAAAGAGACTTTGAACATTAACTTGAACAAAAATAAAGAATCTTTGGCTGTCAATGTGGCCCCACCAACATCTACTCCTACTCCTTCTGCACCTCCACCGAGGGAACCTCGTCCAAAAGTGGAATATTCTTTTGATGAGAATGACACTGCTAGTTGTAGAAGCATGGAAATTCACAACCAGAAAGCCCATGCGCCAGACACTACATGCGCCAGAACTCGGACAGCTAATCAAATAAGCCATAGACATTCGAAGAAGGACTTTATTTATATAAATATAAGTCTATTACATGTCTAGAAAAGATTGTACAAAGGAGAATTTCTACAAAGGAAGGATCCTAGATCTACAGCCAACAGCCACCATGCGCCTTCCAGATAGGCGCAGCAACCACCATGCGCTTTCCGATAGGCGCAGCAGTCACCATGCGCTGTCAGCCAGGCGCAACAGATGTCATGCGCCTCCAGCCAGGCGCATCCTAGCATCTCTTCAACAGCTCAGTTATGTGCATCCAGCTCAGTTATGTGCATCCAGCTCAGTTATGTGCATCCCTTCAGCAGCTCAGTTATGTGCAACTCTCCCAACCAGGCTCACCTGGCCGAGCAGAGCCCAGATGTGCCGCTCTTCCAGCCAGGCTCGCCTGATAAGTGCTTCGCCAAGCAAAGCATTTAACCCTCTGGCTGGAACCAAGGAAGAGAAGAGCACCGCAAATGCTGTGGCCAGGGGAGGCTTCGAAAGAGCCTCCAAAGACCAAGGAAGACCGTGATCGAAATCATGGCACAAGGAGCTTTCAACACAACCAAAGTGGGCGGCACCCACTTTGAAGGAAGAGAGAGCCTAGCACCACCATTCCGATCTACGGCTCTTCTGGAACAACGGAGACGAGGCCCGAACATCCTTACCTTTGGATGCAACAGGCACCTTCTGCCTGCCTCAGAAGCCCTCGACTCCGTCTTTTGGATGTAACAGTCACCTTCAAGTGCATCGAAGACATAACGACGTCTCATCTTTACCTTCGGGAGCACTTCATCAACAGAATGCACCCACATATCCAAGTTCATGTTGGAAGTACGTGAGGGAATGAGGAGCAAACCTTCTCTCCATGCCACTATTTATAGGCCGGGCAAATCAAACCCACGCGCCAAGTGGATGACTCTCCGAATTCTGTCAATGAATTTACATTAAATGGATGAACCGGACGCCTCGAATTCAGCCAAACGGCTATTTATAGCACTCGAGGAGCGAGACAGCCGCGTCATTAAAGGACATGTCGGATGCGCCAGCCAAACAGCGCATCACACGGACGCGCCCTCCAGCATCAGGTGCATCACACAGACGCGCCCTACAGTACCCGACGCATCACAGAGGATGCACCCCCCCTCACATCTCCATGCCGAGTGGAACACCAACCAATGTGCCTACTCAGTTGTCCATCGAACGTCACAAACATTAAATGCTGAACTGACACCAGAGTTGGCAGCACGCTTCCCAAAGTCTGAACAGTTGACAGCTTTTTCAGAGAACGAAGCGTCGACAACGTCAGCATCATCATGATTCTATTCTGACGGCTACTGCCACGTGGCCATCCGCATGCGCCTCTACGGCCATGCATCCAAATCACCATGCACCTCTACGGCCATGCGTCCAAACCAGCATGCGCCTCTACGGCCATGCGTCCAAACCAGCATGCGCCTCTACGACAATGTGTCCAAACCAGCATGCGCCTCAAAAGCCATGCGCCTCAGACCCTTCACTGATCCCTAAAGACAGAAGAAGAGTCTCCAGTTGAAGCTTTGCATGTGCCTCAAAAGCCATGCGCCCCAGACTGATCTATGATCCCGAAAGACAGAAGGAAGGTCACCTGCATGCGCCTCAAAAGCCATGCGCCCTAAATGGTTTGTAACTCCTAAAGGTTATGAGCCGCAGCCTCCTCCTGCGCCCAGATCCAAGGCGCAGCTCACCAGATCACTGCCCCCCCCAAATCCGAGATCTTCGAGCCATGGGTCGATGACACATGTCCTTTGACTCAACTCGTCCAAGATTTCAGCGACAGAAAGATCTTCTCCTCTGCTACGTGCCGGCTCACAACAGCAGTATGAAGAGTTCTTCCCCTCAATCAGGGCGCATCATCTACGCACCCCCATCAGCAACTTCCACGTGGCGTCCCCACACCCCGGCGCATCCTATATACGCGCATGAGCAGCCAACCTGCCCAGTTATAAATAGAGGGATCATTTCCTTCTCACCCACGGACAACAGACAGAATCCACAACGAACATACAAGGAATCATCAGAGAGGCAGATACAGACACTCAACGTCTTCCTCCTCTCAGCAAGCTCCAGCACCCAGAGCAATCCACGCCTTCAGAGAACCGATAACCGTCGTCAGCCGGTCAACGGAGTCAACGCATTATCACTCGCTCCATTGGCACTAAGGACCCAGCTTAAACAAAAGTGTACTCCTAGGACTACATCTAAGTCCTACATTGTAACACTGTTCTGTTTGTATTAAAGTTTTCAATCAAACAATTTTAATGGCAAACAAGCTGGCGACTCTGCTGGGGACTTCTTTCTCCTCTTCCGAGAAAGTCGTGTCACAGGCCGACGACGTGAAGGTGGGCTCCTCCCACAAGACGCTGGTCGTGCGCCTCAATCAACAGGCGTACGAGGAGTTCATTTCTGAAGGAAGTGCGAGTCCTTTGAAGCGGCTACCAAAGCCGAAGAAGATCCACACGGCCTGGGTGCGCAAGGTCGACGCCTCGGGCACCACCACTGAAGGGGATGCAGCAATCCAGCCTTCCCTTCCTGCTGACGTTCTCAGCAACCAAGGTGCGCCCGCCGATGCAGCGCATCTTTTGGGGAAGCGTGCGGCCGACCACGTTCTCCAGCTATCTCCCTCTCAGGCAAGGAAGATACGTCGACGGAGCAGGGGCACAGCCAATGCCCCGCCATCACCTCTGATGCGCCACAAAAAGCCTCTGTCTTTGACAGACTCACTCGCTGTAATAACGAGAAGAATTTGGATGCTGAGTACTATGCACCCCAGCGGGCTGGTACGAAGAAATCCAAGGCGGCACGGGCCATGCGCCACAAACGTGCTATGCCAGCAGCCGGCCAGAGGCACGCGCTCGTCATCACGCGCGCTGCCGATGGCAAGCTGTACAAGGTTGACTCAAGTACTTCTGCACCAGCAACGATTCGATCTTCAAAGTCCTCATCCCGCTTGGGCGCATCTACTGCGTGCACAACCAAGTCGAGAGAGGCAAACTCAGTGGTCTTGAACTCCCGCGCCTCCTCCGGTTGTGCGTTTGAGGTCCGTTCAAGTCACTTCAAATGTTGTGGTTCCTCCACTACTGATCGTGATGCCTGCTTGGTATTAGATCAGGGGGCGCAGCACTCACCCGACCACCCCGGCGTTTGGCCTTGCCATACGTCTGAAGGGGGTGTGAAGGCACCACTCTCCTCCGATGACCTGCGCAACGTGATCACTCACAAGCGCCGGTCAGGAGAGTCGGCCAACAAGTACGATGCGCCTCTCACGGGACATACTTGTACGGTGGTCACCATTAACTGCTGTTGCAAGACGGCAGCTCCACCAAGACAGTCGGTCTTCCAACGACTGCAATCATCGACACCTCTCCGACGTCGCCTTGGGACAAAGGTGTCAGCTGAAGAGGAGCCAAAGGTTGCTTCATGCAACATGGTCTCCAACTCCTCATCAATCCGGAAGACGACTGCCAATTCCTCGTCTTCATCCAAAAGCCAGCCGAGGAAAACCAAGGCAGCTGTCTCGACCTCTGGAGTGTTTGAAGGCACTCGGTCGAGGAAGAAGTCCTCGGAGGAAGCTGGGGGTAGCCAGACCCTTGTTGAGCCTCCTTCCGAAGACGAAGACGTCCAAAGCACAGCTGCGGCGGATCTTCATCATCAAGGCGAGATTACTCTCCCTGAAGCCCCTCAAAATGAGGATGTCCTCCAGGACACTGCCGGGGGTAGTTCTGGAAACGAAGAGGTCCTTCAAGACGGAGCTGAGGGCAAGCAAACCCTTACAGATGCGCCTGTTGAAGATGAACTCCAGAATGTGGCTGGGGGTGGCCCAACACCAGGAGAAGTGACTCCCCCGCATGAGAGTGAGGCCGAAAGCGAAGCCTCAACCAATCCATCCACTCCTGGCCGTGTCAGGACAGTATACATGGCTGGGGATGATGTCGAGTCTGATGCGCCGTCACAGGACATAGTCTAGCGCATAGACTCATTGGAGGGAGGACTCAAAACCCTCTCTGCCTCAATGTAAGCACTGACTCAAGCAGTGTTTGAGATGCGGTCGGCCTTGATCAGGACACCATCAACTGGTCCTGACCCAGGAGCTAATGGGGAGTCGAGTGTGCCCCTCCAACGGGCGCCCTCGGATACAGAAGCACCTCGGACCTCGGAGCCCTCAAACGCTCCAATCCAGATGGTACCTCCTTTCCCGACTCCTAGCTCTACGGAGGATGTGGTCGAAATGATCAAAGACCTGCGGGAGCGCTTCGAGTCCAAGAACAGGCAAGAGGAACGCCAGAAGATGGGCATTCCCCAGCCTTATCCCCTCGATTGGAACAAGGTGGTTTATCCCCCAAAGTATAAGCCACAAACACTCACCCCATACGACGGGAAGGACTCTCCGCAACGGTACCTGACGTACTTCCAGTCACAGACAGGGCATCTTCCGAAGGAGGACGCGCTCCTCACCAGTATCTTTGTCGGGGCCCTGAAAGGAGTGGCGTATGATTGGTACTGCAGCCTCCCCGACAATTTCATATCGTCCTTCGATGACCTGACGCGCCTCTTCCTCGACCGCTTCTACGACGGCGGGAAGGACATGACGATGGCGTCTCTCATAGAGATACGTCAGAAGGAGAAAGAAACGGTTCGGGCGTTCATCGAACGCTTTCGACAGGCTTGCTTCAGGCTACCTCCAGGCATGCCAGAACATGCGTTCCTCTCCGCTTGCAGCATAAACATGTTACCTGCAGTAAAGCTCTGGCTCAACTCTACTCCCCCTCCTGACTGGAGCTCCCTGATCATCGAAGCTGAAGTTGCAGAAAAGAAGGCGGCCAATGCACGTCTTCTGGGTGTCAGCTTCCCCATCTTTGACGATAAGGGGAAAAAGTCCGCAGCTAACAGCTCCGGACGACAAGCAAAGGGGAAACAGGCATTAACTGTTAGTGCCTCAAAAGGCGCATCTGCGCCTACTCAGAAGCCTCCACTGGCACCGAGACCCAAGGAGGTTTATTCATTCAATGATGATGACACCCTGCAACTTTTCGAGATACTGAAGCAGGGTGACAAGATCAAGCTACCGGACCCAAAGCGGCCCGATGAAGTTGGGAAAGTGGACAACCCAAGGTACTGTCACTACCATCGGTTTGTCGGATACCCGACCAAGGACTGCTACGTCCTCAAGAATTACATCCAGCGCATGATCAATGCGGATGTAATCTCTGTCGACTATGAAGAGAAGACGGTGTCGGCCAATGTGGTTTCACTTCAGTTCGGCACCTTGCCGCCAACTACCACACATGATGGCGTCGTCCCCATCCCTAAGGCGACAATAGAGGTGGTAAACTTACCACCTACTCGTGACAATGTGAGTGGACTCACCCCGCTCACCACATCTCGAGGAGAGATCCTCTGGGTTCACCCCGACCTCGTCTCCGAGGTGACTCAATCGGAGGTACGCCCTACCTCCAAATCAAAAGGCAGGAAGATCAAGTCTTGCCGTACAGTCTCTTCTTCAACAGAAGAGGCACTTCCAGTGCAAACACGTGCACAACAGAGCTCCCAATCCGGCGAAGCCGCCGCCGAGGTGGTGCCTCCTAGCACCATCCCTGAAGAGGGTCCATCTAAGCCCTCAGCAGCCAATAAGCATAAGCAGGTGGAGGCCCGTTTTGACAGACCTCTACGGAAGGAGAATGCTTCGGGGCTGTCCAAGCCTCACAACTTCGACATTCTGGCATAATTAGCCAGTACACCTGTGCACCTGTCTTTGTTCGAGCTCCTGCGTCTTTCTAAAGATTCCCGAGAAGCTCTCTGCGAAGCTCTGAAGGACGCTGAATCCTTTCTCAGTCAGGTCAAGCAGCCTGAAGACCTCCCAACTACTTGTACGTACTGTCATTGTGCGGATGAAGTTATCCCAAACATAACTTTCACCCAACAAGACATGCTGCTCAAGCATCACCGACATAACCGACCGCTGTATTATACAGGGTACATTGGCTCGGTCAAGGTGAGCCGGATTCAGATCGATCCTGGGTCTTCCCTAAGCATCATTCCGAAGGTACTGCTATCAAAGCTGGGGATCCCGATGTACCGGCTGGCGCCCTCCAATACAACCATCAGTGGCTTTAATGCTAGCAAGAGCGAGCCATTGGGCAAGATCCGACTGAAGTGTCACATTGGCAGCCTCAAAACTGAGGTGACTTGTTATGTAGTAGATGCCGAGGTCAACTACAACATCCTGCTCGGTCGACCATGGCTGCATGAGTACATGGTGGTGCCCTCCACGCTCCACCAGTGCATAAAGTATGTATCCACCAATGGCGTCATCCGGACGGAGTTTGCAGACATTGATCCTTTCAAAGGGATTGAAGCCTACTTCACCGATTCCGACTTGTACAAGCCCATTGACGAGGAGGAAGCCAACGACGCTGATGATGAGGCAGAGACGGCAATAGAGCCGGACATGGAGCCTGAGACGACTCCCGACGCCCCCTTGAAAATCCGACTGAAGGAGAAACCACCCCAGAAGGCGCCTCCAATGAGCATCAAGCTATCAGGGAAAGCGCCAGCTCGCGAAGCACCCCTGAAGATACGCCTCAAGGGAAAGCCACCTCAAACATCGGCTCCCCTGGTGGCAAAATTATAAGGGAAGGCACCACTCACCGGAGGCGCAACCGAGGCGCCTCTCAAGGTGCGTCTCAAGGGCAAGCCGCCGCAGTCATCCAAGGTGTCAGAGAAGGCTCATATAACCCTCTCAGACCCCAAAGCTGTGTTGGACTCTCCTAGTCCGCCCCCAGTTCTTACAGACGAGGAGCTTGGTGATTATATCTCGGCTGACGTAGAGGCACCCTCCTTTGACAATATAATCCCACGGGATAAGATCTCGTATTTTATCAATAATAGAGTATCTTTTAATTATTCTTGTCTTCCACACTGGAATGCCATGTATACATTAGACAACGCTCTACGGTCGTTGCAAACACAAATAACGACCGTCTACCATAATCGAGTAGTCCCGTCTCAAGGAGTCTTCATAGTCCCTCTACAGAGCCGAGACCAAGGCACCATTATCTCGGGCAAAGTCGAGCGTCATCGGGACCTCCCGTCAATCGAGCCCGAACCTGATACCGGCAGAGTACAAGTCTATCGGTACACGGATGCGGCTAAGCACATCATCCAAAAGATGGGCTACGACCTGAAAAGCAACAAAGGCTTAAACTACGGCAAGGGTCGGCATCTCCCTGTCCGGCTTTCGATGTCCAATGGAAAGCCACAGGACTATTATAATCGGACTGGACGAGGGTTAGGCTATGTCACGCCGCCATCAACCCCAGAGAGTTCAGATGCAGAAGACATAGAACATTCCCACTCGTCTGAAGCATCGACTTGGGATTCCGATACCAGTATCGGATCAGTCTTCAGGAAAGTGCTGTCAGCTAACATGACGTCAGCACAACCTCAAAAAGGTGAAGGCGAAGACCAAGCGCCAGAACCCTTCGAAGAAGAACCTTGGGCCCAACGCCTAGGGGAACAATGGGAATCTCGTTTGAGCTTCGTGAACCTCCCACCGAAGACGAAGTCGAGCAGATCGACCTCGGGGAGGGGTCTTCTTCCAAACCCATCTTCATCAGTAAAAGCCTGGAAGGAGAAGATCGAGAATCTTTAATCCAACTGGCTAAAGAGTATATCGACGTCTTCGCCTGGAGCTATGAAGACATGTCGGGACTCGATCCACAGATCGTAATGCATAGGTTGAACATCTTACCTGATGCCAAACCTGTCAAACAACAGCAGCGACGCTTCCGTCCGGACATCATGAATGCCATCGATCAGGAGGTAGACAAACTCTTGACCAGCGGCTTCATCCGTGAGGAACAACACCCGGATTGGGTAGCCAACGTCGTTCCTGTCACCAAGAAGAACGGGAAGATACGAGTCTGTATCGACTTCAGGGATCTCAACTCTGCTTGCCCGAAGGACGAATTCCCGCTTCCAATCACTGATGTGATGATCGACAACATATGTGGTTTTGAGCGCATGTCCTTCATGGACGGATATTCAGGCTACAATCAAATCAAGATGTTCCCCGATGACGCAAAACACACGTCATTCAGGACTCCAAAGGGTGTTTTCTGCTACACAGTAATGCCCTTCGGTTTGAAGAATGCCGGTGCAACGTACCAGCGAGCTATGAGCACCATCTTCCCTCAACATCTTCGCAAGACAGTCGAATGCTATGTTGACGACATCGCAGTCAAAAGCCGCCTCAAAAGAGATCACCTACAGGACCTGAAGACGGTCTTCGATCTCATGCGGGCGCATCAACTCAAAATGAACCCCGCTAAATCCTTTCTGGGGGTTTCTAGCGGCAAATTCTTGGGCTTCGTCATCACAGCGAAAGGCATTCATGTTGATCCTGAGAAGACCAAAGCCATCCTCAACATGGACCCTCCGAAGAACCTTTGAGAACTTCGAGGCCTACAGGGACGTCTGGCATATATCCGGAGGTTCATAGCAAACCTTTCCGGTAAATGTCAACCCTTCACTCAGCTCATGAAGAAGGGAGTCTCTTATGTCTAGACAGAAGAGTGCCAGAAGGCTTTCGACGACATCAAAGCCTACTTGACGAGCCCACCAGTCCTGGTAGCGCCAGTTACCGACAAACCATTTCTCCTCTACGTCCGTGCCATGGATCATTCTCTTGGCGCTCTGCTGGCTCAAAACAGCGATACAGGCTACGAGCAAGCAATCTACTACCTCAGTCGAACACTCATCGGGGCCGAACACCGGTACAACCCCGTCGAAAAGGAGTGCTTGGCTTTGGTGTTTGCCATCCAGAAGACTCGTCATTATGTCTCGGGTCAGACAATTCATGTCATTTCCCGAGTCAATTCGCTCAGAGTCCTCATGACGAAGCCAGGATCATTGAACTCCCGGCTGGCTATATGGGCGATCTTGCTAACACCGTACAAGCTGGTGTTTGTGTCGCAAAAAGCTGTTAAAGGTCAAGCTCTGGCCGACTTTTAGCTGCGCACCCCATCCCAGAATTCTCAAAACTCTATGAAGATATCCCGGATGAGGTCCAAGAATCCAACGTCACCGAAGGAAGCTCTATTTGGCGGATGTTCTTCGACGGCGCTTCGAGAACAGGCCCCAAAGGCCAAATTATCGCAGGAGTGGGGGTAGTCTTAGTCTCCCCCGATCAGCTGGTCATCCAGCGTGCGTACTTCCTTTCGAAGCCATGCTCCAATAACGTTGTCGAGTACAACGTACTCGTCATGGGACTCCAGCTCGCACAACAGCTGGGGGTCGACCATCTGGAAGCTTATGGCGACTCAAAACTCGTCGTAAACCAGGTTCGGGGACAATACGAAGTTCGCCATGAAGATTTAATCCCTTATCATGAAGTCGCATTGAACATCATTTCAACCTTCACCGGGTTCTTCATTGAACATGTCCCCCGTTTACAAAACTTGGAGGCCGATGCTCTGGCCGGCCTCGCAGCCTCATTAGCAGTGCCCTTTGGGACTCAACACTATATCACGGTAACAGGACGAGATCTGATTTGTCCCAGAAACAACCTATGCTTGCGGGTGGCTCACGCCATGCCGACAAATACTGGTGTTAATGTCCGAGACTGGAGGTTCCCGTTCATCGACTTCGCTGTCTACGGAATCCTTCCAGAGGACCCGAAGGAAGCCATCTCAGTCAGGAGACGCTCTCTTCGATTCTACTACGATACGGCTACCAAAACGCTGTACCGACGCTCCTTCGATGGGCTCCTCCTTCGATGCCTGTCCAACGAAGAAGCAGCCGAAGCTCTTCAAGAAGCTCATGACGGAACTTGTGGAGCTCATCAACCCGGTCCTAAGTTGCAAGATCGACTGCGACGTATGGGCTACTACTGGCCAACCATGGTTGCCGATGCTGTCGAATATGCCAAGAAGTGCCACGCGTGCTAACTTCATGCAGACTTCATACATACACCATCGGAGCCGCTACATCCTACAGTCGCCTCCTGGCCCTTCGAAGCCTGGGGCATGGACATTGTAGGGCCAATCACCCCTCCTTCATCGAGAGGACACCGTTTCATTCTGGCCATCACCGACTACTTCTCCAAATGGGCGGAAGCAGTTCCACTAGCAGAAGTAAAAAGCTCCAGGGTGGTCAGCTTTATCAAACACCATGTCATTTACCGTTTCGGAGTACCCCGGCGGATCATCCATGATAATGGTCCTCAGTTTATCAGCCACATTTTCAGCAGGTTCTGTGACAAGAATCGCATTCAGAACGTGGCCTCAACCGCCTACAATCCGGCAGCAAACGGATTGGCTGAGGCATTCAACAAAACTATCATTAGGCTGCTCAAAAAGGTCGTGTCATCCAACAAACGCGACTAGGACGAAAAGCTTGGCGAATGCCTTTGGGCCTACCGCACAACGGTACGGACCCCAACAGGCAACACTCCATTCTCCTTGGTCTACGGGAGCGAAGCAGTACTGCCTCTCGAGATACAGATACCTTCGCTCCGCGTAGCAATCACAAACGAACTCACAGAAGAGGACAATCAACGTTGTCGTCTGCGAGAACTGGAGGCACTTGACGAAAAGCGTCTCTTAGCTCAACAACGCATCGAGCTCTACCAAGCCCGTATATCACAGGCTTTCAACAAAAAGGTCAAAAAGAGGACTTTCCAAGTTGGCGACCTGGTTTTAGCAGTCAGATGACCAATGGTGTTGACCCATAAGACACCAGAAAAGTTCGAGCCCAAGTGGGAAGGACCTTTCATCATAGAGACGGTATACTCAAACGGTGCTTACCGCCGCGCCAAACCCAATGGGGACTTGTTTATGATGCCCATCAATGGCAAGTTCCTAAAGAAGTACTATTCTTGACATCCTCCAGACATGTACTTCCTCAAACAACCTCTTTCCACAAACTCATACGCCTCCGGAACCCAGCTGTTCCGTGGCATCTTCCAGTAGAAAGATAACCACGTCCATATTACCTCTGAGTTGTCTCTCTACATCCTACAAAGCAGAATCTTACACTTCGTAAGCCTACGCTACCCTTCATGTTTACCACGTCCACATTACCTCTGAGTAAACATCTTGTACAAACAACCCCTGCGTTATTGTACATTTATCGCAGAACTTCCACGTCCATATAACCTCTGAGTTGTTCAGCGTATCCCCCAAGATCATTCCTACCACGTCCATAATACCTCTGAGTAGGGAGATTCTATCATTTCGAACCCAATGATTGCCATGTCCACATTACCTCTGAGCAAACATAATGGTTCCTTCAAACTTATTATCTGTACCTGAAAACCAAGGTACGCAAAAGATAATAGGTCCACACAAATCATCAAGTTCATGACAACAAAAGATGAACACATCACAAAAAAAAGGTTGTAGACTTCTTTATTCTTCTGAAAAAGGAGTACAAGAAACTACATCATCCCCCAGCAAGGGTTGCAAAAGAACACAAACAAAAAAGGGAAAAAGCTATGGTCCCTGAATCTCCCCAGGATGGGCTGAGAGCTCTCTGACTCGAAGCTTTAAGTCGACTGCACGGGCCTCCACCGTCGCCAGGACTCGTCGCTCTGCTTCTTTGTGCATCAATTCAACGGCCCCAGCGGAAGTATCACTTGCATGCTTCTTATCAAGCTGTTGTCGTTGCTGCGCCAAGACAAGAGTCCGCTGAGTAAAGGTCGCCTCATCCTTCTTAAATGCTACATGTTCAGCCCGGACACGCTCGACCTCTAACTGGAGTCGGGCCCGTTGGTCTTCAAGGCGGCGCATCTGGGTGTCGATATCCTCGATATTAGCTTCCAATGCAGCTCGAGTTTCCACCATCGTCTTCATGGACTGAGACAACTGCTCTACCGCAGCCTCAGTCTCAGCCACCTCGTGCTCCCAAACGCCCATGGTGGCCTGGTATGAAGACTCGATCTCGGCGATCAGCTTCCCCTTCTCCGTATCTATCAGGACAGAGAGGTCATTTCGCTGGATGCGTTGAAGTTCCGTGAGCCGCTCATCCAGCTCAATCACCGAAGCCTCCAGAATTTCGGCCATATGGTCGTGGCCTTGGTGAATACGAATCAGCTCGATGCAGGGCATTGCCAGAGCTTTTGCCGTCGTAAAACTCCCATTGGCATCCATCACAGCAGATACACCCTTCTGCAATATTTTGTACACCCCCTCGATGAGAAATTTCACATACTCGTCTGCATCCGCCAGGACCTGCGGCGTCATCGCGGGAGTTGGAGGAGCTACTACAGTTTACAGACCGGAAGAAGATCCGCCAACCTCAATCAGCGAGGCTTGAACCTCGACATCAATGGGCTCTTCATCAACAGGGGCTGGACTTCTAGCCCGAGGAGCCGAAGCAACAGAAGGAGCCGGCACAGGCGTCGAGATGGTCCCCCAAGTAGAAGAAGCGACACAGGGTTCTACACCCTTACCCTTCTCAAGTCCGGAGGAACCACCGATGTCAACGGCCACCTCTTCCACCCCCAACGTCCTATCAACAGTTGGTACCTCCCTTGGCAGAATAGGGAGATTATCACTTGTCTCTTGACCCGTCGCAGCAGTCTTGACTGGCAGACGGGTCTCATCATCGAGTCCCTCAACAGGGACAGAATCTGTCGCTACCTCCTGAGTGGTAGCTGCCTCAACTTCCACGGTTGAAGTCGGAGTAGGACTCGGCAATGGTGCGGCCGACCTCCCCTCATCATGATAAAGAGGGGATTCAACCCTCTCCTCTGTCTCAACCATATCTGCTATCCCCGCAGCAGATTCTTGCAAGACCGGAGGAACGTCATCGGAAGGCGACGAACTCCAGTCCACTTCATCATCAGGATGCCTCGAGTCCGCAGGACCCTCAGCATCCAAGGCTTCACGGCAGATGGTGCTCTTCCAGAAGTTGTTGCGACCTCGAAGTCAGGAGATATTAAAACCTCCGCAGGAACATCTTCGGGACCTTCCTCCACGGGAGACATTAGCATCGGTGGAATACGCTCATCAGAAGAGCCTGCCACCCTCCTTCGGTTTACTAGCGCCCGATTTTGAAACACGGGACTTCTTCTTCAATCCCTACAAGAAGAAGAGCATAAGTCGCCACAATGACGAAAAGAATTGGAATTACGAAATATTTCTTACCTCAGCAGGGATTGATCCTGCTGGCATTATAAGAGGCACTTCCGTAACCTTCGGGATCGGCACCTTTCTCGACCTTTTCGGTACAGAAGAACCAGCTTCTGTGTCAGCACGCCTTTTCCTGACAGACGGGTCTCCCACTGGTACTGCAGCAGCAGCCCGATACCCCGCCAACTCTGGTGGACGATATGATCGGGCTGCCATCAACATATTCGCTGTCGCCTCCAGCTGGGTTCCAATAATGAAACTAGTCTCCCTGTCATAACCAGGAGATATAGCAGTCATAGTGCAATACAGCTTGGCGGCCGGATATAGGATCGACGGCCGAGGATTGCGAACTGGCGTGGTGAACTTAACGCTAATGCATCCAGCGTTATAATATTGCCAGCCCCGGGCTCCATCCAGCAAACTCCCGATGAAGCCTAAACTACTACTGGGATTCCGCAACATTAACTGGGTATAGCCAAACTGACGAGCAAATCGGCTTGGCAGATAAGGCTCCAGATAACACCTATTTTGGTTGCGATAGACCAGGTGAGAAGGCCGGATACTCTGCAACCAACAAAAACTCCATTTCGGCAAAGTGATCGCATCTTCGCCAGAGTCAACTAAATCTTCGTCGGCCTCGAAATCTTTGAAGATCGGGCCAACCTTGGCAATCTCCCACCCCTGAAGGTAGGACAAGACTCTCCTGCAAACGGGGACGCCAGTGTAAGACCACTTCCTCTTATAGAAGCGGCGAATGAAGGCATCTCCTTCGACATGGTCCTCCTCCGGACCGGGACTCATCACGTTCGGATGATGCAAGATCAGCCACCCTATAAGATAATGAAAAGGCAGCTCGGCCTGGGGAAAGTTATCATTATTACCTCTCTCGTGGATCACATCATCGGCAAAAGACCTCAAACCGCGCAACAGGTTGCACACCATCGCGGGGAGGAGAGC
>JANAVB010029815.1:0-42500 GCA_029216955.1 Iris pallida
GCAGACGAACCGGCCTCCGCGTCAGCCCACTTCTTTCCAGCTGGGGGCTCTTCCTGAGTACCCCTGTTGATAATACAGCAGCAGCCCGATAACCTGCAACCTCCGGTGGACAATATGATCGGGCCGCCACCAGCATGTTTTTCGTTGCCTCTAGTTGAGTGCCAACAATAAAACTAGTCTCTCTGTCATAATCTGGGGATACGGTGTTCATGGCGCAATACAGCTTCACAGCCGAATACAAGATTTGCGGTCGAGGGTTGTGAACTGGAGTAGTAAAACGAACTCCAGTGCACCCGGCGTTGTAATATTGCCAACCCGGGCCCCATCCAGTAAACTCCCGACAAACCCCAGACTATTACTGGGGTTCCTTAACATCAGCTGGGTGTAACCAAACTAGCACACAAATCGGTTCGATAAATACGGCTCCAGATAACACTTGTTTTTGTTACGGTAGACCAAATGGGACGGCCGAATACTCTGCAACCAGCGAAACCCCCATATCGGCAGGGTGATCGCATCTTTACCGGAGTCTTCCAATTCTTGGCCAGCCTCAAAATCTGTGAAGACGGGACTGACCTTGGTGATCTCCCACCCTTGAAGATAAGACAAAACCTTTCTACAGACAGGGACACCGGTGTGCAGCCACTCTTATAGAAGCGACGGATAAAGGCATCACCTTAAACATAATCATCTTCAGGGTCGGGGCTTATCATATTTAGATGATACAGAATCAACCATCCCATCAGATAATGGAATGGTAGCTCAGCTCGGGAAAGGTTGTCTTTCTTGTCTCTCTTATGGACCACATCGTCGATAAAATCTCTTAAACCCCGTAGCAGGTTACACACCATCACGGGAAGGAGTGCCAGAGGACGACCAAAAACCAGTTTTACCACTGGCAAAATGAGGTTCCTGCTCACTCTCTCTACGAATCCAGATCCGTCCGAGAATACATAGTCCCGGAGCTATATCATCAAGTATGCAGTCAACACTACCTTGGAAGACATCCGGTGGACGCAATGACAGAAATAACTATATATGTCGTCACCACTCTCATTTGAACGTGGAGTCTTCTAGCCTAATCGGCTCATATCGGAGGTCACCTCCGTGTGACTCAGTCCCTGCGGAGTCACAAACCGAATCTTCGAAGGGTCCGTCAGGTCCTGCTTGAAGATATAATCCCTCCAAGCAGTCACATGGGGCTATGATCCGCCCTTCTCCTCTGTTGCATCAGATAATTGTGGCTCGCCACCTCCTTGGAAACGGCTACCATTTCTGGGTCCTTGTCTTCCAGAACTTGAATCTCTTTATTTGTCGGGAAATATTCCTCATATGGCTCCGAGCCCCAGGGAAGCTTGGACACCTCATACATCTCATGGAGGGCCAATCCCAACTCCCCTACCGGAGTAAAAAAGGTGTCAGTCTGGGTGTTGAACATTTCCAGAAGTGCAAGAAACATATGTCGATTAAGGTCGACACCTGCTTGGGTGGCGCAAAGAGCAGCGGTCAGCCCAATCGCTTTCAGCTCAGTCTTAAACTTCGTCAAAACCGAAAGGGTCAGCTCGTCCCACTTTGACACGTGGTGACACCAGCCCTCAACCCGAAAACCTCCTTTCGAATATATAACCTTCGATGTTAGCATCCGGCTTGCAAAGGTCGAAGCACCAAAGGTGAAAGTGTTGGGGGGAACATCACTATAAATGCTCCCGGGGCACAAAGTTTGGCAATGGTACGAGATTCTGGCTCGCGAGGAGGCCAAGTTATCTCTTTGATTCGAAGTAACATCAATGCGAAGGGTACCCCTCACTGCCCCTCCTTGAGAAGTTGTAAGTTCCCATGGCATCCTCCTCTTGGAGGCCAAACGGTAGAAAGCCGTCAGTGGCAATTGACGCTCAGACTGTCGCATGTACAGGGCCACACCCTTCGTTGTGAAGAACCAGTCTTCTTTGATCTTCAGTATCTTCCCCTTAGTAGAGATCAAGCGGTCACCAAACAAAAAGGCCAGTTTCAAGAAAGTTACATTCTCGGATTCAGCAGATTTTAGTTTGCCGCTCTCTATCATACTTTGGAGAAAAATAGGCAATTGATCCCGGATTTACGACATCCTCTCGGGAGGCTGATCCAGCATAATGGCAGCCTTCGCTGGGTTAATAACTTCTTCATTGAAGTCAACCCCCATCTGGCAAAGGGAAGCATCCAGAAGGACTTGTTTAGCAAGTGGATTGTCATCGACACTGACACGACAAAAATAAGTCAGACAACAAGAAAAAATTAGAGGCTTTAAAAAATAAGACATTTGGGGCGTATCAGCAGCCTGGCGCATAATCAAGGCCCAATTCCATGCGTGTCAACAATGAAGCTTCGGCGCATATTCAGGGGCTAAACCCATGCGCGACAGTGAAGCTTCGGCGCATAATCAGGGCCTAAACCCATGCACGTCAACGGAATAGCCTCAGTACATAATTAGGGCCTAAACCCATGTACGTCAGCAGAATAGCCTCAGTGTATTATCAGGACAGAAGTCCATGCGCGTCGGCGACAAGGAGTTAGGATACAGCAACAGAATACAACTCATCCGTATGCCCCAAACCCGTCTAAAAAGTTGAGAACCACAAAGTCAAAAGACACCCACCCATCATCGTCGGCCGGACGTCGGCGGGAGTCATAGTAACGACAGGAGCGTCCTCCTCGTCAAACTCCATCGGCTCCTTACCCCGACCTTGTCCTCGGCCAGCACCACCATGAGGAGTTTTGGGAGCCATCTCGTAAAAAAAAGTTAGGTTTTTTGAAAGAAGAACTCTAAAGAAAAAGAAAGCAAAGAGAAGAAGAACTCTCTCTCCATCAGACGCCTATTTATAGGCTTGGGGCATACGCAGAAACCAATGAAGAGTGACGTCAACCACCGCTTGGGGTTCTGCGAAATGATAACTGTAAATAATCCAAAAAGATCATCATTAATCTTTTTGTTTATTTCGAAGCATTATCATTTGCATTAAAACTGAGGGGAGCGTGCACCTCATCACAGATGCGTGGAGCAATCATGCACCCTGAATAGTCATGCGCCCCATTGAAGATACCACCATGCTTCTTATTCAAAGTATTCCAAAATTTGACGAAAAGTTTTAAAAACTTTGAAGGGGGTCTTGTAGAAGCATAGAATTTTTGGCGCATCTACAAGCCAAAATTCCTATGCACTTAACTACATGCCCCAGGGAGCTCAAACGAAGTACTTGGCACAGCAAAGGACAGCAAAAGTATAGACATCAAAAGAAGATTTGTATTTCATATAAAAGTCAATTACATATCTAAAGAAAGGCTTTACAAAGGAGAAATTCTACAAAAAAGAAAGATCATAAGACTACAGCCAAGCGCAGTAAACTGCCATGCGCCCCCTGCCAGGCGCATCATCCATCAGGCGCATCTCTTCAGCGTCTCAGTCAGGTGCATCTCTTTCAGCGTCTCAGTCAGGCGCGTCTTTTCAGCGTCTCAGTTAGGCGCATCACTCAACATATACGCTCTACTTTGACACGATCAAGTGCTGCGGCTAAAGGAGCAGCTTTGAGCATAACAAGAGTGGGCGATCAACCCCACTCTAGCTGGAGGAAGAGCTCTCCAAAGTCCAAGGAAGTGGAGAGCACCGCAATTCTGATCTGCGGCTCTTTCGGCATAACGGAGACGGGACTCGAGCATCCCGATCATTGGATGCAACAGGCACCTTCAGCCTGCTTCGGGAGCCCGCGATCCCGACTTTTGGATGTAACAGTTACCTTCACGAGTGCATACGAAGACGACTCGATGCATCTTCACCCAGGGGAGCATCTTGACAACAGAACAAACACGGGCAAAGAAGTTCATCTTCGTCGAGAAGTCAAGGGAGAGACAACAAAAACTCTCTCAAATTGTTGCTATTTATAGGCCAGGGTAAATCAAACCCATGCGCCAAGTGGCAGCCTTCCCAAAGCTAATGCAATGAACTTGTATTTACGATGATGAATTTGCCTCTTCGAATTTAGCCAAGTCAAAATGGCTATTTAAAGCACTCGAAGAACTCAACAGTCGGACCAATGAAGATGCATCATGCAAACAGATACGCCGGTCAGACAGTGCATCATACAGACACACCCATCAGCACCAAGCGCCTCATAAGGATATGCCCCACGTATCCCCATGTGTCTAGTGGAACGCAGATTAATGCACCCACTCAAAGGTCGATCACCCGTCAAGAACATTAAATGCTGAAGTCTGACATGACAGCAGCCATGCCTCGATGACAGAGCAGCAACAGCTTTTACAGAAAACGAAGTGTTGCTGACGTCAGCATCATCATTACTCTTCTCTGGCAGTTACAAGCCACGTGGCCGATCGACCAATCGCTTGCGCCTCCGCAGTCATGCGCCTGAAGACTCGCATGCGCCTCAAAAGCCGTACGCTCAGACCGGTTCGTGACTCCAAAAGGTTACGAGCCAAAGTCTTCTCATGCGCCCAATCCCAGGCGCATCCTGTCAGATCACTCTCCACCAAATCCGAGATCTTTGAGCTATGGACATGCGCCACATGTCCTTTGACTCAGTTCAGCTTATAAAGGGGTACTAACCACCCAAGATCTTGGCAACCGAAAGATCCTCTCCACTGCCACGTGCCAGCCATAAATGCAGCATGAAGGATTCAACCCACAAATCATGGCGCATCATCCATACACCCTCCTCCCGTCAGCATCAGCCACGTGGCGTTCCCACGAACAAGGTGCATCCTACATGTGCGCACATGAGCAGCCCAACTTGCTGCATATAAATAGAGGGATCATTTCCTTCTTCCACACACACAGACATACAGAGACGCACCGTCAAAGACAGACGTAACCAGAGCATCAGAGTTATCACCCACAAGATCGAAAGAGACACTCAACGTCTTCTTTCCCTCCGCAAGCTCCGACATCCAGAGCAATCCAGACCTTCAGAGAACCAAAAACCGTCGTCAGATCGTCAACGGAGTCAATGCATTACCACTCGCTCCATCGACACAGGACCCAGATAAAAACAAAAGTGTACTCCTAGGACTACATCGAAGTCCTACATTGTAACACTGTTCTGTTTGTAATTGAAATTGCAATTTAATGATTTTAATGGCAAACATATATATATAATTTTATTTTATGTCCACCCTGTTTTCTATGTTTGAGCCTGTGGCACCGCCCCCAGCCACACACACACACACACACACACACATATATATATATATATAATATATATATATATATATATATATATATGAAATTGTAATTTAAAGATTTTAATGGCAAACATATATATATATATATATATAATTTTATTTTATGTCCACCCTCTTTTCTACCTTGTTTGAGCCTGTGGCACCGCCACCCAGCCACACTCACACAAACATACACACACACACACACACACACACACACACACACATATATATATATATTTATATATATATATATATTATATATATATATATATATATATATATTATATATATATATATATATATATTATCGGGTCTGGCTTTTCATCAGAGCCCGACCCTACCCAATGATAATTTTCCTTTATTACTTAGAAGTTGGCCTAAAAGAGCCAGCCCATCCATCTCCTTTAAAAAAGAAAATAGAAAAATGTTTAGCAATCGACCAAACCCCAAAAAATTATTAGGCCATCCTAGCCCGACCGTACCCAGCCCCAAAGTAGAGTTATTTGTATTGCCTCCCCTCCCCACAAATTTCTAATTTCTACTATCCTTCCTATTTTATTTTAATTAGTGTTACAACCCCCCCCCCCCCCAATTCTAAAAAATTAGGTATTTTCTTGTTTGGGAGGGTAACTACAATTAATGGATTATGAAAGAATAAGGAGGTATAATATTGTGAGACTCGTCTCACAGTATCGATATTTATATACGAATACATATTTTTGTACTATATTTCGTATTTTCTTGGTTTTGGAATGCTTTAAATTTTTTCCAACTTATAGATTTTCTTCTTGACCGACATACCGCCAGTATACCAGTGTGTACCGACGACATGCCTGTCTCTTTCATTTTTTCGTTATATGTTTTTCAGTATACATGTACGGAATTCTAAAATTTGTGGGGTGACCGTATTTTAACTTGTCTTTCTCAGATTTGCCTTGGTTTAATCTTGACTTGGTTTAGTTTGGTTTGGTTCAACTTGGCATGGCTTGGTTTGGGTTGGTTTTAGATGAGAGGGTTGGTATATAAACCAATTTCTCTCCCTCTCTCTTCATTACTTCTCATTTATTTTTTCATCTTTTTTCCTTTACACCTCCACCAACCTAGGCAAGTATATCTTGTCAAATCTTGAACATTACCATTTTGTTTTTTGTTTGTTCTATTCTCTTCCTTGCATGATTCTTAAGCCTCATTAGAACTTGAAGTTATTGGTTTTGATGGTTACATTTTGTAGATCTAAGTTTGTAGTTTTCTCAGTTTTCTTGGTTTTGATCTCTTAAAGTTTGTTATTTCTGAAAACTAATGGTTCCACGTTGTAGAAAATTTCATTCTACCCAACTTTGGCAATTGAACCACTTGATTTCAATTTATTTTGAGTTAGTTATGCCATTTTTCATGTTCATGGGTTCTCCACACATTTTGGAGCTGTCGGGACGATGAACAGTGTCACACGTCGTGCTTGCAAGCACCTTATGCCGTGGGCAATTTTGCCTGCACGTGCAGCGCAGTTCGTGCGACGTACGCCCACGCAATTTTCTGTCGTACGCTCGCGTGCCGTGCTTGTGCGCACATTGTGCCCTGGACATTTTGCCCGCACGTGCAGTGCATCTCGCGCGCCGCGTGCCCGTACGCCATGCTTGTACGTGCCTTGCGCCATGGCTATTTTTGTCTGGGCGTGCAGCACATCTCGTGCGCCGCGTGCCCGCATATTTTTTGTCGTGCTCCCGTGTGCCGAGCTTGTGCGCACCTTGCGTCGTGGGCATTTTTACCCACATATGCAGTGTATCTTACTTGTCGCGCGCCCCCGTAATTTTTACCGTGCATCGTGCTTGCACCCACCTTGTGCCGTCGGCAGTTTTATCCATGCACACAATATGTTTTTCGTGCAGTGCGCTGTTTGCCATTGATTATAAAAGAACAGACCAGTTTTATGGGAGGACTAAACTTTTAATTCACAATACAAACTCGCTCGTACAAAGAGCGCCTAGGAACAAAACCTAGGAAAAGCAATCTAAGTACAATTTAATTTTTCTGGGGGTGACGGTAGAGGCTCGGAAGAGTGCTATCAACTCTGTCTTACTTCTTGGACGATCGGACGTAGCGTCGGCTCTAGCGAAGAAATGCTCTCTGTATGTGCGGGGGTTGCTGGTCTCTATACTCGGGCTCTGTGTTTGACTCTGTGTTTGCAAGGGAACAACACCTTGCTATTTATAGGAATTGTGATGAGCGGGGTGTGCAGTAACTGTGCCTTAAAAAGTGGGCGGTTGGAAATTGGTTAAGATTAACCTTGATCTGTTTGTTGGAAATTAATCTGAACTGTTGAGTTGGTTGTAATAAATCTGTATTGTAATGATTTGTTGGTTGCACTAAATCCGAGTGGATAAGTCTTAGTCAATCTTCTGCCACGTGTTCCAACTGCCATTTATGCTGTGAGCCGTATGAACGGGGTGTCCTGGCGGAGCCGCATGAGTGTGGTCTACTAATTGAGCCGCATGAGGGTGGCCTCACAACCGAGCCGCATGAGGATGGCCTCCAACTGAACCGCATGAGGGTGGCCCCCAACTGAGCCGCATGAGGGTAGCCCCCCACCGAGCCGCATAAGGGTGGCCCCCTATCTGGACCGCATAAGGGTGCCCCCTTCAACTGAGCTGCATAAGGGTGGCCCCCATCTGAACCGCCTAAGGGTGGCTCCCTATCTGAACCGCATAAGGGTGCCCCCCTCAACTGATCTGCATAAGAATGGCCTCCAACTGAGCCGCATAAGGGTGGCCCCCCATCTGAACCGTATAAGGGTGGCGTCATGTCAGAGCCGCATGGAAGTCTTTGAAGCGATCCGCATAAGGAGCTTTGGAATTGGTAGATCGTGCCAGCTATAAAGATTTTTCTCGTCTCTCTAGGAGCACTTTATTATGTCAGAGTCATCATTTTACCTTTATGTCAGAGCTGTCAATCCTTTGTGTCAGAGCTGCTGCGTTGCGTTAGAGCATTTAATGAGCCAGTGGCACAGAGTAGTTATGGCCAGCTGTAGAGGCCTATTTTTGAACCGCGTAGGGCCACGTGGCTTTTTCCGAGCCGTATGGAGCTATTGGGGACTTTCGATCCGCATGAAGCTCTAAGGGACTTTTGAGCCGCATGAAGCTCTAAATGATTTTTAGGCCGCATGAAGCTCTAAGGGACTTTTTGAGCCGCATAAAGCTCAAAGGAGTTTTGAGCCGCATGGACTTTCCTGTTCTTTTCCATGCTTCTACAAGACCCTCTTCAAAGTTTTCAATTTGTAAAATTGAAATAGTTTGAATAAGAAGCATGGTTATGTCCACATAAGCTCTTACCGTATAGACTCCTCTGGCCGCATAGGATGTTCTGGCCGCTTGGACTGTTCTGGCCGCATGGACTGCTCTGGCCGCATGGACTGTTCTGGCCGCATGGACTGCTCTGGCCGCATGGACTGCTGTGGCCGCATAGTGGTCCTGTGCCACGTAGGCGTCTCATTTAATTGTCTTTGATTTGCTTTGATTTAAAGCCGTCTTTTGGGATAGGATCCCAAGAGTCATTTTTAAATATTTAGATTTATCTTGATGATTACGAGTAATCTTTTGCATACGGGGGATAGAAATCCAAGAGTCGATTTTATCTTCTAGGCAGCACATGATTCGAAGCGTCCATCGGCCTACGAGCCCCCTGTCCGCCTATAGATATGAGTAATTTTTAGAGAGAGACTCTTTACTCTATTCTCTTGTTCAAGCCTTTCTTGCCCTAGTTGCCGTCGTCTTCTCCTTCGATCACCAATGGCTCCCAAGACTTCTTCCAGTGCTGCGGCTAAGGGTAAGGGAGCGGCTTCCTCATCGACTGAGACGCCCACAGTTCATCCCGACGTTCACCCCGCCATTGATGGTAAGGATATTGGAAGAAATAGTATGAACTCAAAACCCTAACCATCATGGCTACGCCGCATATTTTATGCGCGGACCTTCTTCGTCTTCATTGAACTGTTAAAGTTTATTGTGATGAATCCGCATACTGTGCTATATGTGCCGCATGTACATCTCATGTCCGAGCCGCATGGGGGTATGCCTCATGTCTGAGCCGCTTGAGAGTCGTCTTGTGGCCGCATAAGTACTTTATAAACTGGGCCGTATGGAGACCCATCGAACAGTGCCGTATAAGCTTCCTCTGAACTATGCCGTATAAGCTCACTTTAATCAGGGCCGCATAAGCTTTCTCTGAACTATGCCGCATAAGCTCACTTTAAACAGGGGCGCATAAGCTCCCTCTGAACTATGCAGCATGAAGTTCCAACAAATAGAACCGCATAAGCTCCCTCGAACTGTGTCGCATGAAGTTCCAACAAATAGAACCGCATAAGCTCCCTCGAACAGTGTCGCATGAGACCCCACCAAATTAGAGCCGCATAAGCTCTTTTAAACTGGGTCGCATGAGCACCATCAAACCAGAGCCGCATAAGCTCTTCTAAACTGGGCCGCATGAGCACCCGCGTAATAGAGCCGCATAAGCTCACTTTAACTGGGCCGCATAAGCACCACAAAAAAATGGAGCCGCATAAGCTCCTTTAAATTGTGCCGCATAAGGACCCGCCTAATTAGAGCCGTATAAACTCGGAAATACTAAGCAGTTTTCTCTGGCCATCTTCTAACTTGTTTCTTTTGTCCTTTTTTCAGTGAATCTGCCAGTTAATCCTGCGGAAGAACCTTTGGTAGGTCGAGCCCAATCTGCTGTGGGTGTTAGGTTCGACCACATAGTTGAATATGTGGTGAACCAGCTTCCCAAGGACGAACCTGTGGAGAGGCTGAGAGACATTAAAAACCTGTCCTTCTTCTTTATCTCAGGGATGATGAACTAAGGGCTGCTGGGGGCAAACACCTGAAACCTGTGTTCCTCTTCGGGGATGCCCTGACTGTGAAGAACTCCCAAGTTCTGGATATATCCGAGAGTTGGAGTTTTACTTCTGACGGGATGGCGATCCACATCCATCAAATGGAACATCACTTCCCACTGTCGTGGTTCAACATGTTGCCCATGGACAGAAAGATGGAGGATTCCTTGACTCCGACCCGGAACGGGATGTTTGTGGGTGAGATTCACTATAACAATAACTTGAGGTCAGTGTACGCAGGCAGGGTACCGGTCAGCCGCTACGTGATGGGGTTGGCCCCGGGCAACTTCTTGAATGTACAGGATCCCAATTTCAAGTTCTCTCAAGCTGACACTTTCTTGAACCAGCTTGCTCGGAAGGGGTCTTATCCGTTGGCCAGTTGTCGCTACCGAGTTAGATACACCCCCTCCCTTCGTGGACCAACCTGTCTACGTGGATCGTACAGAAATACGCGACTCTCCTGGGCAAAATTGGACTCTACCATGCTATCCGGGGCACCTGTTACGGCTTGCCCATAAACAAGAAATTGTTCATGGCTCTGTTGGAGATGTACAACTGCCGTACAGGGACTTTCTATACACCTGTAGGGGAGATGGGGCTTGCTCTGTACGAGATGCATTACGTCTTCAAGCTGCCTTGGGAGATGAATTCTTTGAGGTGTATACCCCGACGAACGAAGAGTTCGAGGATTTGGAGGAGAAGTTCCCGGGCTTTGTTGCCGTCTACCGGGAATTGCTATGTCATCACAGTACGTGCCAGCAGCTGTCGAAGAAAAAGAACAACAGTTCGGAAGGGAGCCTTCCGCATACAAAGGCCTGGCTCACTTATCTTTTTAAGCTTGGTGCCTCAGGCCGGGTTTCTCCTCGAAGTCCTCGAACTCGGGAGGAGGTGCAGGACCAAGTGTCGACCGCCAAGAGGGTAAGAACCACCAGCGACAGATTCGGGAGTCGGTCTGACTCTTTTGCTTATTTTATCAAGGCACTCACCGTTGTCCGAGAAGGCTCTTTTGGCAGGCTTTCTGATGGTATGGCTACGGAACTGCGTGGTCTCAGGAGGGGCTAGTTCTATTATGAGGATCAGCCATAATTTTATCCTCCCTGCTGTGAAGCTGGTCTTTGGGATTAGACTAGCTCTTCTCCCGACCTTGGTGTACAGCATACACCGTGGCCTTCATATTTTCTCGTCCAAGGTCATCGCCCGTGACACGACGAAGGACTTTGAACGCAATGAATTGCCCTATCATTATCTGATGGGGTGGCTACTGATGCATTGCCGGTCTTTGATGAGGCCTGTCCCTGAAGATGGCGTAATGCTGATGATGCTTTTATCTTCCAGTATCGCCGCATGCCTTGGGATTGTGAGACTATGCGTGCCTGTCGGATGGCACTGGCTAGGGTAGACAAATATACTCTTTTCGTGTCTGTTCCTTAATTTACTGCTGAGGAAGTGAGGGTCGTACATCTTGATGGTATTGGGCCTCCCCACTTCTTATCCGGCAAGATGCTCCTTTGGTTGCACAACATTCGTCCTTCCCACCTGGTATACCGCAACCGCAATGCTGTCTATTTGGAGCCTTACTTGTCCAGTAGGTTCTTCCGCCAGTTTGGGTATAGCCAGCTATTCTTGGACAATCCCAGCTCTTGCCTGGGTTTTGAAGGTAGCATCCTTGACGGTATCAGAGCCTGGCACTATTATAACACGGTTCACACCCATACCAGCTTCTCAGTTCCTGATGTTGGGGAGTCAGAGGAGATCTTGTATTTGGCGGCTCTATACCATGTCATGGCGAACAAGCCTCCTGTCGATTTTGACCCAGGTACCAGCTTCATTGTTGGTACTGGCTTGGAGAGAAGCCCAAGGGGTCCAAGGCAAAAAAGAAGAAGGAGAATACGGTTGCTGTATCGGACTCGGAGTCTTCCGACGCGGATGAAGAGGATGACGAGCATGCTCCCGATAACTCTCTTCCTCCCGCAGAAGATGTGGTGGCAGATCAGCCGCCTGTCATGCCTGGACCTTCACGCAAGCGAAACAGGCGTGAGCCCGCCGTTGGCGGCATAACTTACTCCGTGAAACGGGCTGCGTTTAAGCTTCGTGGGCTGCTCATTAAGGAGAGAGACGAGGATGACGTGTTTCGGAGGTGAATTGAATTACAACCATCTTCTTCTTTAGCTCTTCTTTTTCCTGAGCTATGACCTAATCATTATTCTTTTCTCGGTAGGCGTCAGGAGAAGGGGACTTTCCAGAGCCGGATGCTACTTCTGAAGTCGATCCGGCTCTAACTACTCTAGTTAGAGATATGAGTGTCGGGATTCTTCCCGTCGGGATTCTCCCAGCGACAGGTGAGGTTCCTCCAGCTGTTGACGTCCCAACCTAGGGCGACGTGGTCTCTGCTGAACCCATCCCTGAGACTGCTAAATTTTAGTCGGGGTGATGCTGATCCAGTTGTATCTCCTTCCGGGGCGGCTGGGGCAGAGAAACCAGTTGTATTTGGTTCGGATGTTGCTGGTGAAGAGGCTGGGGCGACTGTGAGCGATCCTCAGCCTCAGCAACTTCCTCCTGGTAAGATAAGCCAAGTCTTGACTAGTGAGGAGGTTTATTTGCTCTATCATCACATCTTTCGGGTTTAGCTGATTGATGGTTGCTTCAGACATACAGGCCCTGCTCCTTCACTGCCAACGACGGACATTATCGGGGAAGAGTTCACTAGAGGGGATCTAGTAGAAAAGAATATGCCTCCTTCTCCTCCAGCTTACATTGAGGGGCCCCCTGCTGGATCGAGTTCAGGAGAGCAAGCGGCAGAACGGCCGGAGCAAGAAGAACTGGTACCTGCACCCTCCTCTGTTCATGTGGCTCCGGAGATCGACCTTTTTGCCCTGCCGAGTCTCCAGATCCTTCGGGCTGCGGAGGAGGAATTAGTCGCTATTCAGGCGTCTTTTCGCTCAGAACTTGTTTCCCTTGTGGCAGGGACATCAAGTTTCGGTGCATCTTCTTCGATACTGCCAGCTACTCTTCCTTTGACGCCATCTTCTTCAGAAGTCCTGGATGAATCGTCAAAGGATGTAGTCGACAGTTTCTACCGCCACCAGAAAGGAGGGGTTGAGGCTGCCGTGGAGAGGGGGACTTCTTTTGCCTTGGCCCGTCAATGCGCCCGTGGCCAAATTGAACTCCTTAGAACCCTCCCCGGTAGGGCAGGGATAGTTGAGCTCCTGGAGCCCAAATTGCTAGAGGCGGATCAGCTTGTGGCCCAGGTTCAAGTACTGCGGCAAGTTGATCTGTCTTCAGCCATAGATCAGGAGCAGGCCTTCCTCATCACTGCCATGGAGAAGGTAAGGACTGCACGAGAAGTGTCCAAGCCGATTATAATGAAGGACCTCCACGATCTCTCTCTGCAGTAAGATCAGTTGAGCCGCTGGGGAGAGGATTGCATTGCTCGGGAAGCGGCAGCCTCTCACGGGATAATCGACACGAAGGATCAGATCCTCGAGCTCTAGAGTAAATTGGCTTTATTGAAATCTGAGCTCGATGCCTCCCGCACGAATAAGGAGGTAATTGTTCAGGAGGCCGACAAAGTCACCCGAACTTCTGCTGTCTTGGAGCGTGCTCTGAAGAAGCTTGAAGATGGCTGGCAGGCTCACGTGCATCTGGTGGATGCGGAGCAGTTGACTCAGGAGGTCAAGCGTCGGGCTAAGCAACGGTTTGAGCGGTCGACAGCCGTGCTGAGGGACCGTCTCAGAGAATTATGTGTTGCCGAACCGTAGTCGACGTTTTCTTTTCTTTCTCTCTTTATGTTTCTTCATCTTTTTAGCAGGGATGTGGTCCCAAAGAATCTAGTACTTTTGATTTGATTTGAATAAATAACTTTGCTTGCATCATCCTTTATCTGTCGTGCTTGTACTGTATTTATGTGTTTGCCCCACTGGGGGCTTTTTTGTGGACCTATTTCCCTTGGCATACCTTGGTTTTAGGTACGGATAATAAGTTTGATAGGGATACCTAGAACAACTCCGCGGTAAGGTAGATATGGAAGTTCTTGGTATCGGGTGAAAGAATGTCATGGAACAGCTGGGTTCCAGAGGCATGAGATTGTGAGAAAAGAGGCGCGTGTACTAGAAAACTTAGTACAACATTTGTGGTCAACTGCGGACATTTGTGGTCAACTATGGACATTTGTGGTCAACTGTAGATATTTGTGGTCATTTGTGGACATTTGTGGGACTATTATCCTTGGCGTACCCTAGTTTTGGGTACGGATAATTAGTCGAGAGAAAACCAACATACTTAATCAGAGGTAATGAGGACGTGGTAAATATGAGGGTTTCTTCAATGGAGTCTTCCTACTCAGAGGTAATGAGGACGTGGCAGGAGTGGACACCATGAAGGGTACATAGAACAACTCAGAGGTAATATGGACGTGGAAGTTCTACGTGAGGGGTGGTTTGTTTTTGATGGAAGTGAAACAACTCAGAGGTGACATTGACGTGGTTGTTTCGGGAAATTTGTAGATCTATTACCCTGTTTATGCACTGAAAGTGCGGGCACTAGATCATGAGGAAGATGCTCTTTTGGGAAGAAAGTTCAGAGGTATGATCATACATGACTTACTATCCAGAAGATGCGATATAGATTCATTTGAGATGACCAGAGTGCAAGTTCAGTGGTACCTAAGGGCACATAACTTAACAGTCCGGTAGATTTGGAGGATGTCGTTTAGACATAATACTTCTTCAGGAACTTGCCGTTGACGGGCAACATAATCAACTCTTCATTTTGTTTTACGAGACGGTAAGCACCATTGGAGAATACAGCCTCGATGGCAAATGGGCCTTTCCACTTGGACTGGAATTTGCCGGCAGTTTTGTGAGTCATAACCATCGGCCTCCGAACTGCCAGAACGAGATTGCCCACTTGGAATGTTCTGAGTTTAACCTTCCTGTTGAAAGCTCCAGAGATGCGTACTTGATACAGCTCGATTCGTTGTTGAGCTAACAGGCGCTTCTCATCTAAGGCCTCCAACTCTTGTTGTCGACGACGGTAATTATCTTCTGTCGTCAATCGATAGGTGAGGACGACGCGAAGCGAGGGGATTTTAGTCGCCTGTGGGAGAACTGCCTCACTCCCATACACCAAAGAGAATGGTGTATTTTCGGTGGCCGTCCGGACTGTAGTACGGTACGCCCATAAGCATTCGCCAATCTTTTCATTCCAGTCGCGTTTGTTGGAAGACACGAACTTCTTGAGCAGCTTGATTATAGTTTTGTTGAATGCTTCTGCCAACCCATTCGCCGCCGGATTGTACGATGTTGAAGCAACATTCTGTATCCGATGTTTTTCGTAAAACCGATAGAAGGCGTGGCTTACGAACAGCAGACCGTTGCATGGATGATCCTTCGAGGTAGTCTGAAGCGATAGAAGACGTGATGCTTGAGGAAGCTGATCACATTTGATGTCTTTACCTCTGCAAGTCGAATGACTTCCGCCCATTTGGAGAAGAAATCCATAATTGCCAGTATGAAACGGTGTCCTCTGGACGAAGGTGGGGTAATCGGACGAATGATGTCCATTCCCCATGCCTCAAATGGCCAGGATACCAACCGTCGGGTGTAGAAATTCGAATGGTTGATGTATAAAATCTGTGTGGGCCTGACAGGCTTTGTACTTTCTTGTATAGTCTATCGCGTCTGCCACCATCGTAGGCCAGTAGTAACCCATTCGGCGAAGGCGATCTTGCAATTTTGGGCCAGGCTGATGGGCCCCGCAGATGCCGTCATGTGCTTCTCGTACATCATCTTTGGCTGCTGTATTGGACAGACACCAAAGCAGTAATCTATCGTATGACCATCGATACAGCATCTTGGTTTCTGTATCATAGAAGAATCTGAGCGAACGTCTTCTAATAGAGGTGGCTTCTTTCGGGTTCTCCGACAAGATGCCATTGACTGCGAAGTCAATAAATGGGAGCCTCCAATCCTGTGTCTCGTCAACCGTCAGGGCAGAATAGCTCTCAACAAATTAGACGTTGTTCTTGGGATAGACCAACTCATGGCCTATTACGTCCACCAAAAGATGAGTATATTTTGGGACCGGCAGGGAAGCGACCAGTCCTACTAAGGTGTCGGCTTCGATATTACGGAATCTCGGAACATGTTCTCTGAAGAACCCTTTCAGAGACGAAATGATGGCGATCGCTACCTGATGATAGGGGATCATGTCTTTATGACGAACTTCATATAAACCCCGGATCTGATTGACGATTAACTGTGAATTGCCATATGCCTCTAGGTACTCTACCTCTAGTTCTTTTGTAAGTCGGAGGCCGATAACCAAGGCGTTGTACTTGGCCACGTTGTTCGAGCAGGGTTCTGTAAGGGAATACGCCCGGTTGATCACCAAGCCAGAAGGAGAAATCAGTACCACTCCGACCCCCACGATAATGTCGCCCTTGGGCCCGGTTCTTGAAGCACCGTCGAAGAACATTCGCCAGACGAAATCATCGGAAGCCATATTTGAATTGGCGACCTCGTCTGGAATCTCTTCTTATATTCTGGTTAATTTCGAACTTGGATGGGCTGCTAAAAAGTCCACGAGAGCTTGACCTTTAACAGCCATTTGCGGAACGAAGATCATGTGGTAGGGAGACAGTAATATAGCCCAAGTAGCAAGGCGAGAGCTGAGTGCACCCGGCTTAGTCATGAGGACCCTGAGGGGGTTAACTCGTGATATGACATAGATGGTTTGTCCTGTAACATAGTGTCGCGTCTTCTGGATAGCGAACACCAGAGCAAGACATTCCTTCTCCACGGCGGTATATCTATGCTCAGGCCCAATCATCATTCGACTGAGGTAATAGATAGCTTGTTCATGCCCCACGTTATTGTTTTGTGCTAGTAGAGCACCGAGGGAATGCTCCATCGCTCGCACGTAAAGCAAGAACGACTTTCCAGCAACCGGGGCCACCAGAACTGGAGGATTTGACAGATATTCTTTGATGTTGTCGAACGTGCGTTGGCACTCTTCATCCCATACGAATAAGATGCCCTTATTCATGAGGTAGGTGAATGGTTGACATCGCCCGGAGAGGTTGGAGATGAACCTCCTGAGTATGCTAGCCTCCCTTGAAGGCCTCGGAGTTCATGGAGATTTCTCGGGGGACCCATCTTCATGATTGCCTTTGTCTTCTCCGGAATTGTCGTTGCTGTTACTTGACCGGCTTTGCGTCTGGATGAATGTTTAGTTTATGAAGTGCAACCTCGGGGTTTAGCCCTGGCATGTCTTTATAGCTCCAGGCAAATACGTCAATGTACTCTTGACGAGTTGCAAAAGTGCCTCCCGCTCTTCGTCTGTCAGGCTTTTACTGATGAAGATTGGCTTTGGAGAGGCCACATCGCCGAGGTCAACTTGCATAACCTCATCTTCAGTGGGAGGTTCACAAAGTTCGAAGCGTTTCTCCCATTATGCATCTAGTTGCTGGACCCAAGGTTCTAACTCAAAAAGTTCGAGTACTTCTTCATCTTCTTTGTAGGTATCAACAAATATATTGACAGACAGAGCTTGCCTGAATACGTTCCCGATGCTAACATCCGAATCAGAAGTTGGTGATCCGGTTGAATGTGAATGCCAGTCAAATTCCTCATCCGAGCTCTCGGGAGTTGTTGCAGGAGTAACATAGCCTAGGCATGTCTGGTCTTGCTATAGTAATCTTATGGTTTTCCAGCCGCGACCGGTAATTGCAAGGGTAGTCGTCGACCGGTGCCGTAGTTCAAGCCTGGTGTAGATTCCATGTCGTACCCCTATTTTTACATAAGATACTTGGAATGGAAGCTGTAGAGATAAAGCGAAAGTCTTCCAGTGTCGGATTTGAGATCAACTTCTTCTGGCCTGAAGGACTGTGGATCATTCTTTCGGCCGAAGATGATTGGATGATCGTCTCCCTCGACTCTGAAGCAGGCGCCTTCTACAAGAGTGATTTGATTCGTGGCATAGACATTTGTCACTTACGTGTATAGGTTGGTGCCTATACCGTATTCCATAGCATACATTATTCGAAGCTTATTAAGCTCGAGGTAGTTCAAAGATAGTCCTTTATTGATAAAGTACGGTATCTTTTTTGGTGGAATTACATCATCTGCGTAAGGAACATCAGTATGGGCGGCCACATACTTGGCCAGCTCTAGCTCATCTTCAACTACCCCCGGTATCAATGAAGATTGAGAGGACGACCTGGGTAGTTTGATCATCAGCGGCTCCACTGGTGGCGTCGGACATAGAGTTGTTGGCTCACTGGCGACCCCCGGCTTAGTACTGAGCTGTCGATTGTTTTCGGGTCTTGTTCAGCCAACCTCTGCATTGAAGATTGGGAAGATGACCTAGGCAGCTTGATCATCAAGGGCTCCCCTGAGGGCGTTGGACGTAGGGTCGTATGTGCGCTAGCGGCCCCTGGCTCAGTATTTGTCTACCGATTTGTCTTAGGCAAACGAATGACCATTGGCTTGACGGAGGGATTAACCTCTTCTATTTGTTGTTTGCCTGTCCTTGGTAATTTGATCGTCAGTGGCTCCGTATTGGGCCTTGCCCCTTGGCCAGATCTTGGCAGTCGGATTGTCATCTGCTCCCTTTGTGCAGTGAGCACCGGGAAACTACGCAAAGTGGCTGTAAGTAGCACAGTCATGCCTGGTATGCAGGGTTGGAGATGGATCCTCAAGGGTTCCTCTGGCCCGGCAATTGTCTCTGTCTGCTCTTGAGCATCCTCCTTAATCAGGTGCCTCTTTGAGTTCTCGTACAAGCAGGAATCCGAATAGTAGGATTCGACCCCATTGAAGGGATCGATGTCAGCGAATTCTGCTCTGACAAAGCCGTGCTTGTCGACGTACTTGAAGCACTGGTGCAATATGGAGGGCACGATCATGTAATCGTGTATCCACGGACGTTCCAGAAGAATGTTGTAGGAGGTGTCTGCGTCGATGACATAGCAGGTTACTTCCGAATGAAGGTCGCCGATTTGGCACTTCAGACGAATCTTTCTGATGGGATAGCTTCTCCCAGAATTGAAGCCGCTGATGGCGGTGCTTGTAGGAGTCAGCCGATGCATAGGGATGCACAGATGGTGAAGCAAGCTATTCGAAATAATGCTTATCGAAGAACCGGGATCAATGTGCATCGGATCTACCTTGACGTCGTCGACGTATCCAGTGTAATACAGAGGCGATCGTACAAGTTGGTCTTGATAAGCATGTCCTGCGGAGTGAACACGATATTGGGCATTGCACCGATACAAGCACTGTCTTGTGCATCTGCTGGCGAGCTCTCTCCTGTGAGCTTGACTTGAGCCAGGTAAGCATCAGCATTTTGAAGTACGTCACTCAGGGCAACGCAAACATCCTTGGAGAGCCTCAAGAGCTCGTATAATGACAACTTGGCCGATGTGTTGGCCAGTTGTGCCAAGATGTCAAAGTTATAGGGCCTCTCCAGCCCATGAGGCATCTCTTTTCAGAGCGGCTTGTCAAAGCGAGTCTCCTTTGGCCTAGGCTTGTCGATCGCCGGAGGTTGAGAAGGTCCTGGAATATCAGCAGCTGCCGGCTGATGATCTTCAGTCGAGTTACCCGGTGGGGGTTAAGTTTGTGCATCGGATTGGGTAACGACAGCCGTAGATTCTTCGACATCTGTCAAGATTGTGCGGCATGACTTGACTTTCCTACCCTTCTTGCCGATGAAGGGAGGTGCGGGCTGAGTCACTTCAGGTACCAGGTCCGGATGGATCCACATGACCTTCCCTCGTGATATGGTGAGGGGCACTAGACCAGCAGCCTGGTCTCGGAGAGGTAGAAGATTGGCGACCTCCATCTTTGTCCGGGGGACGGGTACTACTCCATTTTGAGTGTTCGTCGGAAGAAAGCTGCCGAATTGGACAGACACCATGTTAGCCGCCACAGTTACCTCATCGAAGTCAATGGCCAGAGCCTTAGAGTCGATCAGGTTATGGATGTACCACTTCAATTGGAAGCAGTCTTGAGTAGCATGATGGACGTAGCGGTAGTAGTGGAAGTACTTTGGGCTTTCCATCTCTGCAGGCCGAGGTTTACGTCTCGGTGGAGGGAGCTGAATTCAATCTCCTTATACAAGCATGTCAAGGATGGGCTTGACATGGCAGTCTTCGAAGGGTAAGTCATCTGCGGCCAATGCTTCTCTGCCGGCTTCGGGACTGTGTCAGCCACCATAGCCTGTTTGCCCTTGTTGTCTCGATTGTTAGAGGAATTACCACCGTTGTTGTTGGCATTAGGGCGTTTGCCCTTGTCCTCTCCTTCCGAGATGTGCAATCCTAGTTGGCGAGCTTTCTTCAACTTGTCTTCTGTGCTAGTGGTGCTGATGATGAAAGTCTTCCAGTCCTTGAACTGACTTTCGCCCATCCAGAGGCTGATTGTGGGAAGCAGCCTCTTCTGGCATATTTCAATCAAAGAAGAATCTGGATTATCATAGGGTAATTTCATCGCAGTTTGGCGAAACTGCTCAATGTAGTTCCTTGTCAGCTCCTTCTCACCTTGAACAACGTCCATGAGGGTAGACATTGTCAAATCTTGTCCTACCATGTAGAACCTATCAAGGAACATGTTTTTGAAGCCGACAAAGGAATGGATGCAGTTGTCCGTCAGATTGCGGTACCAATCAAATGCTACCCCCTCCAATGCCTCGATGAACAACCGCATGAGGATGGCGTCGTCATGAGGCAGATGGTCGGTTGTGACTTCAAAGTAGGTGATGTACCGGCTCGCAGATGTCTTCCCATCATATGGATTGATGTTAAATAGCTTATAACTTGGTGGAAAGGGGACATCTCTCCATGCAGCAGGATACGATTGTCGTATCCTGAGGTTTTGGGAGGTTTCTCGGGAATGAAACATGGCTCGGAGCTCCTGGATCTCTCGTTTTGCCTTCTTGGCCTCGTCTGCAGCGGTGGGAGCCGACATTCCAGGAGGATTGCCGCCCGGGTTTGGCACAGTTGAGTTTGAGTCTGCATTGACCGCGGGACCCAAGCTTGTTTGGCCAGGCGTCCTTCCTTACAGAGCGGTAGGGCCGCTTTGATCTCGTCCACGGACTTGACCAAGGTATGAAGTATGGCCTCCAGAGTGTCGATGCGTTGGCGATTGCTGGGACCATCTTGGTCGTTGTTCGTCATGAACACTGTCATCACATGAGGAGAGATGGAAGGAACGGTGGAGGAGGTGCCCTCTGAATCATACCCTTGCACCGAGAAATCATCGGGGTATGTAGGAATGTTCTCCTCTGGTTCAGACTCAGAGGAAGTGAGTGCTACCCCTGCATAGGAGACTGCCTCGTCTTGGGACCCGTGGACGTCCTCAAGGATGTCCGAATCAACTGCATCTGTGGAGGGAATTATTTCCCCTTGTGCATCTTCTTGGAACACCGGATTGTTATGGATGTTCGGAGGGGTGCTACCCCCAGCTTCGGCTACCTCCAGAGATGTAGATGACAAATCTCCAAGTGTTGAAGATTTCGTCTTAGAGCGGGTGCCCTGATAAACTCCTCCAGTGGTGGTTGTGGCCAACCGCCTAGACGAGTGTTTCCTAGCCGCACTAGTAGAGATCGTCGGGCTGGAAACATTTATCTTCTTTTCTGCCTTGCCGGTAGGGATCTTCCGAGCAGAATTGCAGGAGGCGACATGAAGTGCCTCGTCTCCTGAGCTTTGTTGCAGGACCGATCCTGACTGCTGTAGTCATTGGAAGACGGACTGCCGGTCCTCTTGCACTGCCACCTTGCTGCTGCAGCAGTTGACAATGACTTGAGTGCAGTAATATCCATGAAAGGACTCTCTGCACACCAAGTTCTCTTTTCTTGCGCTTGTGAAGAATCACATCACGCAAGTCACTCGTTTTGTGGGCTCGGGAGTCCCAAGCACACGAGTGTGTTGGCACCATATTTGCTCCATGATTGGGAGACTCTTGGGAACCACTCTGTCCGTTTGTCATTGGGGGCTGGACACGGTTGGTTCTATACAACTTTCCGTCAGAGGCCCGCCTAACAGTAAGCGGAGCAATCTGATGGTCAGAGGTTGGGACAGCTGACTGAGCTCTACGAGCCCGCGCTGCCCTAGACTTCTTCCCTCTAGCATCCAAGGGCGCATAGTAGGAAGAGTCCAAATTGTGCCGCATAGAGTCTGGCACATCCTTATAAGAGCATCTGAGGTCAGGACCGCATGAGAGGCGGTCGAAGACCGAACCCGAGCCGCATGGAGCAGATGGTCTGTGGCTGGGATTGGTTACCGTATGAGCATTCATGCGGCTAGCATTTGTGGCCGTATCAGCATTCATGCGGCTAGCATTTGTGGCCGCATAAGAATTCATGCGGTTGGATTTGGCTGTCGCATGGGCATTCATGCAGCTAGCATTTATGGCCGCATCAGTATTCATCCGGCTAGCATTTATGGCCGCATCAGCATTCATGCAGCTAGATTTGGCTGTCGTAGGAACATTCATGCGGCTGGATTTAGTGGCCGCATGAGCCTTCATGCGGCTGGAATTGTTGGCCGCATGAGCCTTCTTCATGCGGCTGGCACCCTTATGCGGTTTCTTCCTGGACCGCATAGAGTCCCCATTTGCTTCCTCAAGTCCAGCATCGTAGTGCTTTCCTCTGCCGGACTTGAGAACAGCAGGGTCCTCTACGGCCTGAAGTGGGGTCGCATGAGAGTCTTCTCCGTCGTCTTGGACAGCAGAACGCCTCTTCCAAAGCTTGGGAAGGAGGAAAAGTCTTGGACCTCCACTCCCTGCGGGCCTTCTTTCCGCGGGCTCGCTTCTCGACCGGGCCAGCGCTCCCGTCGGAGAGCATTTCTTCAAACGCTTGCTGGTCGAAGCGAACAACCAGTATCTGTTGCGTGGAGCCAAGCTTGGCTGCGTTCGATTGCGTCACCAACTTCTCAGCAGTGGAGAAATTAGTCCCCAGTAGAGTTGCCATCGTTTTCCATTGATTATAAAAGAACAGAATAATTTTATGGGAGGACTAAACTTTTAATTCACAATACAAACTCGCTCGTACAAAGAGATCCTAGGAACAAAACCTAGGAAAAGCAATCTAAGTACAATTGTTTAGTTTTTCTGGGGGTGACGGTAGATGCTCGGGAGAGTGCTATCAACTCTACCTTACTCCTTTGACGATCGGACGTAGCTTTTGCCCTGGCGAAGAAATGCTCTCTGTATGTGTGGGGTTGCTGGTCTCTATGCTCGGGCTCTGTGTGTATGAATATGTATGTTTGCAAGAGAACAGCACCTTGCTATTTATAGGAATTGTGTTGAGCGGGGTGTGTAGTAACTGCACCTTGAAAAGTGGGCGGTTGGGGATTGGTTAAGATTAACCTTGATCTGTTTGTCGGAAATCAATCTGGGCTATTGAGTTGGTTGCAATAAATCTGCATTGTAATAATTTGTTGGTTGCACTAAATCTGAGTGGATAAGTCTTAGTCAATCTTCTGCCATGTGTCCCAACTGCCATTTATGCTGTGAGCCGCATGAACGGGGTGTCCTGGCAGAGCCGCATGAGTGTGGTCTGCTAATTGAGTCGCATGAGGGTGGCACAACCGATCCTCCAATTGAACCGTATGAGGGTGGCCCCCAACTGAGCCGCATGAGGGTGGCCCCCACAACCGAGCCGCATAAGGGTGGCCTCCTATCTGGACGCATAAGGGTGCCCCCTTCAACTGAGCCGCATAAGGGTGGCCCCCTATCTGAACTGCATAAGGGTGGCCCCCTATCTGAATCGCGTAAGGGTGCCCCCTCAACTAATCCGCATAAGGATGGCCTCCAACTGAGCCGCATAAGGGTGGCCCCCCATCTGAACCGTATAAGGGTGGCGTCATGTCAGAGCCGCATGGAAGTCTTTGAAGCGATCCGCATAAGGAGCTTTGGAATTGGTGGATCGTGCCAGCTATAAAGATTTTTTTCGTCTCTCTAGGAGCACGTCATTATGTCAGAGTCATCATTTTACCTTTATGTCAGAGGTGTCAATCCTTTGTGTCAGAGCTGCCGCGTTGTATCAGAGCATTTAATGAGCCAGCGGCACAGAGTAGTGTAGAGGCCTATTTTTGAACCGTATAGGGCCACGTGGCTTTTCTCGAGCCGCATGGAGCTATCGGGGACTTTCGAGCCGCATGAAGCTCTAAGGGACTTTTGAGCCGCATGAAGCTCTAAAGGATTTTTGGGCCACATGAAGCTTTAGGGACTTTTTGTTCCGCATAAAGCTCTAAAGGAGTTTTAAGCCACATGGACTTTTCTGTTCTTTTCCATGCTTCTACATGCGCAAACCTCGCACCGTACATGCGTGCACCGTACGCCGTGGGCAATTTTGCTCGCGCGCAGTGCGCCCATGCGCAGATTGTCTTGAATGACTATTTTTGCTTGTTTAAGCTATTTTGTAGCTAGAATCTTAAAAATCTCAAAACATGAAAGTTGTAGATATTTGACTTGGCTTCAAGAATTTTATTTTACCTTAATTGGAGTTGATATACGACTTATAATTCCAATCATAGTTTTGATCTTTTGGCACGTTTTCTGTAGTTGGCCTTTTTTGATATTTCTTCGACTGTAATAAATTCTTCACATGATTAGATGATCTCGTATAGTTAGAGAATGATTGTACGCCCCATATACACTTGACACTAGCACATGTTCAATTATTATTCTATGTCATGTACTTACTTTTATTTATTTCTTTTCACATGCAATGATATGTCTTTCGATACTTTCTTATATGCTATGATATGTATTGCTATGCCTTCCCAGATTTATTGTACTTTACAGTTTATGCCATGTCTAAAATTTCTTTGTTATGGCCCGTCGTGGCGCACTCATATTACATATCTTCTTTGCTTACTAGATAGTGACCCGTCGTGGTGCACTCTTGTACATGTCATTCCTTGCTTATATGATAGTGGCCTGTCATGGCACACTCCCTATTTTTTCTATAGTGGCTCATCGTAGCGCACTTCTAGCTTCCAGCCTATTATATTTTCTTATTGTGGCTTGTTATAGTGCACTTTCTTGTATTGTCCAGTCTCACATATCATGTCTAGACTGGATCTACGGAATGCCATACCCAGAATCTAGCAAGAAAATGTTAAGGACTAAACAACTAGCTTGATTACCTAGATGCATTGGGAGGAAAGAATTTTTTGGTTGCCTGCAAGCCCTTTATCCAGGCCCCAACCTGAATGGATTTGGAGCTATCTGTCATAATGAGCACACTTCCAGCGTACCGTCGAGTGTTGTACCTTTTATATGTTTTAGGGTACATTTGTCAATTTGTCTCCTAGGCAATGTACCCACTATTAGATCTTAGGAAACATTTGTCTTCCGGGCGATGTATCCACCATTATTTTCTTTTTCTTTTGGCCTGGATAATTCGGGTAGTCTGCAGGGCAGGTAACTGGATTGAATTTCTCAAAAGTGTATCTTGTTAGTAATTAGGATTGTGATAACCCTAGTTAGCTAATGTATAAAGCCGTACTCATTGCTTGGCCATAATTGTTGTATGGCGTCCAGTCTAGTCTAGTTTTGTCTCGACAGTGTCTGTATTTGTTTATTTTAGTACATTATTGTTTATGCTTTACTTTTGTGGATAAATGATTAGAAACTAAGTTCTGTTCAGGAGAAGGGTTACAACCCCGGTCCTTGTTTTGTTTATGGGTTGTAACTTGGGTTCCAGAATAGTTTCTTAGTCATCTTGTCATTTGTCATCCTATTTAGTACTCATACGCTATACATGATTCCTATGTTGTACATTGATTAGAGACTAATTTCTGTTCAGGAGAAGGGTTACAGCCACGGTCCTTGTTTGGTTTACGGGTTGTAACTTAGGTTCCAGAATAGTTCCTAAGTCATCTTATCATTTGTCGTTCTATATAGTTCTCACATGCTCTCATGCCATAGTTATCAACATGCCCACATGTCCCAGTTATCCTACATGTTTACATAGCGTGGTTACCTTACATGCTCACATGTCCCAGTTGTCTCCCATGCTCACATGTCCAATTATCTCACATGCTCACAAGTTCAGATATCTCACATGCTCACATGTCTAGTTTGTCTTACGTATTCACATGCTTCCATTTATTTTACATGTCCATACTTTACATTATGTCACACGTTAATTACTTTATGCTCCATGTTGCTTTACTTATTGTTTTCTATTCTCGGGATAAGTGCATTGGTAGTGCACGAGTCTCGATCAACATTTACTTATTTATGTCTTTATCCGTTGCTATGTTAGCTTTTGCTTATTTTAGTTTATAAGATTGGCTTCCTTTGTGGTACTTGCTATTGGGGGTCTGACCCCACTAGTTTTGTTTAGTCAGATCTGATAGAGGAGCCCGAAGAATCTTCCGTACCATCTACTCGACGGTGACTACCGGAGCACCAGAGTACCTTAGTCGGTTTTCTATTTCATTCTTCCACTAGTTATGTATATTACTTTTGTGGCGTTTAGCCTCCGAGCACGTGTTTAGCTCGTGTTTTGGATCTCGACATTTAGCCTACCGGCCGAAACATGATTTGCGTATTCTAGACTATAGCTAGAGCTTATCATGTATGACTATTACTTTTGTTAGTTCTTCACTTTGTATTTACTAGCTTCATGATCATCCATGTATATATAGTTTGGGACGCTTTACTATTTATGTCTGATGATCATACTTCTTGTACTTTGTATATTTGCCTGTGATTGAGATACCTAGGATCGCTTGACCTAGGATTGACTGTTGGCATGTAGTAGTAACCCTCATGTCTCTACATCTTATACGTTATTTTGGGGTACGGGAGTACTTTGGAATACGTAATTGGCCTGGTCCGTCCCTATTTGCTAGTATTCTAGTTCTGGAGCGTGACAAATATTAATTAAAATAAAAATAGGGGCAGGGTAGTGGAGATATGATTATCAATTGGGGGGGGGGTAAATACAAAAAATCCATAAAAATATAATTAGCGTATTCGAGTGGGTCCCCGAGCCACCCAATCCGGAACCCACCAACCTGAACCCCTGCATATTTTCTTTTTCTTTTAGGATTGTGAATCCTAATTCCACCAATACCCAACCAGAACCCTTTGTGTATATATAACATAGACGAAACGCAGTAAACCAAAAACCATATTTTAATTGCATTCTTGTGTCAGCGACATACACCTTCATGTCCTCGCGTGTCCGAGTCCAAAACCTCTACTAATTTATTTAAAGTTGGACTGAGCCTTCCTAACATGTTTCCATTCCATTATAGCCCATTCTCGACCCTCTAGATACACTTCGAGCAAGAATCGTATTTACCCCAATCTAGATACGAGGAGCAGTTCGTGACGTTAAATTTTTGCTCTCGTCACGAAAGATCCATTGGCTATTTTCACAATTCGTTTTCACAACGTTCTTTGTAGGATAGACAACATTCAATGTGTCATGTTTTGTGCGACCTCGACGATGTATGTGCATATCAAAACGTGTTGGAAACAAAGAACAAAACTGTTACCCCAAACCAGAAAGTCCTGCGAGAGAACCGAGCAAAAACACACAAATCAAAAACGCCAAACACAATCGCAGACACAAAAATTTTTGACGTGGAAAACCCTTGCAAGAAAAACCATGGGACGATTAGGGTCCAACCCTGAAGAACCTCCACTAATGGAATAAAGGGAATACACCCTCTACAAGCCCACCCAATGTAACATGGATCACCACAACTCACTTGAAAGAAGAAATTTTAATTGCGGACTCCGAAGAACAAGAGATGTCGAAAAATTATTTGTAGCGGTCTCTCCTTCATAATAGTCCTCAATCCACTTTCTCTCTCAAATATTGTAAAGCACTCTTGTTTCTTTTGAGATATCTTTTCAACTTGCAATCATTAACCTTTTATAAGCCCTTGAAAATATATACATGGAAGGCCAATATATGGAAACTTCCAATATGCATCAATCATATATTTAATAAAAATCCAATCATAATTGGCTTGTCATAATTGGAAGTCCAATTATATGGAAAGTCAATATATGAAAGATCCAATCACAAATATATGATCAAAATAAATATGGAAATCAAAATATAATTGCTTACCATATATGTTCCAAAATATGGTCGATGCACTGCCCGAGCTTCTCCGACACACGTATGACGCTCGTCGCACTCCAGGGTATTTTCCATATACGTTGGGAACCCCGCCCACTCCAACAAATCTCGCCCTTCACAACTAGGTGGAGGAACTCGTCATCCCGACGATTCGCCTGTAGTACTCAAACTTCCCCTTTGGTAGAACCTACGTGAGTATGTCCGCTCCATTGCCATTAGTATGGATCTTCTCAAGCATCGCATCCTTCTTCTCAACCACATCCTGTATCCAATGATACCGAGTCTCAATATGTTTGGACTGACTATGAAATGTCTGGTTCTTTATAAGATGATTGGCACTCTGGCTATCACAAAGCAAAGTATACTGCTCTTGCTTTAGCCCCACTTCCTACAGCAATTTTTTATCCACAACAACTCCTTACAAGCCTGTCGTCGTAATATACTCTGCCTTTGTCGTCGACAAGACTACACACTTCTGCAACTGCGACTGCCACAATACCTCTCCACCAGCAAACATCATCACATAGCCCGAAGTCAATCGCCTCGTGTCTACAACTCCAGCCACATCAGCGTCAGTATACCCGACCAATTTCGGCTCGTCACCACTAAGGGAAAGTCTTCAATTGGCAGTACCCTGAAGATACCGTAGAATCCACATGACCGCACTCTATTATACCCTTCCAGGATTGAAAAAATACCTGCTAACTGTGACAACTGCATGGGCGATGACTGGCCTTGTACATACCATGGCATACATGAGACTCCCCATAGCTGAAGTATATGGAACCCGCTCCATATCTTACTTCTCGTCCTTGGTAGATGGACACAGCTCTTCAGTGAACATAAAGTGAGCCGCAAGGGGGTTACTCACCTTCTTCGAACCGTACATCCCGAAATGCTGAAGATTGCTGACCTGCCATCGGCAGAACACCTACAAGATGATCGGAAGGATTAAGGATAGTGCTCCCGAAAGTTAAAGGGCACAAGGATTAAATCGAGAGAACGGAAAAGATCAACGATCAAAGCAGATATCAGGTCAAAGGATCAAAGATATAGAATAATACGAAGGATATCAATAAAAGAGAATTGTGACTGAGATATCTAAATATCAGTAACCTCCACATATCTGATAAATCAGACCTGCATGTGCCACCACGAAAACCTATGTCACGTCCCAGAACCAGAATACTGGCAAGTGGGGACGGACCAGGCCAGCTACGTAATACCAAAGTACTCCAGTACCCTGAAATTATGTATAAGCTGTCAAGACATGTGAGTTACTACTACAAGCCAACAATCAATCCAAGGACAAGCAATCCAAGATATCTCAATCACAGGTAAATATGTAAAGTACAAGAAGTATGATCATCAGACGTAAAATAGTAAAACCTGCCAAACTATATACATGGATGATCATGAAGCTAGTAATACAAAGTGAAGAACTAACAAGAGTAATAGTCATACATGATAAGTTCTAGCTATAGTCTAGAATACGCAAATTATGTTTAAGCCCGTAGGCTAAATGTCAAGATCCAAAACACGAGCTAAACATGTGCTCGGAGGCTAAACGCCACAAAAGAATAATGTACATAACTAGTGGAAGAATGAAATAGAAAACCCACTAAGGTACTCCGGTGCTCCGGGTAGTCACCGTTGAGTAGATGGTACGGAAGATCCTCCGGGCTCTTCTATCAGATCTCGCCAAACAAAATCAGTGGGGTCAGACCCCCAATAGCAAGTACCACAAGGGAAGCCAAACTATGAACTAAAACCAGCAATAACTAACATAGCAATGGATAGAGACAAAAATAAGAAAATACGGATCGAGACTTGTGCACTACCAATGCACTTATCCCAATAATAGAAAAGATAATAAGCAAAACAACATGGAGCGTAGGGTAAATAACATATGACATAATATAAACTGTGGACATGTAAGGTAAATGAAAACTTGTGAACATGTGAGATAAACTGAGCATGTGAGCATGTAGAGAAATGGTACACTTGAGCATGTAAGATAACTGGAACATGTGAGCATGTTAGAGAAATGGTACATGTGAGCATGTAAGATAACTAGAACATGTGAGCATGTTAGATAAATGGGACATGTGAGCATTTAAGATAACTGGGACATGTGAGCATGTTAGAACTATATAGAACGATGATGATAAGATGACTTAGGAACTATTTGTAACCCAAGTTACAACCCGTAAACCAAACAAGGACTGGGGTTGTAACCCTTCTCCTGAACCGAACTTAGTTTCTAATCATTTATCGACAAAAGTAAAGCATAAACAATAATGTACTAAAATAAACAAATTCGAACACTGCCTAGACAAAACTAGACTGGACTGGACTCCACACAACAATCACGACCAAGCAATGAGTACGGCTTTATACATTAGCTAACTAGGGTTATCACAAACCTAGTTACTAACAAGATGCAGTTGAGATATTCCTGCAGTCACAAGCCCTACAGACTAACCAGGATATCCAGACGAGGTTACAAGAGATTTTAAGAATTACGATAATTATTAGGTGACTTTAGTACTTATGATTTCAAGAAGTGAAACACGTGACAGTGTGTTGCAAATGCGCCCTACTCGACGGCAAGCTACAAATCCACTTGTGTGGCCGGGATAACGGGATCGCCTGTAACTGGGATATCTCTCTATATGAACTATTTGATCAATCTAGTCGTTTAACCTAGTCAGATTCATTATGAATCCCTGCCATGGTAACCAGAAATCCATGTCCTAAGCATGATGCAAGACGATATAAGTAGCTTGTACAATCACAATCAAGAAAATCAACCACGGTGTCAAGACAAGAGTTATACTTAATGAGTCAGGATTAGTTGTCGCAACAACAATCCAGATTTCATATGTCATGTTAGATTTACTTATCATGTCAAAAGTACTGGTCAAGAGTGCACCTCGACGGGCTAATTAAGCAAAAAAAGACATGTACAAGAGTGCACCACGATAGGTCACTATCTAGTAAGCAAAGAAAGACGTGTAACGAGAGTACACCACGACGGGCCACTATCTAGTAAGCAAAGAAGGCATGTGTCAAGAGTGCGCTACGACAGACCACAACAAAGAAATTCACATGGCATAGACTGTAAAGTACAATAGATTTGGGAAGGCATGGCAATACATATCATAGCATATAAGAAAGAATCGAAAGAAAAGACATGTCATGGCATGTGAGAAGGAATAAAAGTGAGTATGTGTGCTAGTGTTAAGTATACATAGGGTGTAAAATTGTTCTTTAATTGTACAAGATCATCAAGAGGAGATCATATTGTCCTATTTAAGTCAAGTTTAAAATTGACAATTTATCAAGTTGCGTCATTGCATTTTAAGTCAAATATAGAAAACATGCAAAGAAGATTAAAAATTGTAATCAAAATTATCAATTACATATGAACTCCAATTAAAGTAAAACAAGAAGATTCTTGAAGCCAAGACAAAGATCTACAACTTTTATGTATTAAGTTTTTCAAGATTCTAGCTACAAAATAGCTTAAACAAGTAAAAATAGCCATTCAAGACAATCTGTGCACGGGCGCACTGCGTGTGAGCAAAACTGCCTACGGTGCACGATCTGCGCACTGCACGAAAAATTCACTACACGTGCGGGCAAAACTTCCCACGGTGCAAGGTGCGTGCAAGCACGGCACGGGGGCGCACGGTAGAAAATCGTGCGGGCACACGGCGCGTAAGATGCGCTGCACATGCGGGCAAAAATACCCACGACACAAGGTGCACGCAAGCATGGTGCTCGGGCACGCGACGCGCAAGATGCGCTGTGCCCATATGCAAAAATGTCGATGGCGTAAGGGGCACGCAAGCACGGCGCGCGGGTGCGCGGCAGAAAATTGTGCGGGCACACGACACGCAAGTTGTACTGCGCATGCAGGCAAAAATGCCCACGGCACAAGGTGCGCGCAAGGCAAAAATGCTGCACGCGGCCGTATTCATTATCCCGACAGCACCAAAAGATGTGGGGAACCCATGAACACGAAAAATGGCATAACTATCTCAAAATAAATCGAAATCAAGTGGTTCAAAAGCCAAAACTAGGTAGAATTGAATTCCCACAACATGGAATTATTAGTTTTTAAAAATAACAAAGTTTAAGAGATCAAAACCAAAAAAAAGTTACAAACATAGATCTACAAAAATGTAACCATCAAAACGAAAAGCTCTAAGTTCTAAAGAGGCTTAGAATCATGCAAAGAAGAGAATAGAACAAACAAAACAACATTGTTCAAGGTTTGGCAAGATGTACTTGCCTAGGGTTGGGGGAGGAGTAAAGGAAGGAGAAGTTGAAGAAACAAATGAAATAATGAAGAGAGAGAGAGAGAAATTGGTTCATATACCAACCCTATCATCTCAACCTAACCAAACCAAGCCATGCAAAGTCAAGTTGAACCAAACCAAATTAAACCAAGTCAAGATTAAAACAAGGCAAGGCTAAGAAAGACAAGTCAAAACACGGGTCACTTGACAAATGTCAGAATTTTGTACACGTACACTGAAAATACATATAATGGAAAATAGAAGTGACAGGTATGCCGTCGGTATACACTGGTATACTAGCGGTATGCCGATCAAGGAGAAAATCTATAAGTTGGAATTTTTATAAAATATTCTGAAAACAAAAAAAACAAAATACAGTACAAAAATATGTATCCGTATATAAATATTGATACTGTGAGACGAGTCTCACATCAACGCTGCTATCCTAGTGGCATTCTGACCTACCAGTAGCATATTATCAACATAAAGCAGTAAAATGATAAAATTATCCTCGATAAAGTACCTGACGAATACACAGTGATCTGACATCATTCGTGCATAATCATGCTCCCCCATAAATGACTCGAACTTTCTGTACCACTGCTTCGGAGTCGACTTGAGACCATACAACTCTTCCTCAACTGACAAACCAAGTGTGACTTGCCCTTCTCACAGAATCCTTTCGGCTGCTCCATGTACAACTCCTCCTCAAGATCACCATAGAGGAATGCTGTCTTCATGTCTATCTGCTAGACCTCTAAGTCGAAACTGGCTGCCAATAGTAGCACCACCCGAATAGACGACTGTTTGACGACTGACGAAAAGATCTCATTATAATCTACGCCCTTCCGATGACCGTAGCCTTTAACTTCCAACCTCGCTTTGTATCGAGGGCGAGGAGCACATCTGTTTGGTTCACTCTGAACACCCATCAATTTTTTAAAGTCTTCTTATCATTTGGTAGCTGCACCAGATCATAAGTAGAGTTGGCCTGTAAGGAACTCATCTCCTCCTGCATAGTCTCCATCCACTCCTGCCTATATTCGTCATCCATAGCCTCTACAAAATTTTAGGCTCTTCTCCATTTGTCAGCAGCACATACTCACCTGATAGAATCTCATATACGATCGACGCTCTTTGTCGCTCTTCCTCAACAGAACCACTAGTGATGTCTGTATATCAACAGCCTCCTCCCTTTCAGGAACTACCTCCATGGCATGCTCATCCTCCTGATGGTTACCTTTACCACCATCAGCAGGCTGATGATCAATGTTGGAAGCAACTCCATGTATTGGCTCCCCCATAACTGGATCCTCTGTGATGTCCTTTAGAAACTGCACGAAGCAAAATGACTCTAACTCAGCCAATTCCTCAGCCTCAAAAGATATCTCAGAATCCTGAGTTGGTCATGGTCTGATCCTCGACAAATACCACGTCCTTGCTTCTGTAGAACTTTTTTTCCACTGGGTCGTAGAGTCTATAGCCAAACTCATCCTGACCGTAGCCGACAAAAATGCATCGCCTCATCTTCGGCACAAGTTTGGATCTCTCGTCCTTCGGTACATGCACGAAGGCCTTAAAACCAAACACTCGCAGGTGATTATATGACGGCTCTTTGCCGTAGCATAATTTATCAGACACATCACCCTCCAAAGGAGCACTAGGAGATAAATTAATCGTATAAGCAGTTGTGTAAAGTGCGTCACCCCAATAGCTGCCCGACAAGTTTGCTTATGATAGCAAGCATCGTACCATCTCTATTAGTGTCTTATTCATGTGTTACGCTGCACCATTGAGCTGTGGTGTCTTTGGTAGAGTCTTCTGGTGTTGTATCCCTTGCTCAATGCAATAAACATCAAAGGAGACAATGTACTCGCCGCCATTGTCGGACCAAATACATAGTAGCTTTTTGCCTGTCTTCCTTTCAATAAAGTCCTGAAACTCTTTGAAAGTGGGCATCACCTGATCCTTGGCCTTTAAGGTATAGACTAAAACCTTCCTGGATCACGCATCAATAAACGTCACAAAATAAGAAGCACCACCTATAGATTTTACCTTTATAGGACTGCATACATCCGAGTAAATTAACTCAAGCAACGCTGGCTTCTTCGAACTTGGGTGACTTTGGAAAGACACCAAAGACACCCTACTTTGCTTTACCGCCAAACAGTACGTGCATCTCTCCAATTTTATAGACTTTAGACCTGGAATCACCTTCATGTTCACCAAGTAGCTCATATCCTTCTCGCTCATATGGACGAGCTGCCTGTGCCACGACTCGGTAGACGCATCACTGACTGCGTTCACCTTTTGTGCCCCCTATGTGCTCCCCTCATATGATAGAGTTCAGACTTCTTCCTTCCTCTGGCAATCACTATCGAACCTCTGGAAAGCTTTTACTGACCATTTCCAAAGAGAGTGAAGAAATCGTCGCCATCCAACCTTCCAACCGAACCAGGTTGAAACGGATATCAGGTACATAATAGACATCTTTGAGAACAAAAATGCACCCGTCTTTGTCCTTAAATGTACATCTCCAATGGCAACCGCCTTTGACACATCTCTATTGCTCATCTTCAATACTCCACAGTCGCCTATCGTATAAGTGGCAAATAGTGACTTATTGTGAGATACATGCGCTGAAGCACCTCAGTCCACCAGCCAAGAATTATCATCGCAGGGAGGTTCATGACAACCTTATCACCTACGACGATCACATCGTCTTCATGTGCCGAGGCCGTCGCTGTAGTGTTCTCACTTAGCTTTTCTTTATCGCCCTTCTTCTCTCTCTTCCAAGCGAAATAGTTTTACTTAATGTGGCCCTTCTTGCCATAATGGTAACACTCTGAGTTCTCGTACCGACCCATGGACTTGCCCCTACTCTTGTCTCTGCCACCACCTGGACCCTTGCTTTTGTCCCTTCTGTGGCTCTCTAAAACTAGTGTCTCTGAGTGGTGGGATATGGATGAAGTGCCCTGAGAACATTTCTGCATCTTTTCATTCAGCACCCCACTATTGGCAAACTCTAGAGTGACTACGCCTTCCGGAGCAGAAGCGATTATAGATACTCGTACGGTCTTCCACGAGTCTGGCAATGTACATAGCAACCAAAGTCCATAAATCTTGTCGTCGAACTTGACTCCCGTCGAGGATAGCTGGTCCACCATGCCTTGGAACTCACTCAAGTGATCCGTAATAGAACGCCATCTTTGTACCGAAGATCCATCATCATCCGGATCAGAAATAGTTTGTTTACCCCGGTCTTTTTTGCGTACAAAGATTCTAGCTTCTCCCACAACGTCTTTGCATTCTCAGTATTGGCAACATGGCTGTACACGTTCTCGTCGATGAACTGCCGGATGTATCTACACACCTGTATATGCTCGAAGTTCCAGTCCTCATCGAATTTGTCACTGAGCTTTTCGAACTCAAATATTGGAAGATACAGCTTCTTGACGAACAACAAATCTTTCATCTTACTCCACGAATAATTATGTTGGTACCATTTAGGTTACCATATGCACCGACTTCGCGTCCATCTCTACTTTTTGATTTGACTGTCAACTTCTGACACCTCTATGGAACTTGGCTCTGATACCCCTCTGTCGGGAACGAAGCACAAAAACCGTTACCCTAAACCAAAAAGTCCTGCGAGAGAACCAAGCAAAAGCACACAAACCAAAAATATAAAACACAATCGCAGACACAATTACAGAAAAATCTACGGGATGATCGGAGTCCAACCCTGCAGAACCTCCACTAATGGAGTAAAGAGAATACACCCTCTACAAGCTCCCCCGATCCAACACGGATCACCACAACTCACTTGAAAGAAGAAAATTTAATACGGACTCCGAAGAACAAGAGATGTCAAAAAATTATTCGAAGCGATCTCTCTTCACAATGTCCTCAATCCTCATCTCTCTCTCTCTTCTCAAATATTGTAAAGCATCGTTTTCTTTTTAAGATATTTTTTAACTTGCATGCATCAACCTTTTATCAGCCCTTGGAAATCTATACATGGAAGGTCAATATATATGGAAAATTCCAATATGTATCAATCATATATTTAATAGAAATCCAATCGTAATTGGCTTGCCATAATTGGAAGTCCAATATTGAATGTCAATATATGAAAGATTCAATCATAAATATATGATCAAAGTAAATATGAAAATCCAATCATATAATTGTTTACCATATATGTTCCAAAATATGATCGATGCACTCCCCGAGCTTCTCCGATACACGGATGGTGCTTGTCGCACTCCGGGGTATTCTCCACATAGGATGGGAACCCCACCCACTCCAACAAAATATAGTGGTTCGTTGTGTCATTTGTGTGTCCAACCGTACAATTGACTTCCAAAGGTCGTATCTTCGTGTGCAACCTTCGTTTCTCAATCTAGTATAGGTATATCCTGTCCCTTATGTCTTAATTTTGATCTATACGGTTGGATAGCCTAAATTCTAACAGTACTTATGTGTGACCCAGGATTTTACTTGTTTCCCATAATTAGTATTTTGAACTTTCAGAAAGGGCCAATGTTGGATCTTTAATCCGTTGATTCTATTATGACTGTAGACTTTTATCCTAGGATATCACCTTTTACAGCATATTTACATTGTTTGATAGATCAAACCACACCACTTTTAGTTTGTAAATTATTGCATATTGGGCTTGTATTTTGAAATCGTGTGACGGAACCAAAATTTGACAATTCCATCGGTCTTGTATCGCTTAACTTGACAAATTGACCGTATTGATGTAGAAGATAAGATCATTAATCTTGTGGTTGACCATTTTATCTTGATTTACGTGTCATAGGTTTTGAAATGCAAATTTAAAGCATATATTAAATCTTTATGTTATAGATGGATTTTGTTGTTTATTAGACTATATTAACTTAGGATTAGGATCTTGTGGATTTGGATCTTGATGAATTGCTTAATAATATACCTAGAATTAAGTAACTTATGTAGTAGAAGCAATCTAGTCAGTTAGATCGACCAAATTGACTTGTAATACTTAGAATCTTTAATTAACAAGATTAAATATTAATGTGTGAATTTTGGTTGTTTTCTTAGACCTGGGATACCATAAGTTCGAGACTGGTCAACCATATCCATCTTTAGATTAAGGCAGCTACAATATTGCTTTCTCTTTGCCGTTATTTTATATGTTATTATCACTATTTATTGTCTTAGTTCTTGATTCATTATCCTAGTTCTTGATTCATACACATATTGGGTTATTTTGCTAAAGTTAAATCACCATGCATAATCACCATTGTCATTGTTATTTCTTAATGTTAATGTTTATATTGTTATAGATTATGTTTAGTGAGTTCGGGGGGGGGGGGTGAATATCATTAATGTATATATGGTCCTTCCAAATATCGTTCAACTATAGTTAAAATCTCGTTTGCTAATAGTCATGCACCTCACATATACTGACTGTCTGTTCTTCGTCCCAACTACATGTGAAAAATTGATATTCTAAAGACAAGTACACAGATTACTATTCTTGATAAGGTTGCATGCTAGATTCTTGTAGTGTATATGATTATGCATATCGATCTTGTTTCTCATATCATGTTTTCTTATAGTTATGGCCATGCTACTATTATCAGTTGTCATCTTTATTGATGCATCACTATACTGTATTACTTATAATTCGTCCCAATCATGACTGGATATATTGGAAATTTTAGATGGTGAGAACTATCCCACACACTATAATTCCCATAAAGACATGACAACCTTTGGTGACAAATCTTAGATTCTTAGTTGATGATTTTAGTTTAATGCACTCTTATACTTTAGTTAGTTTATTTTATCGGGTTTGTTCCAATGGTTTCATTATTGTTTATTTGAGGCTATTGTGGAGACTTTTTTAATTCAATAAATTTAGAGGCTTCTAGTTGTATCATTTTATTGTGATTTGTTGTGATTGAGCAAATTGAATGACCTTGATTATGGATATTGATATCGTATTGAGACTATATTGAGGGTTAGACATTGTACTACTATCGATACTGGAACGTATGTTGGACTTGGCTATGTGCTCGTATCTCAAAATAGTTGAAATGGGTTGTGACATGTGTTCCTGTCATTTTGCACAGATTCCAGGGGTTCCTTTCCACCTCAGCTGCTAGTTGTCCCCACCTGGTCAACGAGCGTATCGAAAAACGAGTACAATTGTTTTACAAATACTGGATCCAAAGTAATTAATCGCCACCTCATTGTCTTATATATGATTTTTATTTTTCTTTATTTTATTTCCAAAATATCGAACTCTCAATCAAAAACATTAGTTTTAAAATTATTAGTCTGAGATCACCACCAGATTTTCCTTTTCAATTAGTGGCGTACTTTTCTTTCTCCACTAGCCATTCTTAGAACCCTAGTGTCCTTAACGGATAGTTTCATGCATTATTGTTTGATATTAAGGAAGAAGCTATTTTTTATTTAAAATAGATTCTCTAGCTGATGCAAAAATATAAAAAAAAAAATTGTCAACTTATGGTAACAATTTTTTTCACTTTTTGTATCAATCATACAAGGCCTATATAAAACCAGTTATCAAATTATTATATTTATATTCTATTTCAAATTTACAAAAAAATGAAATAAAAATTGAAAATTGCTGAGAAACCCAATTCCGGGGTTGGTTTGTATGAAAAAACCCACCCGCAGGATGGCTTTTATGAAATTTCCAGAATTATATAATTTCACGTTAAATATTCCAAGATTTCCTTTAAATGCTTGTATTTACAAAATTGACATTTTCATAGTACCAAAAATACCCCTTCGTGCAAATTCGGTCATATATATGTGATTTTGAATTAAAAACTCAGATTTGGCTTACGATTTTCGTCTACTTCTTCTTCTCGAGTGATCTGAATTCTATTGCTCTCATTTTCAGCAGAGATAGCAAAGATCGTTCGTAGTTCACTGTGATTTTCTTCAGTCGAACTTTGATCATTGCTCACCATCATCACTCATCATCATCATCATCATCATCATCATCATCATCTTCGTGGAGAGATTTGAAATTTTTAGGCGATTAGGTTAATTGTGGAGAGAAGAACTTCGTTCACTGTGATTTTCTTAAAATTTTTGCACGGAGAATCCGTGAGTTTTAGACGGAGAATGATCATTCTCATGCATTTTAACACTGAGAATGCCATTCTCCGTATAATTTAAAACGGAGAATTGCATTCTCCGTATTAAATTATCCGGAGAATGACAATTCTAATGCACTTTAACATTAGGAATGCCATTCTCCATATAATTTAAAACAGAGAATGGCATTCTTCGTATAATGTAAAATGGAGTATGGTCATTCTCATACGTTTTAACGCATGAGAATGCCATTATCCGTGTAATTTAATACGGAGAATGTCATTCTCTGTTTAAATGAAACGGAGAATGACATTCTCCGTATAATTTAAAACGGAGAATGGCATTCTCCGTATAAATTACACGGATAATGGCATCCTCATGCATTTTAACACTGGAAATGTCATTCTCCATATAATTTAAAACAAAAAATAGCATCCTACATGTAATTTAAAACGGACTATGGTCATTCTTATGCGTTTTAACGCATGAGAATGCCATTATCCCTGTAATTTAATACGGAGAATGTCATTCTTCGTTTAAATGAAACTGAGAATGGTTATTCTCATGCCTTAAAATACTGGAATGACTATTCTCCGTGTAATTTTACATGGAAAATAGCATTCTCAGTTAGTTTAGACGAATAATAATCATTCTTCGTTAGTTTTAGACGAAAAATGATCAGAAATATGTTGTCCTATTTTGTGATCTCTTCTGTTTTTATGTTATCAGGGGGGAATGGATTCAGGTTGTTTAGTTAATCTTTGTTTCAAAGGAGACCTAGTTTCCTGCCGTGTCACTTATGAAAGTACCGTTGTATTAACATAAAGAATGACCATTCTCCGTTATTCAAAACGAAGAATGGTAATTTTTTGAATAAATTTCTTATGTTTCTTTATTTTTTAACATATTTCTTACATTTTTGATATTAATGGTGCTATTTTGAAGTCTGTTATGTCTACTGTTTCCAGTTTTTTGATTGCATAATGGACACTCTCTGTATTATTTAACACGGAGAATGGCCATTCTCCGTGAAAGAGTAACGGAGAATTGCAATTCTCCATCATTATTACACGGAGAATGACCATTCTTCGTGATTTTATTATATAAGACACCGCAGATGTTACAAAAGATACAGACACAAAAAAATAAAATTCAAACAGAAGGTATAGAAAAAAGTTCTTTTATTAATATGTCTACAAATGATCTATTACAGATTCAGAAAGACACATACTATTCTTCTACAAAGGATCTATTACAAAGACTCATATTGTTCTTCTACAAAGTATCTATTACAGATTCAGAATATTACAGATTCAGAAATGCCTAAAGAAGTCTAGAATGGGGTTAACCTTCACAAAAGTGCAACCCTTATTCATCTTGGTGCACGTACTAGAAGATTGATCTCCATCGAAGCATATTCCTCCACAGGGCAGAGCACAACCTGTGGCTCTTCAAGCATAACGGGCTGCTAGACCGTTACTGAGAAGGGCATAGCATGACCCCCAACTTTTAGACAAAGCACGAGTACTTCCAAGATGTTGTTCAGGTTCGAACAAGGTGTTCCAATGCATCTCGAGATTCACTACTACGTGTTCTTCTACAAGGACATAATTACTTTGAACGAAGAGATCCACAGCCAACAGCCAACTGATGCCAGGCCAGGTTACTCTTAAAGCTAAGTCATGGTCGTGCATAATGGAAATGCTATGAAGATAATCGAGTTTGCTCCTCAAGAAAACCCTTTTTATAGGCCACATTGGCCAATAAATGTAGATGAACCTAATAGTCAGCATAATGAATCTCATTTAATAGATTCGTTACAAGTGGATACCATGCCACAAACATCTCAACTTTCTCCAATATAGAAGGTGGCAATTAAGTGTTGTTCAAAGACAATCATTAAGGAAAATGCAAAGTCCCACCACCCCTCACACACGGAGAATGTCATTCTACGTATTTTATACAAGGAGAATGCCATTAAATGTGTAATTTAAAACGGAGAATGGTCATTCTCATGCATTTTAATACTGGGAATGACCATTCTCAGTGTAATTTAAAACGGAGAATGACATTATCCGTGTTAAATTACACGAAGAATAGTCATTTTTATGCGTTTTAATGCGGAGAATACCATTATCCGTGTAATTTAACAAGGAGAATGACATTCTCCATATTTTTATACACGGAGAATGGCATTCTCCGTGTAATTTAACAAGGAGAATGATATTCTCCGTTTTTATACACGGAGAATGCCATTAAACGTGTAATTTAAAACAGAGAATGGTCATTCTCATACATTTTAACACTGTGAATGATCATTCTCCGTGTAATTTAAAACGGAGAATGACATTTTCCGTGTTAAATTACACGGAGAATAGTTATTCTTATGCGTTTTAAACACGGAGAATATCATTATCCGTGTAATTTAACAAAGAGAATGACATTTTTCATGTTTTTATACACGGAGAATGGCATTCTCCGTGTAATTTAACACGGAGAATGATATTCTCCATTTTTATACACGGAGAATAGTCATTCTCATGCGCTTTAACACATAGAATTCCATTATCCATGTAATCTAACACGGAGAATGGCATCCTCCGTGTAATTTAACACGGATAATGGTCATTCTCATGTGTTTTAACGCATGAGAATGCCAATCTCCGTGTAATTTAACACGGAGGAAGCCATTCTCCGTATAATTTCACACGGAGAATGGCATTTTTCGTGCTATATTACACAGAGAATGGTTTTCTCTATATAATTTAACATGGATAATGAACATTCTTATGCGTTTTAACACGGAGGATGCCTTTCTCCGTGTAATTAAAACGGAGAATATCATTCTCCGTGTTAAAATT
>JANAVB010029815.1:47500-151474 GCA_029216955.1 Iris pallida
CTTGATCACAGAATGGTGTGGTCCAAAGGCACCGGTAGAGTCGGCTCCCACCAGATGAAGATAATCAAGTGGTCAGCTAACTTTAATACCAAGGAAGACTCAGCAACTGTGGCCGCCTGGGTCACCCTACCCAATCTCCCCCTCATTTGCTTCATTTCGGCGACTCTTAAGCGTATAGCCAACTCCTTCGGGACCTTCGTGGCAGCCGCTGCAGAAACCAGCAACCTGACTAAAGCACACTACGCCAAGATATGTGTGGAACTCGACCTCACCTCAAAGCCCCCTAGCCACATACTCATTGAACTTGGCAACCAGACTCACACTCAGTAAATCATCTATGACAATTACATAATCTTCTGTACGGACTGCCATTTACGCGATCACTTATCCAAGCATTGCTTCCGTCTCCATCATGAGCTTAGGAAGAAACCAGAAAAGACAGAACTCAGTCCCAAAGGAAATCGGCATCACAAATTCGTCCAACCACCCCTGATTCCTCTACCGAACTCCCACACCAGATTTAACTCCAGTGAAGAAAAATCCGTCGAGGCAACTCAACGAAAAATGCCGTTATCCCCTACCAACCACATGTCCTCCCTCCGTCCAATCAGTTCGACGCCCTCGTGGTAGAAGCTATTGACTCCTCCCAGGAGATGACTTTTCTTGTCGACCTCGCCAAGGCCCCCGGCACAGACTGGGAGGATCTCAGTGTCCCATCCCTAGAGGACGCAGAAGAGCCCCTCCTAGCATCCCCGATCGCCACCGACCACCAAAAAGTACATGGTGACCCCGTCATTGACGCTCTGGCTATTCTAGGGCCGGAACAGGTTTGTAGAGGCCTTCAGGTCATAGCAGCAGGATTTTCCCTCTAAGCGGAAGGCGACCAGATTGAAATCTTCGACGATTCCCTCCTCATCCCGCCAGAGCAAGCAGATCTCGACTCGGCCGGAGAAGCCGTCGCACTCCAAAAATGCTCCGAGGACCCCAGTACTTCATCTAAGCCGGCAGGAGTAGCATCCATCGCCACCAGGAAATTGGATAAGAAAGGATCCGCAAAGTCCCCGTCCATGCACACCAGGTCTTCTGTAAGCGGTCCAACCAACACCACCCAAACCCCCAATAATGTTGAACATTCTCTCTTGGAATGTCCACGGTCTGGCGAACAAACCAACAATGAGAAGAATTTCCAGCCGTAAGAAAACTCACAAGATCGACATCTTGGTTAACCTCGAACCCAAAATCCCTCACAGAAAACTCAAATACATCCAATTGCAGTTAGGCTTTCACTCGGTCGTAGCTGGCAGATACAAAATTTGGATCCTCTATTCCAAGGCCATTCGAATCGGTGTCATCCACGATTCTAGTCAAGCCCTTTCTTGCTGGATGCAATACCCGTTGATCCCTAACCGCGCCATCCTTTTCGCGGTTCACGGCTGCTGCGACATCGCAGACCGCAGAAACCTCTAGAACGATCTCCTGAACATCAACAATGACAACCAGAACCTTCCATGGCTTTGTATTGGGGACTTCAATGCTTTCACCTACATAGAAGAGAAAATTAGAGGTCGCCCCCCTCCCCGCCATGCAAGACTTCAACAACTTCATCTTCAACTCCCACCTCACACCCATCCCGTTCACTGGCAATGCATTCACTTGGAGCAACATGCAGGAAGGCGAACGTCGGCAATTCTCTCGCCTAGACAGGGCTTTATCGAACGCTCCCTGGCTAGGGATAGGGGCTACCTCCAAGTTCTCTTACCTTAATGCTACCGAATCTGATCACGCCCCCCTGCTAGTCGAAATTGCCAGCAATTCCAACCAGTCCAGGAAAAGCTTTAGCTTCCTGGACTTCTGGAGCGAGCACCCCCAATTTTTGGGGGTAGTCTCGGAAGCCTGGAATAGCACATAGTCGCCCGATAGTAACGGAGCATTCTTGGTTAAGTCGGCCAGAAGAGTGATCCTAGGCAATGCAGCTCCATCTCCTACTGCTGCATCCTTCTGGCAGACATGTATCCCCAAGAAGTGGTCCTTCCTCATCTGGAGAGCCCTACGCAACATCTTTCCCACTGATGACACTCCCAACACTATCGGGTACAGCCTTGCGTTAGCTTGCACATGCTGCTCTGAGCGACAATCGGAAACAGTCAACCACATCCTCAGTCAAGGGGAACTTTTAATCAAGGTCTGGAGAGCTCTCTCCCAATGTTGCACACTACCTCATGGGGGCGACAACTTTTACCACCTCATGGCTACCTGTGCATCGGAATCACATGGTCACCAGATTGTCGCTGCGGCCGCCACGTGGGTTCTCTGGAAAAATCGGAACAAGGCTCGTTACGAAGGCTGCCAGTACAATGCCGTCCAATTAACTTGGGAGACCATTCGTCAGTACCGCAAATGGAGATCCCTCTGCCAACATAGCCATGCGGCATTCTGGAACTCTCTCCTGTCCTAGAATTAGCCGTGACATATCTAGTATTCTTTATTTTTCTTTTCTTTTTTTAGTATACGTGTATAGGCATCGACATTTTGCACCTCATGGTATACTTGTAAAGGTTCGGCCTTTCGGACCTCTTGAATAAAATAGGTGGGTTTATATATATATATATATTATTATTTTTGTTTATATATATATGTATATATATATATAGGTCAAAACCATCTTTGGAAAATATCAAAAAATTCTATATCCATATATAGTCAAAACCCATTTTTAAAAAAAATATCAAAAAATAATTCTAGAGACATATTAACAATAAATAACAATTAATAGCAGCAAAACCAATGTTGTTAATCAAAATAACTATAATAATATATAATAGGCATATATTTTAACAGTATATAGCTTAATTAATAATATAATTAATAAGTATTAGTGATAATTGAAATCCCAATAATTATAGGTATTATTACCACACAAAATAACAAAACTAATCAAATTAATAGAAATATATATATATATATATATATATATATATATATATATATATATATATATATATATATATATTGGAACCAAAACTTTATTGAATAATAGGCGCAAAATGTCGAAGCCTATACAAGTAAGCGCACACAACGCGACAAGAGGAACAGAAAACTAACAACGCGAGACGCGCACAAAATAAAATTGTGTCTCTGTAACATCCGACTGGGTAGGCACGAGGAACCTGGAGAACGCCTAAGCATGGGCCTCCCAAAAAGTGTTGGAGGCGTGAGAGCAGCGCCTCCTGGCCTTGAGAATTTGTCTGATGACCTCTCTGAATAATTGTGGAGGGGGGAGTTGGCGGCTTTCGTATCTGAATTTGTTTCTGTTCTTCCATAATACCCAAATACCAGTGGAAACGACGATCTGATGTTCGTGGGAGCGGCTCCAGCTGGCCAGGAGATCATGGAAGCCCCCGGTCGGGGAGGCAAGACTTAGTATATTATGTAGATTGTGCCAGATCTGAGTCGCCAACTCTCCTGAAAGAAGGACGTGCTCTGTCGATTCTGATGTGTGCTCTACGCAGCAGTGGCAGCTGGACGCGAGGCTAAATCCGATAGATCCGATGTGATCATCCGTCGGCAGTTTTTTGCGAAGTGCACACAGATAAAGATAGACCATTTGATGGATATATAAGACTGCCAAAACTTAGCACACGTTGTATTCGGCACGCCTCTGCCTCTGGCCACTATTCTAGCGGAAGCCAGCATAAAAGTCCCGCCCGGGTTAGGGACTATCTCTACGTGTCGGTCTTGTCAATGACCCAAAGATTAGCAGCAAGAAGTCCGTCGGCCGTCGGATGATCGAGCCAGTCTCTGACCCTCCTCCAATGCCATCCGGAACTGCCCTTCCAAAGGTCCCTAATTGTGCACCCTTGCGGAGTTCTAACGTTGGGCTGAATGGTGTCGTCTCCTAACCACCATTCCAGACAAGCCGATGAGCGACCGTCGGCCAACTGAAGACGGATTAAAGGTTCTGCGATGTTACGTCCCCGAATTATACGACGCCACGACGTCGAAGATCTGTTGTTGGTGACTGCCTCCGACAGATTGAAGAATCTAGTGTATCTAGCTCTCATGAACCTCGTCCATAACGAGCTGTCCGTGCACAACTTCCACCACAGCTTCATGGAGCAGGCGTCCACGATGTGGGCAAGTCTGCTGAATCCCAGACCTCCTTCTTCAGTGGGTTTGGCCATAGTATCCCAACCAGCCCAGTGGTATTTGTTCTTGCCGTCGCAATGACCCCAGAAGAACTTAGCGAAGAAGGATTCGAGAGAGTGGAGGACCTTCTTGGGGGGGTGAGCAGACGGCCAGGGTGTACAGCGGGATGGAAGAGAGAACGTATTTGATGAGGATCATCTTGCCCCCTGGGATAAAGTTGCGTTGTGCCATGCTGCGATCAGTTTTCGGATTTTGTCAACAAGGTGCTCATATATACCCGAGTTAGACTTACCTTACACCAGCGGGCAACCTAAGTAAAGGAAGGGTGGGTATGCTGTACCGAATGAGGTTATGTTAGAGAGCAGGGCTGAGCGGGTTCTGTCAGCTTTATGATGGGTATAGATGATGCTCTTGTTGTTATTGACGTACTGGCCGGAGCATGTGGTATATCTCGCGATCGTACTTAAAACCTTTTCGATCGATCTACTGTCTCCGGAGGAGAAGATATGGATGTCATATGCATACGCCAGGTGAGTGATGAGAGGACAGACAGTCGTGGTGTAGAAGTGGTAGAAACCTGGCATTCTGGGCATGCTATTGAGGCTTCTGTTGAGTGCTTCTGCCACAATGATAAAAATTGTGGAAGAGAGGGGGTCCCCTTGTCTAATCTCGCGAGTAGATCGGAAGAACCCTGCTGCCTGACCATTGATCACCGTGGAGAACCAAGTATTGCTAGTAGATCTGAAAATGATGTCGATCCCGGATTCGGAGAAGCCGAAAGCCCTGAAGACCCAAATCATGAACTACCAGTCGAGGCGGTCGTATGCCTTCTCTATGTCCAGTTTGATGGCAACGTTCCCCCCTCTGGATGGGAACTTCATACATGTGATCATCTCTTGGGCGAGGAGTATGTTGTCAGTTATGTTACGGCCTTTAACAAACCCGCTTTGTTCTTCGGAGATGATCTTGGGAAGGAGATTGGACATCCTGTTGGCAACGATCTTCGATATAATCTTGTTGGTGAAGGTGCAGAGGCTGATAGGCCAGAAGTCTTTGAAGGTATCCAGGTTGTCTTTCTTGGGGATAAGGATGATGTTGGCACAAGAAATGGAATTGGAGTATCTTGACCCTTAGAAAAAGGCAAGAGTGGCCTCCAATAAATCGGTTTTTAATATGTCCCAACAAGCTCTGAAGAAAACCCCATTGAGGCCGTCCTGGCCTGGAGCACTGTGTTCATTTATGGACCAGACCCCCGCCTTGACGTCCTCGGCCGATGGAGTAGCCAACAGGGTCTTATTTTCTCTGTCGCTGATGAGGGATGGGATTTCGGACAGGAGCGCGACGTCTTTAACGACAGGCTCTTTAGTGAAAAGGTTCGAGTAGAAGTTCTCCGTGGCAGCCTGAATACCTTCTTGGTCGTCCACCATGGCGCCATTTTCGTCGTAAATCCGGTGTATTTTTAATTTGTTTCTGCATCCTTTGACACATGCGTGAAAGAACTTGGTATTTCGATCTCCGTCGATGTCCCAGGACAATCTGGCTTTTTGCCTCCAGAATTTTGTTTCTACTTTCAGCCTGGATTTGAGAAGCGCTCTGGCAAGGTTGAGCGAGGCACGAGCAGCCAAAGATTTGTCAATGGCAAACGAGGACTCTACGCGGGTGACGTCATCCTCCGCCACCCTAATCGCCTGGAAGATGTATCCAAAAGCTTGTTTGCTCCAGGATGCTAATGCCTTACGAGTGGCTTTAATGTTGGCCGCCAACCTAGCCAGAGGGTCAAGATCCGAGACGGAGTTCGAAGCGAAGGCCATAACGTTCTGGAATTGGGGGTGATGGCGCCAGAAGTCGAGGAAGCGGAATAGTTTTTGAGTGGTGGTGTGGTTGTTGCTGATCTTTATAAGAAGAGGAGTGTAATTCGATTCTATGGAATTCAGATGAAAGAGGTTTGTGATCAGGCCTATGTCAGACCAACTGTCGTTGATCATTGTCCGGTCCAAATGGGAGTACTGTCGTCGATGCCCCTCCTGTATGTTGTACCAAGTGAATTCGCTGTCGTGGAAGGGGATGGGGGTTAAGTTACCGTCGAAGATGAAGTTGTTGAAATCGTCCATCGCAGGCTGGGGGGGCGGGCGGCCTCCGGATTTCTCTTTTCTGCAGGACACCGTGTTGAAATCTCCGATGCAGAGCCACGAGAGACCTTGGTAGGGTAATGCAGCATGTAAGAGGTCTTCGAAAAGAAGTCTTCGCTCGAGTATGTCACAGCTTCCATAAACAATGGAGAGGAGGGAGCAGAAATTGAGAGCCGGATGTTCGACCCAACAAGATAGAGCCTGAGGCGTATCTTTAACGCTGCCAAATTTGAATTCAGTTGCGAAAAAATCCAAATGTCATTACAATCAGTGATGGCATGAGGGAAACCTGGCTAGAGTTGGATCTCTTTGATTCTTCTTTGAGAAATTTTTGGTTCAATGATGATTAAGAGGTCAATTCGATGAGTTTTCTTGAGGCTGAGGATTCTATTCAGCGTCGGTTTGTTTCCAAGCCGTCTCACATTCCAGGCGATGATGTTAAGCATTAGATGTTGTATTGGAAAAGAGGTGATTAAGCTTCATGGCGAACCTTGTTGTCATACCCGTCTGCTGCTTTTGTTTGTTTTTGTTCTTCTTGGAGGAGGTTTTTTTGGTGGGTGTGATGGTGGACCCATCGACTCTGGAGGCATTATTGGTTTCACCGGGTACGCTGCTACCATCAACATCTGTCGAGGAGGTGGTTGAGTCATAATCAAATTCTTTTAGGGCGCATAATGGATTACCACGGTCCAGGAAACCCGCTTCTTTGGCTCGCCAGAACCTGCCGTATAAGTTGAGGTTGGAACTGGGTTGATCGGCTGCTTTGGGTGGGGGAGGGTACCGAGGGGGCCCAGCATCTAAAGTCGGCTCGGATGTGGGACGAGAAAGGTGAGCGTCGAGATTCTGGGGTTTTGTATGCTGTACAGGGCGGCTCTCCGACTGAACCTCTCCAGGCTGATGAGGGCGGCAGGTGGGAAGATTGGGAGTGAGAGGGTTTGCTTGAGGGGGGGATAATAAACTCAGAAGAGTTGTAGGTTGAGGTGGGGGGGTGGCGCGGTGGGAGCGATATCAATGCCTGGTTGATGAGGGTGAGGGGGGTTATGCGACTCTGAAGAAAAGCTGGGCTTAGGGGAAGCTGGCTGGACGTCTCCACCAGGGATGGACGAAGTGGGCTCACTTGAGTTATCGGGAGTACTGTCAGGAGTGATGCATGTGAGGATTTAGAAAGAATTGTTGAGTGAGATATCAGGTGTAATGAATGGGACGATAGCGGAGCTAGTAATGACGGGCGGACGGGGACGTGATGTCGGACCGTCAATTAGAAGGATTGGATTGGGAGGCGAAGTCTGATGGACAGTGTCGGGGTCACGATGAGCTGTCGGAGTGCGCGGGTTGCGCGTGCTAGGCTTCTTTAGCTCAGTGTGTACATGGAAGCAGTACTGCATTGAATGACCGCTCATCTAGAAGTGTTTACAAAAGATGATGTTGTTGTCATAGACCAGCGGTTGGCGGTGTGTTTGATCACCGAGCTCGATCTCTATAAGTTTGGGAGGGTCATTCGCGATGTCTAGCTCCACGCATATCTTTGCGTAGTTGCACTTGGAGAGGTTGCGGGTTTCATCTGCGATAGCAACCAGGGTCCTAAAGGAGCTGGCTATCCGTTTGAGGGCAGCTACGAAAAAACAGACCAGGGAAAGGTTGGGTAGGGCGATCCATGTGGATATGATAGTTGAGTCAACATTGGGGTTGAAGTTAGGAGACCATTTAACAATTTTGACGGTCTGTGGGCCGATTCTGGAAGTGCCCTTGGCCTGGACTACCGAGTAGTCCAAATCGGAAGAAAGGTGGAGGAACATGTGCTTTGGGTCAAGCGGGACGACCCGGTAGGCTCCGGAGAGGCCCTACTTAGCAACTATTTCCTTGACCATGATGATTTTTGGGCATTCGGATCCGAATTTGTGGACGAACGTCTTGTGGAAGGAGGAGGATAGGGAGGATATTTCCAACGCGGCAAAGGAGATACGGATGGGGTGGCAGGCGATTGGTGGCGAGAATTCTACGTCCGAAAGCTGAATCTCTGCCACCGGAGGGGGTAAGTGTCTTCCACGGTCTGGCCGGAGGGCCTCGGCGTAAGAGGGAGCACGAGGGAGGGCCACCACGTTGGGGATGTCCGAAGGAGTGGGGTCAACGGGTGGGACCTCTGCACGGGGATTGTCCGATGTGGAGGGGTGTCCGGGGACGACGGAAGAGGTGTGCACAGGGTCTAAAGGGGACGACACCTGCTCTCTAGTGGTGGGGAAATTGAAGTGCGCCGCGGGGTTGGCTAGCTGACCAGGGGAAGCGGGGGACGGGGGCACCACCGAAGCTGCAAGCCTTGGCGGCGGTCCCGCGGAAGCCACTCCAACAGAGGTTGGCACCGAATGGGGGATGGATGATGCCAGGGCGGGGCCCGCGCCAAAAGGCACGAGACTGGAGGGAGGGCACGAGAGTGACTGAGTAGCACCAAGCGCCAGGGGGCGTCGAGTGGAGCGATTCCAACAAGTCCAGGGAGGGAAGCGGGGGGTGGGGTAGCGTGCGCCAAGGGACGCGGATGGCCACCACCAGTCGCGGGGAGCGCCAGGAAGGGAGCACAAGTCGTCGCGAATGCCAGGGGGTGGAAGTAGCCAGCATCGGACGTAGGTTGCGTCGGAGGAATAAACTACAGGGGGCACAATACAACGTGCATGCCAACGGGCGAGAATGACCCTCTCCCAAAGCTGGTAGCGCCAAGTGGGGGTGCGAGAGCCCGCGGGTTAAAGCCATGTGAGCCCCTGCCTTGCCATGAGGGGAACATGGGGCGCAACCCTTAGGTTGCGCCAAGGGGTCGGTAGGAGGCACACTGTGGGGAAGCCCGAGGGAGGTTGGCGCAAGAGAGGGGTTAGCGCCAGGGGGTCTGCAGCAAGCGTACTGAAAGGAAGGTGGCACAGGTAGGGGGTGGCGTAAGTAAGAGGCACAGGTGGAAGGGATGCGCAAGTGGGTGGCACATGTGGGGGGTGGCACAAGTTTGGGGGTTGCGCAAGTTGGGTGGTGGCGCAAGTGGGGGGAGGCACAAACGGGGGAAGTGGCGTGAGTGGGGGGGTATCGCCAGGGGGTCGGCAGCAGGCGCACTGTAGGGAGCCCGGAGGGATAGCGGCGTAAGAGGGGGGGTTGTGCCATGACAGCTACGCACGACGCCCAGAGGGGGGAGGGAAACTGAAGCTTGAATCTCGGGGCTCGACGATGGGAAAGGACGGGGGGGACTCGATCCCTGCGCCTGGTACATGGGTTAACACGCCACCCGAGGGGGTACCGCCTGAGAACGATGTGACCCTACTCGGACGAAGGACCGCCACGGGGCCCAAGGCTGGGGTCTTGGCGGCAGTTGGGCCAATGACGCCGGTCTCAACTAAAGGTGGAGGGGCAGCCGCGATCGGCTCAGGCGAGGGGGGTGGACCAACCCGACGAGGCTGTTATGGGCGGGCCAGGCTACGATCGCAGTCTCCTTCGTCGGAGAAGTCGTGGGCTGAAAAGACGAGGGCGACGACGCCGACGTTGGGGCGACGTCCGCGTGGGACCTTACCCACCAGCATCCTAGAAGGGCTAGCTGTGGGTCCGTCCATACAAGAGAGGGGGGAACGCCCAGGACTGACGACGAGGAAACTGGGGGGAGGCTGTCGCGGGGGCCTCGACCGGGGGAGATTGGGGTGGCGGAAGCGTCGTCTCTGCCTGCGGCTGGTGGACAAAGAGGGGCGGGCGTCGGAAAGGGAGGGGTAGAGGGCGGATCCGACAGCCGGTAGATGACGAGAGGGCGTGGACGGGGAGGGAAGATAGGCCATTGCGGGGGTGGGGAGAGAGGGGATCATATTTAAGTAAAAGTCATATTGAAATACCATAAATAACTATATATATAAACTATTTTTAGAAAATAGTTTTGATATTTGAAAACTGTTAATCCAAATATTTAAATAACTATTTTGGAACTATGGCGAGATCATATTTAAGTAAAAGTCATATTGAAATACCATAAATAACTATATATATGTCAAAACCATCTTTGGAAAAATATCAGAAAATTATATATATATATTTTATATATATATATATATATATATTATATATATATATAAAAATATATATATATATATTATATATATATATATATCATCTCCAATCTATCTCACCTCAATGCCACCGAATCTGACCACGCTCCCCTCCTGGTTGAGAATAAAAACAACTCCAGTCAGAGTAAAAAGAACTTTCGCTTTTTCGACTTCTGGAGCGAACACCCCTAATTCAAGCACATTGTTGCGGGAGCCAAGAACAGTGCAGGTTCAGAAGACTCGCTCATCAGGGTTGTCAACAAGCTTAAGGTGACGAAGAAAGCCCTTTCGACGTGGAGCAAACAGGCGTAAGGGGATATTTTTCAACCCGTTCGCATTGCAGAGGATGATGTCACTCGTGCCGAGGCCCTATTCACTACAGACCGATCGTCTGCAGCCAGGAAAGCTCTTAACCTCACCAAAGCTATTCTAAAATTTCGGCTGAAAGTTGAAACAGACTTTTGGAAACAGAATGCGAGGCTTAAATGGGGCAGCACGGAGGACAAAAACACAGCCTACTTCCATGCCTGTGCCAATGGTCGAAGACAGAAACTCAACCTTCATCAGACCGTCGACGAGTCGGGTAACATCATCAGTAACCAACGGGGTATTCAAGAAGCGGCAGAGAAGTTCTACGCTCAGCTTTTCACCAAAGAAAGGGTCTACAGAGACAATAACCTCCTGACTGAGATACCCTATCTCATAAACGACAATGATAACACCTAGCTGGACCTTCCTCCGTACGAGCATGAGGTGAAAGACGCGGTCTGGGCACTGGATGTACACAGTACGCCAGGGCCGGACGAATTTTCGGGGGTATTTTTTCGAGAGTGCTGGGATATCATCAAGAAAGACATCAACGAAGCGGCAACTGCCTTTTTCCAGGGTGCTACTTACCCTAGAGCCATCTCTTCTGCCAACTTGATCCTCATCCCAAAAAAAGTTAATGAAGAGACGTTTCGTGACTTCCGCCCCATTAGTCTGTGCACCTTCACCAACAAGATCATCTCTATGATTATTGCCTCCCATATGTTAGACCTGCTTCCCAAGATTATCTCTGAGGAGAAAAGTGGGTTCGTCCACGGTAGAAACATCCAGGATAACATCATGCTTGCTCAAGAGTTAATCACCTACATGAAACTTCCTGCTAGAGGTGGCAACATCGCGATCAAATTGGACATGGAGAAAGCTTATGAGAGGATGGATTGGCAATTCATGATCTGGATTTTCGGGGCCTTTGGTTTCTCGGAAAACTGGACCAACATCGTCTAGAGATCGATCAAAAACTCCTAGTTTTTATACGGTGATCAACGGACAAGCCGACGGATTCTTTAAATCGAGTCGCAGCGTCAGACAAGGAGACCCCTTATCATCCACCATCTTCATCATTACGGCAGAAGCTGTGAGCAGAAATTTGAACAAAATGGTTCACACCCCAAACTTCCAGTACTTCCATACTGCCAGCAGATGCCCGATCATCACCCACCTGGCATATATGGACGATATCCTTATATTCACATCCGGAGATGTCGGTTCGGTGGAGGTGGTCCAAAACACCCTCCATAGATACTCCTCCTGTTCAGGTCAGAAGGTCAATCCCTCTAAGAGCGTCATCTATGCCCACCACAACATCAAGAGAGAGAGAACGCGGCTAGCATCTCCAATATCACCTCTTTTGCCATTAAACACCCTCCGTTCCAATACCTCGGATGTCCCCTCATGTACGGTAAATCTAACTCGGGCATTTTTGAGGAGCTGATTAACAGAATCAAGAGAAAACTGGGGGGGGGGGCACAACACAACCTTATCTCCAGGCGACAAGATGACCCTCATCAAACATGTTCTCACTTCCATTCCCATATATACCCTGGCTACGTGCTCTCCTTCCAAGAAGGTACTCTCCCTGGTTGAAAGCATCCTTAGCGACTTTTTTTGGGGGCACAGTGGAGGCCACATCAAGCATCATTGGGCTAGTTGGGACACCATGGCTAGACCATCCGATGAAGGAGGAATGGGCTTCACTAAACTTTCTCATATTGTGGATGCCTTCTCGATGAAGCTGTGGTGTTAGCTTCGTACGAATCAAAACCTATGGGTTAGATTCATGAAGGCCAGATATTACAAGCACATCCACCCGGCTCGGGCCATCCCTAATAGCAGATCGTCAGCGGCGTAGCGTCGTATCCTCATCGGCCGCACTATAGCCGAACCAGAGATCCGCCTTTATTTGGGCAATAGAGAATCATCGACCTTCCTTGAATGTTGGGCTAGTGAATCCCTGCTCCCCAACCTGCCGGCGGGCTGGGGCAACAGCAAGATCAAGGATTTGTGTGAGAACTCGGGGAATGATTGGAATTTGGCTAAGGTCTGTGAGTGGACCAGAAATGAGGCTGAAGATTACATCCATCGTCGAGGTCTGAAGATCGACAACGAAGTAGATGAGCTGAGATGGTCGGCCGAAAGTTCCGGATGTTTCTCCGTACGATCGGCTAGACAGGTAGCCTGTGGTCCTGGGACGCCTTCTCCGACCATTGCAGCCTTCTGGCAGAATTGTATCCCCAAGAAGTGGTCCATTCTCCTTTGGAGGGAATTTAAGAAAAAGCTCCCCAGTGACGACAATCTGCTCACTATTGGGTTCAGCTTAGCGTCTGCATGTAATTGCTGTTCAGAGTGTCAGACGAAAATCGTCGATCATATCCTCTGTCAGGGGGAACTAGCCGCCAAAGTTTTGTGAGTTCTGTCCCAGCGATGCAGTCAGGCTCAGACAGGCGGGTGCTTCTACGATCTATTGGCTGGCTAGGCTCCCGTTTCCTACATACACCAGATCTTGGCAGCAAAAACCACGTGGGTCTTATGGAAGAGTTGTAACAAGACGAGATACGAGGGCCACCAGTATAATACCGACAAGAACATACGGGAGGTCCTCCGGCAGTGTTGTAAGATCAGGAACGTCTGTAAGCATGGTTAGACAGATTTTTGGGCTTCTCTTCTCTCATAACTTCCTGTGTTCAGCTTTTGTTGGTATACTTGTATAGGCGTCCGCATTTTGTGCCTAGGGGTATACTTGTATAGGCTTCGACATTTTGAGCCTTTATGAATAAAAGTGGGAGTTTCCAATATATATATATATATATATATATATATATATATATATATATATATAAGGATGGCTTCCTTTTCCCCTTCCAGAAAGTCCCCCCCTCTCCCTCCCCTTATTTTCCTCCCCCAGGCTTTCTCGCGTCCCCCGGAGCCGTCCGGCGACCCGGCCTCGCGCACTCGCCCCAAATCGGCCTGCCGTCGCAGTGGTCGGAGCTCCTCCGAGTGTTCTCCCCATCTCCGCTAACCATACCTCCCTCGTCCCTATCGCCTTTCGCCCGCGGGTGGCCGCCCCGCTCGGACCGGAGCGCCTCCCTCAGGCGGCCTCCCTCAGCTCCAGCCACCGATCCCAGTATGGACGCCGGAGCTGCTGGCCTTCGTTGACTTAGCTCTGGTGGGTTTAGCCCCCAAAATCTGCTGGCTGCCCGGATCTCCCCGAACCCCTACGGCCGTGCCAGGAGCTGTCCCCCTCAGTTGGCCTCGAACAGACAGTAGAGCGCCGCTGGTCTCGAGCTCGGAGCTTTCCCGCCCGTCCCTCTCCGAGATTCCTACGATTTCGAATTCAAATTCGAATTTAAAATCGGCTAATCTTCCCCCCTTTATGGGATCTACGGGTCGGAGCCATGCACCCACGTCCTTGTCAACAGGGCATGCGCCCCCCGTACAGCCGAGCTATGCGCCACTAGCTTCTTGCCCTCGCGCTTGCGCTTGGCAGGACTATGCACCCTCTCTGGCTCCAGGCGCATTCGCGCCATCGATCAGTCTACCTATGCGCCCACCTGTCCGGGTCTATCTGTGCTCGCTCAGGCGTCTCAGGCTTATGTGTCTCCATCAGATAGCGCTCGGCTACTCTCGGCCATCTAAGCCCTGGCAGCATGGGCGTATATGGATTCTGTCCCCTCCTATGCGCCCTCATCAACCTCTCATGCGCCCTCATCATCATCGGACACCCCCGCCTGCGCCGGCCAAACCCCGACAGCCGGGGCGCATAAGGCTTATGCCTCCTCCAATGTGCCCTCATCATTCTTCCATGCGCCCTCATCACCCTCCCATGCGCCCTCATCATCTTCGGGCGCCCCCACCAGCTCCACTCTCCCCTCTTCATCTCCAGGAGTTAGAATTGACTCAGCATTGATTCGCTCCGAACGTAGAGGCGGGTCAGTCGTTTCTGGCTCCCTCGACCCTACCTCCCCCTCCCCAACTTCGCCTGCAGTACCTCTGCCGTCACATGCAACTTGTCCCGCCAAGTCGGTTTCCTTTGCGGACACACTTCAACCAGATCGCCAGTCTCGCATGGCCCCACAACTAGAGGACATCGAGCTTAGTAACGTCGAGTGTCCAGCCCCGACTAAGGGTCAGCCTATCCTAATCCCCTTCACCCCAGAAGAAATTTCGTCCCTCGCCAGACGTTTTGGGAAAACCTTCGTCTTGAAGTTCCAAACATGGTGCCCGACGCTCTCCATTGTTGAAGAGGCCATCGCAGGCTGGAGGATCGCCTCGGCGTATCAGGTGGCACCGCTGGACCCTAAACACTACTTTCTCCACCTCTCTTCAGCAGCAGACTACACAGCCGTGTCGGCTAAGGGCACCACTACCATCGGATCTCACAGAGTTAAAATTGTCAAATGGTCTCCAGATTTCGACATCAAGGTCGACTCGACCATTATATCGGCATGGATCACCCTCCCCAACCTGTCTTTAGTTTGCTTCGCCACAGCGGCTCTCAAAAGGATAGCAAGCTCCTTCGGTTCCCTGGTGGCTGTAGCAGAAGAAACCCGAAACCTCTCCAAAGAAAACTTCGCTAAGGTATTCATTGAACAGGATCTGTCCTCCGACCCCCTAGATCAAATAGAGCTCCTTCTCGAGGACAGAACTCACACTCAGGCGCTGGTATACGATAGCAACATCTTTTTTTGCAAGCACTATCACCTGAGAGGTCACCTCTACAAGAATTGCTACGAAGTGCACCCGAAACTGAGGAAGCAAGTCTTCCGCAAGACACCGCTCAGTAAGCAGCTGATCGTCCAATCCTCTGCACAAAGCATTCCGTATCCTAACTCCCAGAACCAATCTATAGGCACTGTGGCCCCCACAAATCCTGGCATCCCTCTCCATTATTCTAAGGAAATTGTGCCCTACCAATCCCAACCTCCTAAGGAGAAAGCATCACCCACGCCCGAGGTAATCCAACTCCATAACTCCTTCGACATTCTTGCTATTGCAGAAGACACAACCGCAGGGGATGAAGTCCAGAGTTCAGATAACCTTCCAGTAGCAGTGGGCTCAGAGATGTTGGCTAGAGAGGAGCAGGAGTCACCACCCCCGGATCCATCGGTAACGAACCGTCCTCCATCCACAGAGGACATCCTCGCCATATTAGGAGTGGAAACAGCTCACAGAATCTACCTTGCTTCGGAAGCAGGATTCCTCGACCCCACAAAAACCCTCAGCACGATGAGGGAGATCGAGGCAGAGGCCTACATCTCGGGGACCGAATCAGAACAGACTACGTAAGGGCAGTACGAGGCTACCTCAGACCATTCAACATCTTCCTTAAGAGGATCAAGAAGACACAACAACAAAAAGAAAAAACAGATCAAAAAGTACACGGCCATGACTACAAGATCAGCCGCAAAGCAACACAACCCCCCCTTTTCCACCCTTCTCAATGCTTAACATCCTCATGTGGAATGTCTGTGGGCTCGCGAACAAACCAACCATCAATAGACTAACCTGCCTCAAGAAAATCCACCGCATTGACATCCTAATCATCATTGAACCCAAAATCCTAATAAAGAAACTCAAAGCTCTCAAACTCTCGCTCGGGTATCCAGCCGCTGCAGCTGGATGCAAAGACATCTGGATCTTCTTCGACATAAGCATTAATTTTGGCGTCATCCATGACTCCAGACAAGTGCTCTCTTACTGGATTGAGCACCCGGCGCTTTAGAGCCGATCCTTCATATCCGCAGTTCACTGTAGTTGTGACTTTCATGAGAGAAAAGAGCTCTGGGCCACGTTGACGGACACGAACCACCTCCATAGCAATCTTCCATCGTTGTGTGCCGGAGACTTCAACACTATTTCCTCTAGAGAGGAGAAGTCTGGGGGTCGGCCTCCCCGCCAGACGACCATGAATGACTTCAACGACTTTATCTTCAACGCCCACACGACCTCCCTGCCTTTTACAGGAAACGAGTTTACTTGGTACAACATGCAGGAGGGGGAACGGCGGCAGTACTCTCATCTTGACAGAGCTCTGATCAACAACTGCTGGTCAGACATGGGCATCATCTCCAACCTATCCCACCTTAACACAACAGAATCGGATCACTCTCCCTTCTCATAGAGATAAGCAGCAACCCTAATTATATCAAAAAATCATTCCAATTCCAAGACTTCTGGAGCTCCTATCAGCAATTCTGGAACATCGTCACGACCGCATAGGACACTGTCACCGATCCTGACCCCCTGTTTCGTATTGCTGTCAAGCTCAAAGCCACCAAAAGAGCGCTGGTGACTGGAGCAAGAACGCTTTCGATTACATCTTCCAAGAAATTAAGAAGGCGGAGGACGACGTGATCAGAGCAGAGGTCATGTTCGCCTCTAACAGATCGCAGGAGTATCGTGCCATGCTTAACCTCACCAGGGCTATCCTCGAATCCCGACTCAAGGTACAGACTGAATTCTGGAAACAGAAAGCTAGGTTAGCTTGGGATGCAGAGGGAGATAGAAATTTGGCATTCTTCCACTCCTGCGTAAAAGGACGAAGATAAAAACTGAATCTGCATCAAATCTCAGATGACAATGGCCGTATACTGAAAGATCAAAGGAGCATTCAGGAAGCTGCCGCCAACTACTACACAAGATTATTCACCAAAGACCCTATCCTCAAAGACAATGATCTCCTGTCCAAGATTCCTCAAATGATCAGCGAGAGAGAGAATGAACAGCTTTATGCCAACCCGACCGCGGAAGAAGTCAAGGCGGCGGTTTGGGCACTGAATGAGCACAGCGCCCCCGGCCCCGATGATTTCTCCAGGGTTTTCTTTCGCACCTGCTGGGACATTATCGCCACAGATTTTCTAGAAGCGGCCATAGCCTTCTTCCAGGGAGCGAGATACCCAAAATCTATCTCGTGTTCCAACCTAATACTCATCCCCAAGAAAGACAACCCAGAGACTTTCAAAGATTTTTGCCCCATCAACCTTTGTACGTTCACCAACAAAATAATCTCTAAGATCATCGCGATCCGCATGTCCACCCTCCTTCCCAAGATTATCTCAGAAGAGCAAAGTGGCTTTGTCCAAGGGCGCAACATCACAGATAACATCCTCCTAGCATAAGAGATGATCATGTGCATAAAATTCCCTTCCAGGAGAGGTAATGTGGCCATCAAGCTGGACATAGAAAAAGCATACGACCGCCTGGACTGGCAATTTTTGATTTGGGTGCTCAAGGCCTTCGGTTTCTTCGAATCATGGATTGATATCTTCTTCAGATCCATCAACAATTCCTGGTTCTCAACCATCATCAATGGACAAACGGTAGGCTTCTTCAGATCGAGCAGAGGGGTTAAGCAGGGGACCCCCTTTCTGCCACCATCTTCATCGTTGCGGCCGAGGCCCTTAGCAGAAATCTGAACAGCCTAGCCAACACCCCCAGATTCTATCACTTCCACACCACCACTGGTTGGCCCTTGATCACGCACCTGGCTTATGCGGACGATATACTCATCTTCTCGGCAGGGGACATCGGGTCGGTGGAGGAAGTGCATAACATGATTGAGAATTACACTAGATGCTCAGGGCAACGCGTGAACCCCAACAAAAGCATCATCTACACCCACCATAAAGCCGACAGAAACCACTCCACGACCTTCACCATTCTAACCTCCTTCGCCACGGCTTATCCTCCATTCACATACCTTGGATTCCTGCTAGTTTACGGCAAATCCAATGCGGGCATTTTCGATGGCCTAGTTAGGAAGGTCAGAATTAAAATCGAAGGATGGCACAATGCTACTCTCTCCCCGGGGGGTAAGATGATTCTAATCAAGCATGTACTTTTCTCCATCCTAATCTAAACTCTGGCGGTGTGCTCCCCGTCGAAGAAGGTTTTAGCATCCATAGAGTCGCTTCTCTTTAATTTCTTTTGGAGCCACAGCGACGGCAAAGACAAACACCACTGGGCCTGATGGGACACCATGGCCAAACATACTAGTGAAGGCGGTCTGGTTTCAGCAAATTAGCGTACATCATGGCGGCCAGCTCCATGAAGTTGTGGTGAAAGGTTTGCATGGAGAACTCGATCTGGGCTCGTTTCATGAAAGCCAGATACTTCCAACACACTAACCCCACGACCGTGACAGCCAACAGCAGAGCATCAGGGAATTGGTATTGTATTCTCCTTGGCCGCAATATCGCAGAACCTTTGATGGTTTCCGCGGAAGGCACTTTGAGGTGGTCCAGAACGGATAGCGGTAATTTCACTCTTGCTTCCACCAGGATTGCTGCCAGAGGAGTCGGAGAGCATTCCCCTCCCAACGCACCTTACTGGCAGTAACACATTCCCAACAAATGGTCGATCCTCATTTGGAGAGCACAGAGAAGAAAGCTTCCCACCGATTACTCCCTCACTTCCCTCGGTTACAACCTTGCGTCCAAATGCCACTGTTGTTCCTCTGCAAAGGCGGAATCAACAGAACACATATTGCTCTCAGACGATCTCGCCTCTCAGGTTTGGTCCAACTTATCCCGAAGATGCCAACCGAACCAATTCGCAGGGGGCTTCAACGATCTCCTCGCCTACTGGAACATTTCTCACGGGCACCAGATCGTCGCAGCCGCCTGCATATAGATTTTATGGAAGAACATGAACAAGCACAGATATGAAGGTCGTTAACTCAGAGCCTATCAGCTTTTTAAGAGGTTCTCAGACAAATCAGCAAAGTCAGCTCTCGCTGCTCTCACTCTCCGAGCAGTTTTTGGGAGATGTTACATTAACCTAACTTTCGGCACGGTCCAATCTATACTTTTTCCTTCTGTTTGCGCGAGTCACGCTCTTTTGTAAAGGCTTCGGTATTTTGCGCCTGATACTTCTATAAAGTGGGTTTATATTTATATATATATATATATATATATACCTGCCCCCGACTCCTCCGTCGCCTCGTCCCCGCTCCATATGATGCGCCGGCGGGCGGCCCGACGCTCCTCGCGCTTCGTTGCGCGCGCCGTCGCTTCGGGACCCGCACCCGCTCCTGGGGTCCCGCGCCCACCCACCTCATAGGGTCCCGCGCCCACCCACCACTAACCTCGGGTAGCGTGCTTGGCATGCTCCCGCTCTTGGTGTGGTTTGGTTTTTTCGAATTTTTTGAAACTTGCTTTCAAAAATTCGAAAAGCTACTCCTTTTTTTTGAAATTTTTCGTATTTTCAATAGTTGCTTTTCTATATTTTCCACTTTGCCTCCAGGGCTTTTTGTGTTTTAGTCCCTGGTACCTGTATTGCTCATTACTGAGCCACCTTTTTCATTCAATGATATGCACCTTTTCCAAAAAAAAGAAAAAAAAAAGAAAAAGAAAAAAACAAACAAATAAATAAATAAATAATATATATATATATATATATATATATATATATATATATATATATATATATATATATATATATATACATACCTTACCATTATACATATTCATAGACAAAATAAAACATAATTTTAAATAACTGTCACAAAAAAGAAGAAGCCCATTAGCTGAGCCTGCCAACAAACAAAGAAAATAAAATAAAATCAAAGCAGCTGTCGCTACTAGAAATGCAGAAGAAATATAACCACCACATTTTTAATTTAGGGATATTTTGGTCATTTTGTAATTATTATATTATTTATTAATTTATTGAATTCATGTGATGATATGTGGTTTTGTCTGATGTTTGTGTAGTATAAATGGGTTTAACATATCCAACCTTGACTAGAAGTCTAATAATAATAATTAGAATTAATTTGACCTTGTAGGAATTATTTTAGAATAAATTAGTTATTTTAGAATGATTTAAATGAATTTTTAAGTCATTTTCTAGTTAGCCTTTTTAGCCTTTTTGACATGGGCCTTTTAGCAACTCATGGAGTGCTTGGCCCATGTGTAAACCCTAACCCTAACACCCCCCTAGCTTGGCCGGCCACATACATGTGTAAACCCTAACCCTAATACCCCCCTATTTTTTCCTTCTCCAAAAACCCTACTTTGCTCATCCGGAGTCCGTTTATCCCCAAACGAATTCTGTTGCACTCGTAGGATGGAGAGGATCTTGCTGGAGTACTGCTAGCAAGGAGGAGGAGGAGGCATTTTCTCGGGAAGAATCGGCCGACAAAGCGTTCGAGGAATTCCTTTTATTGAGATTCCGACTCTCAATAGGTAAATCCCGATCTACCTTTGCTTCTCCTGAATTTTCTTTATTATTACATCCATATAGTCACCCTTGATCTGTGTATGAAGTTTCATAGGATTTTGGTTTCGTTTGATAGCGGTATCGGACACGTATCGGTCTCACGTTGCACGTGTTCGGCAAAATACCACTTAGAATTGAAAAGTGTTAATTTTCGATTCTTTTTTCACAAAATCCTTCCTTATAGGATTAGTAATAACTTTCATGAAGACGGATCAGAAATCGACACGATTTCGGCATCCGAACGGACACGAACACGCGTACACGAGATCCCGTGCACGCCCTGCTGTATGTGCATCATAACTCGACGCACAGAGCTCCGTCTCACATGAAAATTTACGAGCATATAGGGGAAACCTCTGCCCACACACCCATAAAATTTCACGACATTTTGTTGAGCGAGCACAGAGTTATTCGTCGTACACTGTTCAGCCATTCTGTGCACCCGGCTGAAATTCGGGACTAAAACGTTCTTCGAACGCGCACACAACGCAACGAGGACCGTTCCAAGAGTTAGAACACATAGTCCTATACCTGGACTATCCAAGGGCTCGACCCTGAGTCACGAAGTGGCCCCACGCGCGAGCCACGAGCGGCGTACCGACCGCACGAGCACGCACGCATGCGCACACGCGCGCACAGGCCGCACGCTGTGTGTGGGCCATTGCGTCGCATCGCTGCAACTTCGTGTCATGTCTATATTTCTTAGACCTATCCCGTGACCCTACCTAACCGTGTGTACGAGCTCGTGGCCTCTCGTTGTGCGTATGACGCGCAATCGAGCGAGAACGCTCTCTTCGACACGTTGTATCGGTTTTCTGATACGCACTCCACGGACACGACACAGACATGGTTTTGACTCTGTGAGTGCCCGAGCACGTCACATATGTCGAGACTAATGTGTGTGTCAAGTTTCGTGATTTATTGTGGAGTATTTTGTGATTTGGGTTGATTTGTCAAAAAATGGGTATTTCGGCTTTCAAAATTGAATAGAAAAGGTACATTTTGATTTCTTAACTTTTTAACTTCAATTTCTGAGTTTTCGATTCGTTGATGAGGATTTGGGACTGTAGGGAATGAGTCGTTGGTTTTATTTCCTTTTTATTTATCTATTATGGCTATATATGGGTTTTCTAACTATGTATAGGTATATATACATATAAGTATATATATACTTTAAATATATATCTATATGTATATTTTTATGTTGTAAGTTTTTGGTTGAGATGCTTTGTTCCAGGTCTGGGATTGCTTTTCCTTTTCAAAAACCAACCCTTCCTTCTTTCCATTTGAGTATATACATAGTTGTAAATATATTGGCCTATGTATAATAGTATATATATGTAAGCTATATATATATGGATATATTGCGGTTTTGAGTATAATTTCAGTTGGGGACTGTTGATTCCAGATTTCTGGAGTTTAACAATAGTTCGTACTCCCCTCACAACTATCCTTGCATAAGTTATATATATATGTGCGTATGTACCATCACATAAGGATATATATATCACACAACCAATAATATATATATATATTATATATATATAATATATATATATTATTGGTTGTGTGATATATATATCCTTATGTTATGGTAGGTTTGTGTTTGTGACCATAGGAGTGTTGTGATAATTTAGGGTCGTCATTTAGAGCTTGGTTTGGTCAAATTGGCCGACAAGTTGACCAAGTTGACAAAAGTCAACTTTGGGTCAAACTTGATCCAAATCGACTCAAACAAACTCCAAATGACTTCAAAACTTGAGTATGACCTAAAAATTAGTAAATGGACTAGTTGACACATAGTTGACCAGGTTTGACCAGAGTTGACCAGATTTGACCAAGGTTGACTTTGACCTAGAAGGACTTAGAAGCATGTAGAATTGTATTTTAGCCCTTTCTTACAATATGTTAAACCATGTTGTGACTTGTGGTTACCTTAAATAGGTTTACATCACTCCAGTTCAGCTACACATCCTCATCAGCAACTCGGATTTTCAGGCGAGTACATTCTTTGATAGTTCTTTCATTTACTTGTCAAATTCTATATTTCAGTTGTAGTCAGTTCGATTTGATTCTCGGTTACAAACACGAATTAATATTTTCGAGAATTCATGTATACGACACACATACCTTACTTTTATAACCTTTATTACAAGAACTACTACATGAATCACCTACAAGCACCTTCATGTTCTGGCTAGATTTATTCTCGATTTACGTGTCGTGTTATGGATTCACTCATATTTGTCGGGCGGGGAAATACTTGAGTAGACATGTAAACATTCCTAAATACTCGAACCACCTCCTTATGAATTATACAAGAACGATAGCCGTCCCACACCTGATCAGTGTGTGATGTGCCGGATTACCCTTAGACGTTTACATGTCGATCTCAGTATTTTAAAACACACTGTGAGTTTTATCTAAAGTTTTTTACTAGAATCATCATAAGAACCATTACAAGAATCACCCTACTTGGATCATTGAATGGAATCACACTTGACATATATTGTACCACTGGACTTATATCACATTATTCTAGTTCAGCTAGCTTTTATTTACAGTCTTCATTGACATGATATTCTGTTTTACAGCTTTTACTTTCCTTTTTCTTTTGCTATAGTTTTACATCTTAAACTGTCTCGGATTCCCATGCTTCATCAATAAAATTATTTATAATTGTTTTATAGTTTTCGTCATTTACTTGGATTTACTTGATGAGATGTATTCGTTCCTGTCCTGATTGGACCTGTTGAAAATATTACAGATGTTAGCCCTGAGGATGTTTGCCCTACTCACTATGAATCTGGAGAGGGATTAGCTACCTTTGGCCCTGACTCTTAGGAGTGATCGGGAGACTAGTTTAGTAGACTGTTTTAGATTTCTTTACTGGAACTTGAATTGTAATAATTTGAGAGTTGTCTTATTTTGAGTTGTTTGAGATACTATCATTTAGTAGTCTTTATTGTTTCCTTTTAGTTATAGAATTCTATGTTATCCTATCGTGCTTAGACTGTGATTGAGTTATATTATTTCTGTACTTGTCCTCCGTTCGGAGTTGGGATTTAAGACAAGTACATTATATAATTGCGTGAGTTGGTTTAGATAGTGGCCTAAAACAACATTCTACTCCCGATTCCGTTGCATAGGCTGGACGTCGTTACGCACTTGTACCCTTACACTGGGTGTGGGTCGTGACAAGAAAGAAAATAAGAGATAGATAGGTAAATGAAAGAGAGAGAGAGAGAGAGAGAAAGAGCGAACAGAGACAGAGAGGGTGCGAGAGAGAACGGAGAAAAACTTACAATGGTTTCTCCCAAGCTTGACGAGGCGACCCGCTGAGATCCCAGGAGGGAAGATCGGAGCGCGGGCGGCACTGCGCTGGGACTTTAATGGTAGAAGCTCGGTCGAGGAGATATGATCTGGCCACGAGCGCGACGTTCGATGGCGGATCCAGCGAAAGGACGACAGTGTGGTTTGATGTTTCGGATGGGCAGAGAAGCTACTGCTCTAGCGAGTGGGTGGTCGTTGGCACGCGGAGGTGAGTCAGTGGCTCATGCGGTAGAGGTGGATGTCTCGCCATGCGACTGGAGATCGAGGGGATGAAGCAGATCTGAAGGAGATACAGGCACGGGAGGAGGTCGAGTTCCAGTAAGACACGACACAGATGCCTACTCGAGAGAACGGCGGCTCCGGTTGTGGCTCACGGCGGTTGGGTCATCGATGGAGGTAAGCATGGCTGTGTTTTCTTGGGTCATAGTGGTGTCTATGGCGGTAGGAATAGTGGTTGTTGTGGAGTGTGCGGTGGTGGTGTTGGCGACAGGTGACAGTGAATGACGAGATGGAGTCGGAGAAGTTATGGGTATTGGCCGTAAGGGTGGAGGTCGACTGGGTGTTATGGCATTGGTATTCCTGATGATGGGGCTGGTGGTGATGTCTTGGTGTTGGGTGGTGGCGGTCTAGCGGCTGGCCCCTGATCAAATTAGATTAGGGTTAGGGAATTAGGGGTTGGACATGCGGTGTCGAATGTGGTCCCATATCTTGCGAGACATGGACACAGAGATGTGAGAGTGTCTGGGGTTGTCGAACACAAAGACACAATATAATTGTAATAGAAAATAATGGAAAGAAAATATAAACATGGACACGATACACGGTACGACACGACATGGCACGATGGTGGTGACGACGGCCTATTGGCTATAGTGGGTAATATGGAATTTTTATGGAGAAAGCAAAGGGAAGCTCCCCTTTATATAGGAGATGGGGTTTCCTAATTAGGTAAGGACTAGGATTGGGAATAAACCTTTCCAAGGTTTAAATCAATAAATATCGAATCCAATAAATTCTAGATAATCAAAATCAATCTATAATGATCTAAACGTAATACTAGATATTATTAATATTATTTAAAATATAGTTAACCAAATTTAAATTTAATACTTTGTAACAATAATACTTTAAAATAATTCCTTTGAAATAATACTAAATATTATCAAATAATCCTGGAAGTAAACATAAAATATCTTTTAAAACAACTTTGTCAAATCTATTTTCTTTGCAAAATATCTATAATAGAAAAAAATTAAAAATTTATTTTCTAACTAGAAAACTTAACTAAAATAAATAAAAATTTTAAAACTCGAAAAGTGGGCTTACAATTGCTAATGCGCTTGGACACTTCTTTTCGAAGTAGTGTCTGGAAAATTCGCTGACGCATTCTGACGCGCATAGCCATTGACAAAGTACCTGCATTGAACCTTGCTTGCTGATGCGCATGCTCACTAAAATAGTGCCTGTGCCGAAGCTTGCTTGTTGATGCGCATGGTTACTAAACAGAGCCTGCGCTGAAGCTTGCTTTTCTTTTTACAACTATTTTTTCAGGAATTTTTTGACTTTTTGCTTGCTTCTGTGTAGTTTCTGTGGTTATGTTCTGGTTCGACGAGCTCCTTTTCGTCCTGTCTGTCTGTGCCCTAGGTGTGAACTTTGACGAGGAGGTTGTTAACCCTACTAAAGAAATAATCGCTCGAGATCAACCTCCTAGTCGATTGGCCATGACAGACCTCCAACAGTTTACCTATTTCTAAAGTATGATGGGTCGAGGAAAATACTCGCCCGAAGGTGCCGCTGGTGTTGAGATGCTGAAGCCATAATTCTTTTTTGGAGATAAATTAGTCTCCAAAAATACAAGGATCCCGAATATCATGAAAGACTGGTATTTTGGCAACTACGACCTAAGTCTGTATGTTCTACCGACCAAAGGACAACTTTTACTTTCGATCTTCGCATGTTTGGTCGAGAGGTGACGTGTGGAGGGAGAATTGACCCCAACTTATGGAGGGGTGTTGGAAAGCCACTTCAAACTGGACTCCCTATTTGCCATTAAAACAAGGTTGTTTGAAGTAAACTTTGTATTTAATTACAAACAAAACAAAGTACAATATAGGATTTAGATGTAATCCTAGGAGTACTCTTTTGTATTTATCTGGGAACTGTAGCGATGAAGCGAGTGGTAATTTTTTGACTCCGTAGACGATCTGACGACGATCGCGAACACTCTGAAGGTCTGAGTTGCTCTGGAATGAGCAGTGACTTGAAGAGAATTGGAACTCTTACAAGTGTCCCTGATGCTGAAGTGGTTGAAAAATGTTCAATAAGTGGGACTTCAAGCTTGAAGAGTGGGGCTTGAAATGAAAGAATGATCCTTCTATTTATAGGTAGCAGAATGATATGCTTATGGGCGCATATACGATATGCGCCTAGAGAATTTGCACATAGGGACACCACGTGGCTGATTTTGTTGGGCGCATGGACGATGTATCAGAAAGCTGGAGCTGAATCTGTTTGAACTGTACTGTTAAGCTGCGGAGGAGCTGACACGTAGCAATTGTGGTTAGCACCCATTCATAGACAGAATTGAGTCAATGTTACATGGCACGTGTTTATGGCTCAAAGATCTCGAATTGGTAGGGGATGATCGGTCAGGATGCACCTAGGATCTGGCGCATGAGAAAACTTAGGTCCATGACTTTTAGGAGTCAAAAACAAGTCTGGGCGCATGGCTTTGGAGGTGCATACAGTGCTTTGGGCGCATGGCTGCAGAGGTGCAAGCGTAGTTTTGGGGCATAGATGCGGAGGCGCATACGGGTGATCAGTCGGCCACGTGGCAGGGCAGAGCTGCAATCGACAAAAATAGGTAATGATGAGGCTCAAGTCGACAGCTATCCGTTTTCTACAAAAGCTGTCAACTTCTCAGTCTTCAGGAAGTGTGATGATGACTTTGTCATATAACATTAAATGCTTGATGGGTGACAAGCTTAAGTGGGCGCGTCTATCTGTTCGTCACTAGGCGCATCGGCATGGGGCGCATGATGCTGAGGAGCGCTTCCGTTACATGATGTATCTCCTTTGGTCAGCTTTGTCGAGTCTTTCGAGGCTCGAATTGATGATTTTTGACTTAGCTAAATTTGAGGTGGCAGATTCATCACCATTAATGCCAGTTTATTGTACTGACTTCAGAAAAGTTTCCACTTGACGCATGGGTTTGATTTGCCCTGGCCTATAAATAGCAGCGGTGAGAGAGAGTTTGCTCGTATTTCACACGACTTCTTGACGAAGATGAACTCGACCGATCCTCCTCCTTGGCAAGATATTGTGTTGTTGGTTGTGGATATCCCTATTTGAAGAAACTTTGATAATGAACTCCTTCAGAAGACTGAGATGCGCCGAACGAGCTATGGTTATAAAAACTTATGTTCGAACCTCTTGTCAGCAGTGTTCTTCTACAAGATAGCGTTGGGTGCCCGTTGCATCCAAAGATCGGGGTCGTCGTGCCCCGACTTTCGTTATGCTGGAAGAGCCACCGGGTTCGGGGATTGCCAACCCACATTCTGCTCAATAAGTGCTTCATTAGCTGAAGCACTCGTGTGTTTGATGAGGAAGTGATTTGCTCTGATGATGAGGAGTGATGCGCCTACGCTGAGACGTCAGAATGATGCGCCTAGCCAAGACGTCAAAGTGATGAGCCTATCTGTAGTTTAGGCTTTTTCTTTGTAGTAGACCTTTATTGTAATAAAGAGTTTGGACTTGTAATAGACTTTTTATATGGAATAAAAAAATCAATCTTCATGTTCCTCTTCTACTTGCTGTCTTCTGAATGATGTGCCAACATTCTGTCTTTGAATTCTTTGGCGCATGATGTGTTGGGGCGCATGGCATTTTAGGACGCATAGTAGTTTTGACCTTTATATGGGCATAAAATTTCATGCTTCTACACTCCCGCTCTAGGAAGAAAGATGCTTTTATATATGTTCATGATGGACAATCTTACTCTTTGAGGGTATTGCGCCCGTGGCACCATCTTAACAATTTGAGGCTAGACATTTATCATTTTGGGGCTTCCCTTTTCGCCAACTAGCTTCTTGCGACGGAGCTCTCGTATCCAAAGGGACCTTTCGGGACGAAGGTTGGGTCTATCCTGAATCTAAGTAGCACAACTTGACCTTTTGGATATTAGCCAAGTACAGGACTGAACTGAAACAGATTGGTCTGTACTATGCGTTCAGAGCTACTGAGTATGGGATAAAAATCAATCAGCACTTGTTTCTGACTCTAGTGGAGCTATACAACTACCATATCGGGACGTTCAATACTCCTTGTAAAAGCTTAAAAATGAATGGGCTCCACTCACAAGAAGGCGCCAGCATCAAGTGGCGCTTAGACGCTGACTTGCACGAGACTCAAGTTGCGCCCACATCAAGGTGCACGGGTCCCCCATGGCAAGCTTCCTCGAGAAGTTGTAACGGTTGCCATCATTACTGACAGCACAATAGTCAAAGAATATCTCTTCGAATCCAGAGCAACGCGGCACTCGAGAAGATTTTTTCAATATTAAATGCTGGCGGCTAGCTCGTGCAAGCTATCGAAGGGTGCAAAAAAATTTTACAGCACAGAAGATTGAGTTAGAGGCGGCAGTTATCAAGTTGCGCCGGCACAACCTGGCTAGTTGGCGCAACCTGATTAATTTTTTGTCCAAAAGCTAGATGATGTGGTACGCATGCCACTAATTTCGAAGAACATGTCCACTACATTGCCCACAACCACGCATATCTCACTGACAGGATGCCACGCATTACCAGCTATTAAAGTAACCGTTCGTGCAACTGGACAGGGGCGCGCAACACAGAGTGCGCGCAACTCAGAAAATAGTTATTTCAGAACTCTATAAATAGAGTTTCAAATCAGTTCTAAAGGCATCACTAATGATCATAATCTCCAGCTAAAGTGCTGTTGCATTCTCCAAAGGCTTGTGTCTTCAATATCACATCGTCCAAATAATAAAGTGATCGTCTTCTGATCAGATTCCTATAATTGTACTTCTCCAAAAATCATTGTACTCTTTACTTTCTTTCTTTCTTAGTTTGTAGAAATCAATCTTTTGTTTTTGTAAACAAAATGACGAATCGACTGGGGACGACTTTCTCCTCCGACGAGAAAGTGATAACTCAATGTGATACCGCGTCGATCGGCATGACGCAGAAGACCTTGCTCTTGGAAGTCGACCAAACAGCCTACGAAGTCATGATTAGTGCTGGGGGTGCTGGGCGCTCTACTGTGGGTGCCAAGAATAAGTCATGTGCCATATGGACTCCCAAGTCCTCAACAACACCAATCACTACTTCTGTGCAACCTGTGCCAGTTGTCTCTTTGGCACAAAACAAAAGGGAATGCCCTTTGGCTAATCCCTCTTCTTCTCTAGTTCTGAACTTAGAGAACAGCCTATCTAGTAAGGCTACTAATCAGAACAAAGGAAAGCACCCTTTGGCCTTTTCTCATTCTGTGCAAGCTGTTCCTATTTCTGCCCTAGCGCAAAACAAGGAGAAATACTTTTTAGCTAATCCCTCTTCCTCCCCAAGTCAGAAACTTGCTAAGAATACTCCTATTTCTGCCCTGGCACAGAACAAATGAAAGCGTCCTTTGGCTTTTTGTATTCTTCCCTGGTCCTTAACTCGACGGAAAACACTTCTGGTTGCGTCCTTACACCAATCAATACAAAAGCTCTTTTGAGCAGAAACTCTACTCATCCTGACATAGATTATCAAATCTTTGGCAAGAGAGTAAGTTTTATTCAGAATGAACTTTCTGCTACCCAGTTGTGCCATGCTAAGCACACAGGAACAGGGTGTGCAGCACAAAAAGGCATTCTACCTACTCCTAAGAATTCAAGTCCAGATTTGCTAACCCTGCGCATATCAAGATCCAAACAAGACAAGCTACTGGTGTCTCAAACAGTCACACAAGTGGCGCACCTACCTGACTTGTGCGTCTATCTCAATAGGCGCCAGTCAAGATCAATTTTTGCAAGGCATAAACAGCCTGCGCTCGCAGCCAACTTGTGCCAGAGGATGACCTCTACAGTCAAAAATCCTCTTACATATGCCAATCAGCTCAGCAGCTCCTTGTACACTCAGGGTACAGGATACGTCAAGAACCGAAATCATGTTCCCAATGTCATCAAGGAATATATCCCTTCAACTTCTTCTCGTCATGTCGTTGTAACCGATCTCTGTGAACTTCTTGTATAGAAGCAGAAGATTATAAGGCCATCTCATCCACTTGTAGCTCCACAACAAGAACATCACTGTAATCATTACCATGAGCTAGTTATCAAATATTGCTGCCAATCAGCTAAGCGGTCTGTCTTCAATCATTTGAACTATACTCAGACTCCTGAACCAGTAATAGTAGACGAAGATGAATTATTGTACGCTTCTGTCAACATGATATCCTGAAGCACTGGGGGTGGAAAGCGTCCGAGACACAACGTATCCCACAATCCCAGTCAATAATACTTGGATCGGATTTATGATTTCGGTGAAGGGGTCTACCGACACACTAGATCAAGAAGTCGAGATACAATCGGTCAAAAGAATCTTCCTTTTGATTGAGATACAATCGGTCAAAGGAATCTTCCTTCTGATCGAAAATAATCGGTCAAAGAAATCTTTCTTTTGACCATGAATCAATCGGTCAAAGGAATCTTCCTGACTCTGACTAAGATTCTTTCAGTCAAAAGAAGTGACAACATATGTCACTAATGAGGAATAAAATGTATCTAGTGAAAGTTCTGAGCGGACCATCTTTTCCTGGGGGTAGTTCCTTGTATGACTTGGATGCCGATAGTGAAAGTGCTGAGGGGACCATCTTTTTTACCAATTCCTCTTCAGTGGCCAGAGACATGACAACATACGTCACTAATGAGGAACAAGACGTATCTAGCTCTAACAGTCAAGAGCAGAGAACTGCTGTATTGGAGGCCAGTTTGAAAAGCTTGGCTGAAATAATGATAAGCATGCATGTTGTAATCATGGCACAACACACGGTTCCACCGGTTGCAAATCCGATTCCAACCCAAGAACCTATAATGACATCTGCTCCTGTCGATATTGATCTGGGGGTACAGTCTCCTCATACTACTTCAGTACCAGTCCAGGCTACTCCAAGTCAGTTTGGTGCTGGGGGTGGAGCATATCATACAGTCCCTCCTCCCAACACACCAAATCAGTCCACTGTTCCACAACCAATGGAAGATGCTAACGAGACCGTTAAACTCTTGTATACGCAGTTTGAAGACTTTAAACAGAAAGACGACCTACAGAAGCTTGGGATTAAACAACCTTATCCCATAGAGTAGAAGGAATTTTAATTTCCACCCAAATACAAACCTCCTACCATTATATTGTTTGATGGCAGTACATCCCCAAGCCAGTACCTCAACTACTTTAAGGTAATGACTGATCAACTTCAGCCAAACGATGCTCTACTTACTAGACTATTCGTAAGATGCTTAGCTGGTACAGCTTACGACTGGTACTGCAGTTTGCCAGACGGTTGCATAACCTCCTTTTTGGATTCAAACAAATGTTCCTGGAATGATTTTATGAGGGAACAAATGACATGACTATGTCAGCCCTCATCAAAATCAAACAGCGACATAATGAAACTACTGAACGTTTCATTGAATGATTCTATCGTGAGGCACTCAAAATGCCTCTGGAAACTCCAGATGTTCTGACTATAGGCACATACAAATCAAACTTTTTGCCTATAATCAGTATGTGGACTGGCTCTACACAGTTTCAGGATTGGCCTTCCTTTATAGTAAATGCCAAGGCAGTAGAAAAAAGTGCTGACAAGTTCAAACAATTAGGCATTCAGATGCCTAATCTTGACAGAGATGAACATGCAGCGTCCAACAGCGGTGGCCATCAGAATAACCGCAAAGGCAAAGAGACTTTGGCTATCAATAATAAAGGCAAAGAAGCTCTAGTCGTCAACATAGGTCATTCAACACCTACTCCAACGACACCACCACAAAGGGTACCACATCCGAGAGAAGAATACACCTTCGACGAGGATGATGTCATAAGCATCTATGATTGTTTAATCCAGAACAATAAACTTCAGCTGTCGGACGCAAAGCGGCCAGAGAAAATAGGTAAAACTGATCATCCTAAATATTGTGTGTATCACAGGTTTATTGGACAACCGACTCAAGCATGCTATGTGCTCAAATGGAAGATCCAAGAGATGATCAAATCCGACACAATCACTCTTCAGTATGACGAGAAGACCGTAACTGCTAACGTCATTTCTCTACAATTTGGCGATTTTCCTGCTCAACTTGTGTAAGATGGAGTCATATCCATCCCGAAAGCTACTCTGGAGATTGTCAATCTCCTACCTGCACAAACTGATGGTCTTGCTCTTTGTCAACCGACAAAGAAGAGATTATGTGGATCCATCCTGATTTAGTGGCTGACTTTGAAACACCTTCTTCATCCACAAAGTTCAAGAAAGCAGCCAAATATAAGTCATGTCATATGACTTCATTGGGTGAACATTGTCTTTCACCTATAACTGCTACCTTCACCTCGGCGGCTGATTCTTCTTCTTCTTCTGAGACAACGCTGCCAAAGCTAGAGGCCAATTACCATCCAGCATTCCATCCATATTGTTAACAATCCTACAAACTCATGACGAAGATGGGATATGATCGACAAAAGGCTCCTGACCTGAATCATAGAAAATAATCTCTTGTACCTCTTTCTCTATGCCTTTCACATAACCAATTTCATATTGGTTTGAGTTTCTGGACAGACTCTTCATCTTGTCAAAGGAAGTCTTCCAAAAGCAAGATCCAGACAAAGAGTTGCATTATGGTGTCCTTCGAATCTGTTTTCGAAGAAGAAGCCTTAACTGGTACCAGGTCTGGAAGACTTTACCTGAGGGACTATTCAGAAGGTCAAGATAGCCCTGCTCCAGCTCCGGAGGCTCCTTCAATATCATCTTCTCCTGCTGTTAAAGTTCCATCGGCTTCATCACCTCCAGTGGAACCAACTTCTCACAAACTGACGGCGTCCGACAAAAGAAAACAGCTTGTCCGTTTCGATAAAGTATTAAAGAAGACTCCACCTTTAGACTTGAGAAGCATTATACCTTTGATATATTAGCTCAACTGGCTAATACTCCAGCAAGTTTATCAATCTTTAAACTCATGCGTCTCTCAAAGGAATACCGGAAAATATTGAGTGAAGCTTTGATGCAAGCCGACACTTGTCTGACACTCCTTAAGAAGCCAGACGAGGAGCCTGTGACCTGCTTTCATTGTCATACTGATGCCCAACATCACCTTTACACAAAATGATATGTTGTTGGAAGACAATCGACATGATCGGCCTCCCTATTTTACGGGATATGTCGATACAATGAAGGTTGACTGCATCCTGATCGATCCTGGGCCTGCACTCAGTATCATGCCAAAGACTCTACTAGATGCTCTGAAGATCCCTGTGCATAATCTTTCCACAACTATCACGACAATCCTGGGATTTAATTCCGGTAGAAGTGAATCCCGGGGAAGATTTGCCTGAAAGTATAAATCGGTAATCGCCGTATAAAGTCACCTTCTATGTGATCGACAATCATGGCTCCTATAATGCCTTGCTGGGAAGACCATTTCTGCATGAGCATAATATCGTGCCATCAACTCTTCATCAATGCTTCAAGTATGTGGATGTCAACGGAGAAGTCCAAAAGGAGGTGGCTGATCTTAATCCCTTTCGGGGTATCGAAGCATATTGTACTGATTTCCGAATGTACAAGGAGGAATTCATGAAAGTTATGATGGCTATAGATACTGAGGAAGATCAGAGGGACACCCCAGATGATGTCCTTGTGATTCCGGTCAAGGGACGTACTTCTCGTCCTTCGTCCTCTCAGACGTTGACCATTCATTTTTATTATCATACTAAACATCCTCCTGCTGAAAAAATGGAACAGAGGGAGCTCACCTCTTCCGAGCCTCTTATTATCGACCTTCGTCGTAACAAGCCTTCTTTTTTTTCCTTCTCCTTCTCTGGTTATCAACCTTACCAAGCTTTCTGCTAAGGCCAATAACCCTGTTGTAAATGATGATGTACAAATCAATAAAGTAGCATCTCCTTTACCGTATATTGATGTCTTTTATTATACTCGATGTTACTTAGAAATGCTAGATAACTTTGAACCACTTACAATAAGAGCAGTTCGACCTGTCCAAGACGAAGTATTGCTCGAACCAGTGCAAGACTCCTTCTTCTTAGTTCCTTCCAAGAAGAAAGATGAACTTTCTATACTTTTTAGTAAAGGAACAGAGCAAAATACTACGCCCGATAGCGAGGAAAAAAATGACGATAACGGAAGGCTCCAACTACATCGTTATAGTCAACAATCAAAAGGTATCATTTAAAAGATGGGCTATAATTTTAAAGTTGGTCTCAATGGTGGTAAGGGAAGGCGAACTCCTATTCGTATCCCTACTCTAAAAGGAAAGTCACTGCAATATTATGGCAAAACGAAGCGTGGATTGGGTTATACTTCGCCGATTCTGACCCCAGAAGCCTCCATATTCGATAAAGAGGAGCGATCTAACTCTTCTGATTCTGTTTCATGGGATTCTGATACCAGTGTAGGGCACATCCAACGGGTAACACTATCTTCTAATATGGTGTCTGCTGAATTCTCAAAAGACGATGATGAATTTATTGAAGCTCCTGAAGCAGATCCTTGGGCACAAAGGATGGACACTCAATGGGAACTTCGCTTTGAAAAATGAGAACCCCTATTGAATATCAATTAATTCAGATTGATGTTGGAGAAGAAGGCTCGCCAAGACATCATCATCAGCAAAAGCCTTCCAGAAGCAGACAAGCAAGAATTAATTCAGCTTATTCGAGAATACATTGACGTCTTCGCCTGGAGTTATGAGGATATGCCAGGACTGGATCCTTACATAGCTACCCACAGGCTCAACATCTTGCCCAATGCAAGGTCGGTCAAACAACAACAACGTCGATTCCAACCTGACATGATGGATTCCAAAGAAACTGAAGTCAAAATGCTTATCTCTTGTGGTTTTGTCAGAGAAGAGCAACATCCTGACTGGGTTGCCAATGTTGTCCCAATTATGAAGAAAACAGGGAAGGTCAGAGTCTGCATTGACTTTAGAGATCTCAACATGCTTGTCCCAAGGATGAGTTTTCTCTTCCAATCACTGATGTCATGATCGACAATATTTCCAGATTCGAACGAATGTCTTTTATGGATGGATTCTCATTATACAATCAAATCAAGATGCATCCAGAAGATGTGAAACATACATCTTTTCGTACTCCTCTAGGAGTCTATTGCTACACTGTCATCTATTTGGTATTAAAAACGTTGGTGCAACTTATTAGCTGGCTATGAGTACTATCTTCCATGATCATTTACGGAAGACTGTTGAATGCTATGTTGTAAACCCCCAGAATTTGCAAAGGATTTATTTATTTATTTGCTAAAATAATTATCATAGTCATCCTTTCCTTGTTTAATTTTTAATTATTTAGTTAACTGCCTAGTTAGTTTAGTTTTGAAAAGATTGATAATATTAATATGTGTTTATAAAATAAAACTAGTAGACGTACGTGCCTCCCCAATTAGTAGGACTCTACTAAGTGGTTGTTTATATAAATAATAATAATAATTAATATTGTTGCTATTATTATTGTTATTACTATTATCTTATTATCATTAATTTTTATTTTTAGTATTCTTGAATAATTGATTAAACTTATTAGTAGGTGATTTATATATGTGAATTTTTTTTCCTAAAACTAGGAAAAGTGCCAACAAGATTTTCTGTTAATTTATTATGATTTTAAATTATTTTTACAGATTTTATTGTTTAATCTACTAAGTTTTTATAGGTTTGTAAAAATAAAGGTGCAAAAATATACTAATAAGTTTTAAGAAAATATTTTAGATTTTTAAGAAATTATTTTAAATTTTTATAAGAATTTTCTTGGTATTTTTTGATTAAGGATAAATGTATTCTTACTTAGTAAAGAAAAAAAAGTAAAAAGGGCCAACACAGTGTACTGTTCCTCAAGTGAGGAACAGTACTTTTTAGAACGCGAACACCCCCTTCTGTTTTTCCTTTATGCAAACAGATTTCATTTGGATCAAATCAAATCCATACAAAAATAAAATAACTAAATCCAAATACCAAACCCTTCCCCATCCTAATCTCTCTAAGACTAGATAATCTAGATTCAAGTCGAAATTTAAATTCAAAATCAAGGATTAATCTAGCAATCGATATCTATACTATCGGGAAGTATACACCTAAGAGAAACGAAGCAAAACCTAGCATAAACCGCTCGTGATCGCACGGAAGGCTGCCTCCACGTCTGACGAACCTTCGCGTACCACACAGACCTCCTGCGCTGCGTCATCGATCGCCGGAGCACCGCCGCGCTCGCCACGAGTCGACAGAAATAGAGGAATACTTTGTTTCGACACTGCGAGGTAAGCCCCTTTCCGAATCAATTTCTTCAAACATGGTAATTGTTCTTCGATTATGTGAGTTGCGTCCTAGAGCCTGCCTGACCCTCTAGACGACTCACGAAATAGTACCCCGTAGCACCAACCCCTCGAGTCAAAATTTTGGCTCGAAAACTCAGGAAAAACCTATTTTCCTAACAGTTGGAATCAGTCCAACCACCCTGGTTGGCAATCATATTCTGATCAACCTTGTATTAAATTTTCAAAACTTTTTGAACATTATTTTAGACCAGTTATGGGACAATAATAATCTTCAGTTCCCACACGTCCACGAAGTTGATATGAACCTTTCGGTTCGTGGCCACCAGTACGTATAAGCCATTCGAAAGGAGGGTTGTTCGTAAAACTGCATTCACTTAGATTGGTTAGGCTACCTTATCCGTTAGGTATGAGTACTTTTGGTTTGAGTACTTATATCTGACCATGGCTTGGAATAGTAACTTGTCGTGGACTAGTTTAACACATCTTGTCCTTATTTGGTTGTAGGTGTGGTTCACTGCTCCGATGAGAAGGTACTAAACCCTGTTGTGGTCTGGATACTATATATTGGATTCATGACTTGGGAAAATATCTCATCATGGATTAGGGTGCCATCTCCTGTCCTTTTTTGGTTGGACGGATGGTACACTAATTTAAAGGTGGTATATTGGACCATGATATGATCAGATTTGACTTATTATTATTGAGCAGTTTATATTCAGTTTATATGGCATGTTCTTTTTGTATTTTGTTGTGTCCCTCTAAGGACCTGGTGATCTTTCCTGGTATAGATGTGCAGGACTTTCTGCAGAAGTATGGCTCCGGTCCAGACTCATCCTTCACGTTCGAGCAAGTCGTACCTTCTGATCACAGTTGCCCCTATTGGGTTGAGGAGCCTATTTAGTCATCTTTTCCTTATTTTGTTTATCGTGGAGGTTGGACTCTATTTCCTTTCAGTTTATTCTATTATCGGTAGTGGATTTGTCTCCGTTCGGCCAACAACTACATTTTGACATTTACTTTGATTCATGAGATATCATTTTCTTTATATTCTATTGTGGATGAGATCTAGCTTTTACCTGTGACTGTCTGTTATTTATTCATAATACAACTTATGTGTGTATTAGAGATTTCTATATATTGGAGTATATCTCATATACATGCAGCTGGCATGCTACGTTCCTAGTCCTACGTATTTTGGGACCGGAGCATTGCATATTTTTGTGGTGGCCCATGCTGGTCAGATAAATTGTTTGGTTACTTTTCCGTGCCAAGCAATCCTGTGTATAGGATTAGAAGTTTAGGATCTCATCCACATACATGACAGTTTTTCTTTCTTTCACTTCGAACTCATCACTGACTATCTTGATTTGTTTCTTGCTTAAAATATTCTTCCGTATATCCTTATCCCACTTTCGTGCGTACTTGGTAAACATGTTCCACCGTTAATCAGACTACTAGTTCAACTCTTAAAAGTTGGGTGGAAAGCCTCACAACCTAACTTCCTTTGACTTTAACCAAAGCCTTAGACAAGAAGACAGTAGGCCGACTATATAAGCACGAACACCGGACATGTCTTAGACTATTACCTTTTTCTTCCATCATTATCTTGCGTACTTATATTTTACCATCTTGACCAATACTACTAGTATAGACTAGTTGTTAGCCCAATGATTATATCATGTTTTTGAATATGGCTAATCAATTAAGTTTAACATATCGACGTCACTAATATTCATGTAATCACTATTATGTTACTACTTAAACTTAGCATTGTCCTAATGTTAGCATTGTCCTAAATATTCTATATCATATTGCTATGCTTGTATCATGTTGTTTTGTTTGCCTAACATGTATTTGTAGACATGCTATAAGCATGATCAAATATGATCAAACCAGGACATATGCAATGGGCCAAAGACGGCGTCATACAAGAAGATTTCTCTGAACCGCCCAACGACCTATCCGGGGCCTCGCATCGGGGGTTCCGCTGCCCGGTCAGCGGACAGGGGTCGAGGGGGCAGCGCCCCCCGTCAGGGGTTCGAGGGCGAAGCCGCCGAAAGGTATTCAGATTTTCAGATCAGTTTATCTTTGGACGATTGCCGTCAAGGAAAAATGCGTCTTCTATGTCAGGAGAAAGACGTCATCAAAAGGGCTATTAGTTTTCATATTTATTCTGTATTTTTCTTTTTATTTGAGTCTAGGAAAAATGTGAGATTGATCGGATCGGTACTGGCTTAGGTTTTTCTCAGTCCACAAACAAAAATAAGCCTACCTACGTATCCCAAAAATCCACAATTCCAAAAGGCCCAAAACCTATGCAAATTTGGTTTATTCCTTACTGTTCTGAACCAGCAGAACTCTGACAGAACTCTGACCGAGTTCGGTCCGAGTTCGGTCCGAGTTCGGTCCGAGTTCGGCCCGAGTTCGGTCTGGGTTATTTGAATTTCAGTTCCCACCAAATCTGCATGCAACGTTCGTATGCGAAATCCTAGCATCCGAACTCTGCCCGAACTCTGCCCGAGTTCGGTTCCCCAAAAACACTATAAATAGAGTTGAGATTACCATTCATTTCAACAATCCAATTTTATCTCTTCTCTTCTCTATCTAAAGTGTTCTGAGCTTTTACTTTCATATCTAAGCCTTTACGACTCTTAGCCAAGCCAGTACAGTTTCTGTTTAATCTAGAGTTTGGTGTTGAAGAGTTGTATCGGAGGTTGTATTCAGAAAACGTTCCAGTTTTCCAATTGCCTTCTGGAGTCGGTCGTGCGCTCGTCACCAAGCACGGTGTTGTGGAGCTGGTCGTGCGCTCGTCATCAAGCACGGTGTCGTGAAGTCGGTCGTGCACTTGTCACCAAGCACGGTGTTGTAAGAGTTGCAAGCACTCAGTTAAAGCTTGTGCCATAGTGGATTAACATCGAGCAAGAGTACTCGAGACTGGATTAGTCCTCTCAGAGGGATACCAGTATACATCGCTGTGTCACTGAGTTTGAATTCTTGACTCTTACTTTACTGTATTTATTTACTGTCTCCTATTTACTGCCATAGTATATAATTGCTTAATAATTTTTAATTGGTGATTATTTTTCCGCTGCACACGCACACACTCTATTCACCCCCCCTCTAGAGGTGCTCAACGGTCCTACAATTGGTATCAGAGCAGGTTCTTCAACTAGAGAGCAGGTACTGCAACTAGAGCAAGGACTCTATTATTTGGCTTGACATCCTTGGAGCAGATCCTCATTACCAGAGCGGGTTATACAGGTAAAGCGAGGTAATATTGTTATTATATAATTACTGTTACATAGATAACAGTATCACATATGGCAAGTATGTACTTCACAACTGAAGAGCAATCCTCAAATAGACTCCCACTATTTGATGGAACAAACTATAGCTATTGGAAGACACAGATGAGCTTCTACTTGAAGTCTCTGGATTTTGACTTATGGTCAATTGTTGTAAATGGCTACAAGAAGCCTACTATCACTTCTATTCTCACATCCTCTATTATTAACAAGCCTTATCATAGTTACACAGAGGAAGAGAAGAAGTTAGCTAGCCTTGATGCAAAAGCAAAGCATGCTTTCTATTGTGCTGTAGACTTCAATGTATTCAATCTCATTACTACTTGCACAACATCTCATAAAATTTGGAAACTTCTTGAAGCTACTTATGAGTGCAGGTACGAAAGTAGTGCTAGCGACTCCAGAGAGGAGGATAGTCTTCATAATGATTCAAATGTATGCATGATGGCATCGAGATTTAAGGTTCAACACAATCCTATATATGAAAAAGAGCTTGTATGTGACAACCACAAGAAGATAGGCCACATCCAAGAAGATTGTACTACTGCTAGAAAGGAGAGTCACTACGAACGATCAAAAGAAGAAAGATCATCATCTCACAAGTACGCTACCACGAGCATATGGTACGAAAGTAATGCAAGCAAATCTGAAGAAGAAGAAGAGAGACCTCATCATACTACAAATATATGCTCAATGGCATTATCCAACGAGGTACAAGATAACTCTATTTTTGCAGAGAGTGAATTTTCTTATGATGACCTATCTGATGCTTTCAGTGATCTATTAAAAGAACACGATAAAGTATTAGATAAGTATAAGCAAGCTAAAAAGGATATTCTCTGCTATAAGCTTGAGAATGAAAAGCTGACTTGCTTATTGAATGATGCAAGAAACACTTCTACTTCTGATAATTCTACTGAGATTTCCACACTTGAGTTTAGATTGCATGAAGCACTTGAATGCATTAAGAAAAGCTCTCAAGAAAATGCTAAACTTAAGGAGGAATTAGAATCAGAACAGAAGAAGTATTCTATTGCTTTATATAGAATTGATGCTCTTTCTGCTAAATATGATGAGATCTGTGCTAGCTCTAAAAAGTTAGAGATTAGACTGGGAAAGCAGGTAGTACAACCTACGACTCAGTCTAACACAAGACACTTAGCACATCACAAAGTCACACACGTCAAATCTTTTACAAAGGAAGCAAGTAAAGCTAAAGCTTCACACAACCATGCTTTCTATTACAAGTATCCACGCACATCATATCACACCACTTCACATTCTCATACTGCTGCACATAGCCCTAATGTTAATACTTTTTGTCATTATTGCGGCATGAATGGACATGTTTCTCATTATTGTCAGATTAGAAAACTTGTTGATATGAACTTGTGCAAATGGGTTCCCAAAGCTAACAAATATGGATCCAAGTTTTGGATACCAAAGTCTTCACCTAATATTTCAGGTGGAGCTACTTATGATGAACCATAGAACCATGGAGTATGTTGGTGATTGCAAAGCTACAATGGTCATCTTCCAAGCAACTGCACCAACATAAGTGTGGTCACTAGAACCACTTCGGTAACATGCTTCCTAAATAGTTTTTAATATCTAGCATGTTCTTATTAATGTCTTGCTATTAGCTCTCATTGATATCTTTTAAATTGTTTATCATTTATGTGAGTTATAATCCTTGCCTGACTAGCTGTTTAGCTTAAATAATTAGTTCACACTAAATAGTCGTTTACTCACTTTCCATTAGTGTGACACATTTATCTATGTATGCTCTTTATTTTAGTTTTATACTTGAAGCATGCATAGGAGCTTAATTTTGTTTTTGGTGAATATGCTTTTTGACTCTTTGCCTTTAATATTTTTAATGGTCACTTCTTATCGATTTGTCTTTAACATGTCGCATTTACTTTGATCGGTATTTTGTGAGTATGTATGTTTAGCACAAGTCTTCTATTTACTTGAAAAATATATACATATATTTTTATGTTAACCTTGTGCTTACATAATATATTCATTATTGATTCTTACATCTTATTTTGAGTAACTTCTTATGAATCAATTACTTCTTTACCCAATAAAGCATATTTATACATGTTCTTGATCTTGTGATATTTTTTTTTAAAATGCTTATTAAGGATACATGAATAATTTATTGTCATTCATATATTGCTCACACGTTTCTTATATTGTATAAATATCTTTATGGAGATATATGAGTTTAGTTCAAGTTCTATATTATATTATTTTGAAAAGTAGTTTCAAACTTGTGCCTATTTCATATGTAAGCTAATTTTTTTTACAAATTCATGTACTTCTCTTTATTAGCTTCTTCCTCAAAGCCTCTTTTTAAATGATGTATGTTTTTTTTTGGCTTTTTGGTTGACATTTTTGATACATGATATTTTTAATATCTAGATCTTGATAAACCATTCCTTGGGTATTTACTTTGAGGAATTTTGGATTTTGACGATGTTCGATGATACTGCATATATTCCTTTGAATCTAAGTTCTTAAGAGTAGAAATCATTTTGGGAACAAGCCGAAAGGGTCCTTCTGTCATACATGTGTAAATAGCCTGAAGCGACACGGTGTACTAGTCTTCGGACTACCGCTAGCTGGGAACTGGCCCCTATAGCTAACCCAAAGTGATCAATACTTTAGAGACTTAAGATTTATTATGGTGTACTTGCAATTTTCATCTAGTTCTGGATCCAAGGTACTGAACCCAGTCCTCTAGGTTCCAGAATACATCAACGTATCTAGGTCTTACTTTTTGATTTACAAATATTTTATATTTTATTGTTACCCAATAACTTTGTAGCACATATGGATTAATGTAATTGATACATCTTATGTTGTATGCTACATTGTTCTAAGATTTTTTTAATTCCATAGAATATAATTTATTTCATATTGCACTAATTCTTTTTAAATCCTCGATTATTAAAGAAGAGATTTATTTTGGGTACAAGCCTACAAAAGGTCTGTCTGTCACCACGACTACGGTCGAAGCGAAGCGGTACTTAAGTGTTCCCCGGTGAACCTCCGTTAGCTGGGACAGTACCTCTACAGCTAACCCAAGATTGATCAACGCTTTATAAACTAAAGATTTATTGAGATCTAGTTGCAATTATTATCTGATGGATTTTGAATTTTAGATTTGATGGATAATATCCTCTCTTTATATTTTTCACAAAAGGTAGCATATGTTGATCTATCTTGTCGAATGTGAGATTCTATAGCATAGATTAATTTATGTCATCTTTTGACTTATACGATTATTAATCATGCTAATTTGAAATATCTTTTGATTATTTCATTTTTAAATGTTCATTTAATGGATATTTCTTCTTTTGTCTAAAGATGACTGTTTTTCGTTTTGTGACTCATTGAATATTATGGTATTGTGATTTCATTCTTAGCTTGTGTAATATTCATAATATTCATGATTTTCAGCTTTATATTATTATCTTCGTATTCAAGTTACTTACTGTCTACAACAGTAATTCTTTGCAGGGGAGAAGTCATGCATATTGAATCTCTCTCTCAAAGCATTTCTTTTCTTTAAACCTTACGGTTGTCAGGTGGACACCGTGCTAAGACTTCAAAAGGGAAGAAATGAACTTTGATAAGAAGACCTAATATTTTTGAATTAGTTTCCTACTTCCGAAAATAGGTCTCTGAATTTTATTTTAAAATTTTATCTATACTATTTTTGGATATAGCCATGTAAAGGTGGAGTAGTTAATTGTTTCAAGTCAATTATTCCCTTGACATGCCATACACATTTCTTTGAACATATATCTAGTTATGTTTATTTGTTCAAATGGATTTATTTATGATTTATGGATTCATTTATTGAAATTGTTTCTGTGATTCGAATCGCCAGCTTTCAGTCTGAGGACTAAATGGACGCATTCGAACATTTACTACGACAGTTTTTCATAATAAATTCCATATTTTTAAGAAAAAGTCTTTTGATTCTTTTTGATTTATTGAATCTGTCCGGTAATCAAATGTTATTATTAAAGACAGTTTTCAAAATCTTTTAATGTCTTGATTTTTTTTATATATATATTGGAGATATATTTAGTTTCTTCATCTTTAAGCGTTTATTTATTGGATATTTCTTTTTCTTGCCTAAAGATGATATTTGTTTTGAGTTTGAAATTTTATATGCTTTTGATCAAAGGAAAGAAAAGATGCATATCTTGGATATTCCTTAGATCATGTAAATTATTATTTTTTAACTATATACACATATTTTAAGGGGGAGCAAATTAATTGTTTCAATTATTTTATGCCCTTAATATGTGGTATACCTAGTTCATCATGGACATATATTCTTTTACTTAAAATATTTTGTTGAGTTGTTCATGATAATTGGATTTGTATTGAGGTTATGAGAGAATATATTTAATATTTATTTTTTAACTCTCTCATTTTTTTTTTGTTTCTAAAAGTTATCATGCCAAAAGTAATTTAATTTATTGATTATTCCTTTGAGCTTAAACTGATTTGGCTTTTCTTATTGAGATTTTATCTCAAAGTTCATGATTATCTATATTTAAACTGATCATACTTTGTGGGGGAGCATTCAAGTCGACTGGATTTCTCCTTCCCAAGTATTTTATCTTCATTACCTTCATGTTTATCTAATGGATATACATATATCATGCTAAAGTAATTGAATTCAAATGCATGAACTTTGGTATAAATTTTGCATAGACTCTAGTATACGTCTTTTGATTTTTTTTAATGATTATACGGTTTATGGAATTGACTCACTAATTTGTATGGGCAAATTATGAATCATATGTTTTTTGTGATCATTGTTAAAAGTTTCATTTTTTTTATTTGGTATATACTAGATTTGTGAATTTCTCATGAATTATTTATGACCAATGATTGATTTCTGCTATATTGATATCTATTTCTTATTGAAATCCTTTATTGGTATAATTCAAAACTAGAGTTATATTTATCATAATATTGAGTTTTGAATATCATTTTTGGATTTCTAGTTGGTAAACTATGTATTGTTTGATTTCAATGTTCTTTGTTTAAGTTCAACCAACTATTTTGACAAATTTTTCTACTTTAGTTATGCAATTTTCTAAACATGTCATTTCACTGTTCTCCTAATCCTTGATCATGATTATTATTCTTTTTCCTTCCTCCTCTACTTATGCTTGAGTTCGTTCTATCTCTTTATTACGGGGGAGCTTATTTTTTGATCATGTCAAAGGGGGAGAAATAAGTTTAAGTCTGCATACATTCTTTTAGTATTTTGTGTTTATTAGTGATACATGCATCTATTGTATATATATTAAACTTAAAGGATTTGCCATAATCAAAAAGGGGAAGATTGTTAGCCCAATGATTATATCATGTTTTTGAATATGGCTAATCAATTAAGTTTAACATATCGACGTCACTAATATTCATGTAATCACTATTATGTTACTACTTAAACTTAGCATTGTCCTAATGTTAGCATTGTCCTAAATATTCTATATCATATTGCTATGCTTGTATCATGTTGTTTTGTTTGCCTAACATGTATTTGTAGACATGCTATAAGCATGATCAAATATGATCAAACCAGGACATATGCAATGGGCCAAAGACGGCGTCATACAAGAAGATTTCTCTGAACCGCCCAACGACCTATCCGGGGCCTCGCATCGGGGGTTCCGCTGCCCGGTCAGCGGACAGGGGTCGAGGGGGCAGCGCCCCCCGTCAGGGGTTCGAGGGCGAAGCCCCCGAAAGGTATTCAGATTTTCAGATCAGTTTATCTTTGGACGATTGCCGTCAAGGAAAAATGCGTCTTCTATGTCAGGAGAAAGACGTCATCAAAAGGGCTATTAGTTTTCATATTTATTCTGTATTTTTCTTTTTATTTGAGTCTAGGAAAAATGTGAGATTGATCGGATCGGTACTGGCTTAGGTTTTTCTCAGTCCACAAACAAAAATAAGCCTACCTACGTATCCCAAAAATCCACAATTCCAAAAGGCCCAAAACCTATGCAAATTTGGTTTATTCCTTACTGTTCTGAACCAGCAGAACTCTGACAGAACTCTGACCGAGTTCGGTCCGAGTTCGGTCCGAGTTCGGCCCGAGTTCGGTCTGGGTTATTTGAATTTCAGTTCCCACCAAATCTGCATGCAACGTTCGTATGCGAAATCCTAGCATCCGAACTCTGCCCGAACTCTGCCCGAGTTCGGTTCCCCAAAAACACTATAAATAGAGTTGAGATTACCATTCATTTCAACAATCCAATTTTATCTCTTCTCTTCTCTATCTAAAGTGTTCTGAGCTTTTACTTTCATATCTAAGCCTTTACGACTCTTAGCCAAGCCAGTACAGTTTCTGTTTAATCTAGAGTTTGGTGTTGAAGAGTTGTATCGGAGGTTGTATTCAGAAAACGTTCCAGTTTTCCAATTGCCTTCTGGAGTCGGTCGTGCGCTCGTCACCAAGCACGGTGTTGTGGAGCTGGTCGTGCGCTCGTCATCAAGCACGGTGTTGTGAAGTCGGTCGTGCACTTGTCACCAAGCACGGTGTTGTAAGAGTTGCAAGCACTCAGTTAAAGCTTGTGCCATAGTGGATTAACATCGAGCAAGAGTACTCGAGACTGGATTAGTCCTCTCAGAGGGATACCAGTATACATCGCTGTGTCACTGAGTTTGAATTCTTGACTCTTACTTTACTGTATTTATTTACTGTCTCCTATTTACTGCCATAGTATATAATTGCTTAATAATTTTTAATTGGTGATTATTTTTCCGCTGCACACGCACACACTCTATTCACCCCCCCTCTAGAGGTGCTCAACGGTCCTACACTAGTTTTATGAGCTTACTCTTTTATCGAGCTTGTTCAAGACATATGTTAAATTGTGGGAATCCACTGATACATTATCTTATCAAAAGAAGTATATTATAGTCTGATCAACCATAGTGCATTTGGTTCGCCTTTCGTATGACTATTCTACGTGGATTGAGATTTGGTTAGCTTAGCCTAGTAGACAAATATACTTGCCATCAAGGATCTCATTCATAAACTGTTTGACATTTTCTTGATTTCCTTATCTGAACTCTCTTTCAACTTCTTGACTTGCAACTTAATTGAATCCATTCTAACGTTGATCTTTTCTTCGTACCATCAATATGAATCTACAAAGAGGACACACCTCCTCCCCGGCCATCACATCTGGTGATGCAACTACTCAGGGGGAAGTGGTTCCTTTAATGAACCCGGTGACCCCGTATCAGCTAGAACAGCAGTAGAATACCACGATTCCATCGACGGAAGAGCAGGAGGCCCAAGTTCTCCTAGTCAGCCAGGTTGGGCAGACTACTATAATACCACCAGGAGAGAATATACCATCACCATTATCTCAGCACTTTTTACCACAGCCCGGGCCCCAGCTGCCCCCACTTTCGACCGATGCGGACCCGACTACCCAGTTTATGTATGTTCTGCTATAGTCTCAGTGGCAAGAAATTGAACTGTTGAGGCAGAGCATGATGGCCTACTTAGCTAGACCTCCACCACCGGCCCCGATACCAGCTCCAGAACCAGCTCTACAACCTTATCTAGGCTCTATTAAAGACTTTATCGACATGGGGCCGAAGAATTTTAAGGGTGTTGAGAGTCTGTTAGAAGTTTCAGCATGGCTTATCAGCACGAAGAAATTCTTGAGGGCATCCCAGTAGCCAGCATATGATTAGATGAAAGCAGTGGACTTACTTTTGGAAGACAATACTCACCACTGGTGGAAGGCTGAAGAAAGGCAATTAGGTACCAGGATCACATGGAAGCAGTTCTACGACGTCTTCTATGAGAGATTTTTCCCCATCCACGTTCGAGATGCTCTCTACGACCAGTTTCTTCACCTAAAGCAAGGGAACATGTCAGTAGATAAGTACGACGCAGAGTTCAGCCGCCTGAGTAGATTTGGTGTGGCATTGATCCCGACAGAGCTGGAGAAAGCGAAGAGATTCCATCAGGGGCTCGCACCAGAGCTCAAGAGTTTCACTACTATATAGTATCGAGTCTCTCATACAGCTGTCTTGGAGGAAGCACGTACCCAGGAGCTTCTTCGTAAGGAACAACAGACACAGAGATGCACCACACCGGTAGTTGCACCAGCTAGGACAACATAGGATGGACCTATTAGGAGGCCTATAGGACAGTACCAGCAGAGGCCCACACCCTACCAGAAGCCCACCTACTACTACTGTGGGACGAAGGACCACATTCAAGATGATTGTCGGATTCGTCCCGACTTGTGCTTGAGGTGTGGAGCGGAACAACATATGATTATCGATTGTCCCGAGCAGCCGATGCAAGGGCAAGCATTTACCACGGCTGTGATTGACCCCCATCCTGAGATTAGGGATCTACCAGGTATTACCCTAGTTATACCATTTTATTATTTAAGTCATGGCTTAGCATTAGAACAATACATTCACTACTTAGTCAACATGCATGAACACTACCTTCAATACCATTAGAAATAACATGACCATAGATTAGCAAGCTTACTAATAGAAACTCTTGACTTAGTCGTTATAAATTCTTGTATGACGTGCCTAAAAAGTTGTGACTCGTCGATAGCCCTCGTATGCTATAGAAGAGAGTGAATCATTCAGTCTCTATGTATACCATTTCGAGCTTGGCACACTTTCTACGATTAGGTTAATAAATCAAGTCGTTTATAATGCCTATTTCCAATCATATCATTTTGATACCTTTACCGTGACTTTGATGTTTGAAGAACAACACTATCCATTTTCTTCCAACAAACTTCACCTACATGAACTAGACAAGCCACTCTACACACTTGACTCCCCAGTTCCACACAAATACACCATCATGTGCTCTATTTTAATTACATAGCATGTATGACCTATTTTTTTCTTAAAACAAACCACATATGTCCATTCTCGTTCTATTTGATTTTTGTAATATCGACCCACTTCCTTCAACAAACTGTATACCCATGAACCATGCACGACTAACAATGCCCTATTTTGTAGGAAATGATTTTAGTTCGGATTCCTTCTATAACTATCTTCTCCTTTTCAAAAATAAATAAATAAATAAATAAACCGATTTATTATTAAAGTACTTACTATTCCCTTCATATTTAGCCTCATTATATTTCTATATTAAGTTTTACTTTAATTATGAGGACAAAATTTTTATAAATTGGGTAGGATGTAAACCCCCAAAATTTTCAAAGGATTTTTTTTTTGCTAAAATAATTATCATAGTCATCCTTTCCATGTTTAATATTTAATTATTTAGTTAACTGCCTAGTTAGTTTAGTTTTGAAAAGATTGATCATATTAATATGTGTTTATAAAATAAAACTAGTAGAAGTACGTGCCTCCCCAATTAGTAGGACTATACTAAGTGGTTGTTTATATAAATTATTATTATTATTGTTACTTTTGCTATTATTATTGTTATTACTATTATCTTATTATCATTAATTTTTATTTTTAGTATTCTTGAATAATTGATTAAACTTATTAGTAGGTGATTTATATATGTGAAATTTTCCTAAAACTAGGAAAAGTGCCAACAAGATTTTCTGTTAAATTATTGTGATTTTAAATTGTTTTTAAAGATTTCATTGTTTAATCTACTAAGTTTTTATAGGTTTGTAAAAATAAAGGTGCAAAAATATACTAGTAAGTTTTTAGACAATATTTTAGATTTTTAAGAAATTATTTTAAATTTTTATAAGAATTTTCTTGGTATTTTTGGATTAAGGAAAAAGGTATACTTATTTAGTAAAGAAAAAAAAAGAAAAAAAAGTAAAAGAGGCCAATACAATATATTGTTCCTCAAGTAAGGAACAATACTTCTTAGAACGCGAACACCCCCCCTTCTATTCTTCCTTTACGCAAACAGATTTGATTTGGATCAATTCAAATCCATACAAAAATAAAATAACTAAATCCAAATACCAAACCCTTCACCATCCTAATCTCTCCAGGACTAGATAATCTAGATTTAAATCGAAATTTAAATTCGAAATCAAGGATTAATCTAGCAACCGATATCTATACTATCGGGAAGTATACACCTAAGAGAAACGAAGCAAAACCTAGCATAAACCGCTCGTGATCGCGTGGAAGGCTGCCTCCACGTCCGACGAACCTTCGCGTACCACCCAGACCTCCTGCACAGTGCTGTCAATCGTTGGAGCGTCGTCGCGCTCGCCACGAGTCGACAGAAATAGAGGAGTACTCCGTTTCGACACTGCGAGGTTAGCCCCTTTTCGAATCAATTTCTTCAAACATGGTAGTTGTTCTTCTATTATGTGAGTTGCGTCCTAGAGCCTACCTGACCCTCTAGACGACTCACGGAATAGTACCCCGTAGCATCAACCCTCGAGTCAAAATTTTGAATCGAAAACTCGGGAAAAACTTGTTTTTCTAACAGTTGGAATCAGTCCAACCACCCTGGTTGGCAATCATTTTCTTATCATCCCTGTAGGAAATTTTAAAAACTTTCTGAACAATATTTTAGACCAGCTATGGGACTACAAATCCCTTTTTTTTACTTTATTTTCTCATTTATTTTATGCAAAGATCTTCGAACCCGAAGTTAGATAAAAACAGTTTTTTAAAATAAAATTTTAGAAAAATTAATTGATACGTCGTGCGTTCCGACAAATCGGGCGACGTGATCGCGAACCGAAAGCATCGAAAGGTGCGTATCGACTTCGCGGACGTGTGGGAACTGACGGAACTCAATTTCGTTGCACGTGCGCGACGAAATCAGTACGTATCCGTCAAGATATCCCTGTATCGACCCTTTGCAAACTAGCCCATAATTTTGTGCATGTTTGTCATATCGAGACGAAATATGCACCATTAGGACTGTATCGTTATTCTGGTCCTGTACGCCATGTTTGGTCCTAATCTGAGAAGGTCGACCGAAACACCTTCTTGGCGGGCACGTGACCCGATCTAACGGGCAAAAATTGTGCATGGTCCGTCGGAATCCAACTTTGGACATACGGTTGGGTTAGTCTTCTCAAACCAGACCCGTAGACATATAGTTTGATGACTTTAGAGACCATAGGTACGGGCACGCTTTTCGGTACCAAACAGGTCCAATAGTCGACACTATTTTAGCCCAAAATTACGATTTTGCTCCTGTGTCCAGAATTAGGCTTTTAGACTGGCATATCAAGATATTTCTTTTATACCAAAACTGTTCGTGATATTTATTTCAGCATCCAAGGTCGTCCACAAAATTTGGCTTTTATCGCTTCACTATTCTAATAATTTGACTCATCGGACGTCTCCATTCAGCACAGAACCTCTAGGCAAATACCTTGCCATTTGTTGTCTATTTACTTAGCTCTTATTCATGTATTTATTCATTATTGTCTTCTACAAAATAAACTGTGATACCTTGTTATAGTTTTATATTTCTGCTATTTATTTACTTTTTGCACATTAAACCTAGAGTTAAGGGACCGCCCTATGTGTGTTGTATTCATAGGCCTTGACTCATTTGTACCACGGAGCTGCAAGTTGCATATAGAACTCGAACATACGTGACTGGCTGGCCACCAGTACGTATAAGCCGTACGATAGAATTAACCGCTAATAGCATTGCATGATTAGTTGGACTTAGTGGTTAATAGAGGGTATACGTGTTGTGGATACAACATAATAGGCTTGGGTGGGGAGGATAATTCATTAGCGTATGGGCTACTACATACTTTACCTTTGTAACCCATGAGCTCCGCCGGAGATGCGGGCGAGATCACCCATGATTACTGACGGCCACTAACGTTCTGCGGAACGTTATGCTCTTACCTACTGGTCCTCTGGTACCCCAAGGGGGGACCATGCCGATCCTATTTTAGCCAGCACATGCATAGGAGGGTTGTTCGTAATACTGTATTCACTTAGATTGGTTAGGCTACCTTATCCGTTAGGTATGAGTATTTTTGGTTTGAGTACTTATATCTGACCGTGCCTTGGAACAGTAAGTTATCGCGGACTAGTTTGCCACATCTTGTCCTTGTTTGGTTGTAGGTGTGGTTCACTGCTCCGATGAGAAGGTAGTGAACCCTGTTGCGTTCCGGATACTATATATTGGATTCATGACTTAGGAAGATACCTTATCATGGATTAGGGTGCCATCTCCGGTCCTTGTTTGGTTGGAGGGATGGTACACTAATTCAAAGGTGGTGTATTGGACCATGATATGATCAGATTTGACTTATTATTATTGAGCAGTTTATATTTAGTTCATATGGCATGTTCTTTTTGTATCTTATTACGTCCCTCTGAGGACCTGGTGATCTCTCCAGGTATAGATGTGCAGGACTTTTTGTAGGAGTATGGATCCGGCCCAGACTCATCCTTCACGTTCGAGCGAGTCGTACCTTCTGATCACAGCTGCCTCTATTAGGTCGAGGAGCCTATTTAGTCATCTTTTCTTTATTCTGTTTATCGTGGAGGTTGGATTCTATTTCCTTTAGTTCATTCTAGTGTCGATAATTAATTTGTCTTCGTCGGGCCAACAACTATATTTTTACGTTTACTTTGATTCATGAGATACCATTTTCTTTATGTTCTATTATGGATGAGATGTAGCTTTTACCTATGATTGTCTGTTATTTATTCAGAATACAGCTTATTTGTGTATTAGAGATTACCATATATTTGAGTATATCTCATAGACATGAAACTGGTATGCTACGTTCCTAGTCCTACGTATTTTGGGACATGGGCATTACATATGTCGACGATATTGTTGTCAAAAGTCGTCTAAAGGAAGACCACATCCAAGATTTGAGAACTATCTTCGATCTAATGCCACTACCGGAATAAGTCATATTCGCGACGCCAGAAAACGTCGCTAAAATGACAAAAAATGTCGCTACAACGGTTTACCGACGTATTTAGCGACGTTTTTCTGTGGTCGCGGAAAGCCATGTCACTAACAGGCAAAACGTCGGTAATCTTCGCCATTATCGACGCTTACCGACGTCAATAAATGGTAATTGATCGACGTTCACCGACACCATGTCGAAAAAATGGCGACGTCTCAAACGTCGGTCAACGTCGGTGAATTTAGCGACGTATGCTAGTTGTTATCGACGTTCACCGACTCTGTAGATGAGGGAAATACTGGAACGCTAAACGTCGGTATAACTGGTGATGTAACGACGTTTAGCTGTGTCGCTAAACGTCGGTAAACGTCGCTAAACGTCGCTAAATTACAAAAAAAATTTAAAAAAATAAATTACAGAATGTCCACAGAATAACATTTTCTACCTGCAACATTAAATAACAAAAAAACCACAAGCACATTTTCTTCCTGGGTTTGCCGACCCCATCGGTGGAACACTCAACACCGGTACATCACAATATACATATGTATCAATGCAAACAAGAGTAAAAGCCTACAACCAACATATGATGAGATACCAACACAACAAAAACTAAAATATCTAAAGTCGGTAAACGAATATACAAAGTATACAACCAATATCCATATGAATCCATAACCAATAATGAAAGTCTACACAAACAAATAATCCACAACCAATACTGAAACAACATAAACAAATACTAAGAAAATACTACAATATCGTAAAACAGTCCTAACTCGGACTACTGCGGATCTGGAGGGGGAGGGGCACCGTCGCGCCTTAAGGATAGGAATATCTCATACTCCTCCCGTGAAATCATCACCGATGAAGAAGGTAGTGACGTCGGTAGAGTCAGAGGTAGCGACGCCGACGGAGTCGACGACTATGAAGGTGCACCCGGAGGACAATAATGCTCCAACGCTGCTAGTCGCTGGTGGTAGAAATCCATGGTAGATAACAGCCTCGTACTACTATCAACCATCGAATCCTGCATCAACGTGAGCCTCTCGCCCATGGACAGTTGTGATGCCTGTAGATCTATCATGCTACGTTCTGTCGACGCTCTAGGATCAGTGACGCCCCGTTCTGTCCTCTCAGTCACATCCCTAAGCTCCATAATACTTCGGTCGAGCGTATCCAATCGTGCTATGAGCGCAGCATCGTCCGTCTGGTGCTGCTTCTGGATCTGTTGTAGCAGCTCGCCACGGACAGACTCCACCATTTGCTGGACTCGGGCAGACTCTTGGGAGGGCTGTGGGCCATGTACACTAGCATGGGAGGCCGTAGAGGACTGTGTCGCAACTAGGGCGCCATAGGATCCCGTACCGTACTACATACCCCTGTGGATACCACCAGCGGCGGTCACCCACAGCTCATCCTCCGACGGAGCTGGAGCGGGCTGCGAGGAAGTACCAGCCTCTCCCGCAGCAGGTACACTAGCAGCCGCCCGCTCCTTAAGCCGTTGAAACTCTGCCTTGAAAGCATGGATACTCTATAACTTCTAATGTCTAATGTACTTATTATTACTAACTACATGAATATCTATTTGCATGCATATTTACTAAGTTATATCAAAACTAACACGAAGTATTAAAATTAATAAATAGAATTGTAATACCTACATAGGCCTGCTCCGCCCTCTCGTCAATAAGCTTCCCGCCCTTCCGATGTGTGGCCAGGAAGACAGTCACCATATTGGTATCATTACCCCTCCTTACCTGTAATTAAATTGAGTAATATATCGGACTTGCATTAAAATAATTTATCGGACTTGCATTAAAATAATATTTCTGAAATAAAAAGACATACCAAACGACGAAAATGTTTCGTCATCGGAATCGACACACCGCGCCACTTTGATCCCTGCTTCCTAGCCGTCTTGGCCTTTTCAGACTTTTCCTTGTACCTTGGCTCGTCGAATCGAGCCTTCATCGCAGTCCACTACTCAGGGGTGATCCAACATTGGATCGGTTTTCTGGCACGATCACGAGTCTTCTGATCATTAATAACGTCGCGGATCAGCTTAGCAGCGACGGCAGGAAACATCCCCTCGATCATCTCGGCCCGGTGCGGTGGATAGAAAAACATATCCTAGAAGAGTGCAAACCAAATATTTATCAGTTATATATAATATGCAAAAATTATATGATTCATGTTAAAAGAAAATATATTTTAACCTTGAAGTGCACAAACCTGTAGGCCTTCCTCTCGTCCGGAGCATCAGAGTAGTTTATCCAAGGACCACCATAATTAGTCCTCAAGAAGTGGCCTAGGCGTCTCTGTACCGACGGGGGACGATATCTATACAGACATATTATATTCATGAGAAAAATTAATTTATGATAAACACTGGAAAAAAATGATAAAACAAAACACTTACTTTGTACCGTCGGCCCAGATCTCCGTCCTCGTCTCCTCCGGAGGTGCGCATGCATCATCTGCCTGATACTGGTTGGTCGTTGGCTCAGCCTCCTCCATCTGCTCATCTGTCTCCATCATAGTATCAGCAGGAGGAATGCTAGACGACGAAGCAGTCTCAGGCCTGGAACTACTCGTCCCAGAAGATATGCCACGTGGCATCGGGGCAGGCAGAGGTACTGTCCGATACACATGAGTACTGGGCGACGAGGATCCAGAGCCGGTACCAGTAGGAGGTACCAAATGAGTACCCTGTCCTCTACCAGTACTAGTACCCAATGTCCCATGTCGGGACATACGGAATGATCCGCGACGACCAGTCATACCTGATAACAACATATGATAAGATACAACAAATAATAGTACATTAGAAATATGAAAGTACAACAAAGACAAGATAATAACCAAGACAACATATGATGATACATTTTACAAGAAATATCTAAGTCCAGATAGTATATTCTATAAGAAATATCTAAGTTCAGATAGTACATTCTATAAGAAACATCTAAGTCCAGATAGTACATTCTAAAAGAAACATCTAAAAAATGAAAGTACATCTCTTTCAATCATCTTCAGAATATTCATCTTGTTCGTCTTTCTCGACCTCATCTTCCACTTCCTCCTCCTCCTCATCTTCATTTTCATCTTCGCCTTCGTCGGCTTTACCTTCCTCTTCGGATAATTCTACATCTTCTACATTAGTCGTGTAATGCATAACTTCTGTGGAGTCCACATCAACAATATTGGTTACAAGAGGTAGCTCGTCCTCCTGATAAGATTTTTTGTCAACATCAAAAGTATCTCTAGCTTTAATCTTGCATACCGTCCACCAGTCAGACTTCGTTGCTCCCCGTCTCGGATAAGCTGTGAAGTACACGAGCTGAGCCTGAGTTGATAGGACAAATGGTTAGTAGCCTTGATATCTATGCTTGTAGTTTATATCCACAAGACCATGCTTGTCAATTTTCCAACCTTGATTTTCAATCGGATCGAACCATTCACACTTGAACAGTACGATCTTTGTTGGTTCTCTGCCATAATTATATGTCAACTCCACAATCTCTCGCAAGATGCCAAAGAAATTATTTTCTGGATCGACGTCTTTGTAGTTCGAAGATTTGATACACAAACAACTATTTTTCGTGGAATCAAGATCCAGGAAGTTGCCTCTGATCGGAGCATTTGTCGACTTGAACCTAAAGCAATTGACACAGTAACTTGGCCATATTTTAAAAAAAGTAATTGGTCCCTTGGCAAGAGTTCTAATTAATTCAATCTCTGGTAAAATTAGACGATTGACCTGAATACCAAAGAAGAGATAGTAAGTTATTTATTGCACAGTTGCATTAGAATAGGCCAGTAATTACCGAGTTGCTTATATATTCCCTCAACCAAGAAGGGAAATGATGTCTCATATCTTGTTCTAATGCTTCGTCTGTCAGGTAGGGTCTAACCGACCTCAACTCATCATTATATGTGCTGAAAAACAACGAAGCAATCGCCGATTAGTACAATAATATTAGCTTATACTATTACATTGAGATGACGTAAACTCATCATTAATTACTTACTCTTCTAGCTTCTCTACTTCATCCTCATCGCAATTGAGTAATATATACAACTGAGCAGCACTTAGATCTTAGTCATTCAAATATCTCTTCTTCATTTTCCTCGAAGGCTTTTCAGACGCATTGAATGCATTTAGTATTCCATCATTAGATTCTTGATATCCGTCGTCGTTTCTCGGAGCCCTTGTTCTATTCGTAGCAACATGAGGTTTAAAATACATCGAGAAGAAGTTTGTAATCTCTTCGAGAATATAGGCTTCACAAATAGAACCGTCGACCCGAGCCTTATTTTTTACCTTCCTCTTTAGGTGGTTCAAATGCCGCTCAAACGGGTACATCCACCGATAACCGACGGGCCCACCAACATGTGCCTCGTAGGAAAGATGAATTGGCAAATGCTCCATTGAGTCGAAGAATCCAGGAGGAAATACCTTCTCGAGCTTGCACAGTGTTACCGTAATATCATTCTCCTGCTTTTCTAGACGATCGACGAGAAACTTAGTAGAACAAAGATCTCTGAAGAATATGATAAGCTCGGTCAATGGATCCCAAACAACCTGGGGTAAGCATTCCAGAAATGCAATCGGAATTAACCTCTCCATGAATACGTGACAATAATGGCTCTTCATACCAGTCAGTTTGTTCTCCTTGAGGTCGACACATCTTCTCAAGTTCGAAACATACCCGTCTGGAAATTTCAGATCTTGAATCCACCTACAAAGTCTGACTTTATCCTCCTTCTCCAGTGAGAAAATTGTCTTAGGCTGCTTCAACTTCCATTCCCCTCCTCTATCAAATACAATGCAGGACGTCTACATATTTCTTCCAAATCCAATCTAGCCTTTGGATTGTCTTTCGTCTTCCCCTTTACGTCCATTATAGTATTAATTATATTGTCAAACACATTCTTCTCGATATGCATGACATCAAGGTTATGTCTAATCAGATTGGTGCTCCAATATGGCAGATCCCAGAATATACTCCTTTTCGTCCAGTTATGAGTGCGACCAAATCCGTCACACTTGTAGCCCGTAGCAGGCTTTTTAATAGCTCTTGGTAAATCTTTTACCGCTTCCCATATCGTGTATCCGAGCCACCTTGGCAGGGGATTAGCCTTCTCCACAATGCCAGTACGAAAAGCATTCATGTTCCTCCGGTACGGATGATCCTTCGGCAGGAATTATCGATGACAATCGAAGAAGCACGGTTTGCCTCCGTGTTTCAAACGAAAAGCCTTAGTACGGTCCATGCAATACGGACATGAAAGACAACCCTGCGTGCTCCATCCAGATAACATACCATAGACCGAAAAGTTATTAATGGTCCACATAAGTGCTGTCCACATCTGAAAATTTTGTTTTCTAGATACATCGTACGTGTTGTAACCTACTTCCCACAGCTGATTCAACTCATCAATCAATGGCTGTAAATACACATCGATGTTCCTTTTTGGATTATTCAGACCTGGGATAATAACGATAAGGAACATATACGGAGTCTTCATGCACATCCAAGGCGGTAGATTATACGGAATGACGATCACAGGCTAACACGAATACTGGGATCCCGAAAGTCCGAATGGGGTAAAACCGTCGGAGCAGAGACCCAATCTGACATTATGCGGATCAGAAGCAAAATCTGGATACTCTCGATCAAAGTACTTTCATGCTTCTCCATCAAATGGGTGATCTAACACTCCTTCGATCTGTTCTCGCTTATGCCAACTCATGTTTTCTGTAGTTTCCTTCACCATAAACAACCGCTGCAACCGCGACATCAACGACAAGTAGTGCATCGAATCGGTAGACTTTCTTTCACCGACAGACTTTTTTCTACCACTGCCCTTGTAGCGATCAGCACCACAAAATCTACAGGCGTCATCATCCTTGTCGTCTTTGTAGTACAACATGCACCCGTTGCGACATGCATCGATTTTCTCGTATCCCATCCAGAGCGATCTCACCATCCTCTTAGACCGGTAAAAGTCTTTAGGCAACTTAGCACCCTCAGACGATATTTCTATAATCAACTCCATAATTCGGTTGTAGCAATCTTGCGACATATTAAAATCGGACTTGATGCTCAACAATCTTGTAACCACCTCCAATGGTGAATGATCCTCACAACCAGCAACTCCATAAACTTTACAGAATCGGCGTTCGGTGCCTTCTTAGGTGCATCATGATTGTCCGGATCGAAATTAGGCCCCGTCGCATCAAAAATTATGTTCACCAACCCATCGTCGTAAGCAGCGTGGTTATGGACATCCACATAAGGCTCATACTCCGATGCTAAAGACACAAGTTCTCCGTACGCGCTCCACTGATAGTAATTCAGTATGAAATCCTTCGAGTATAAATGATATGTGACTTCCACTTCTGGATGATATTTCAAGTTGCGATATCTCACACACGTACACTTAATTTTGGTACCGTCCATGTACTGAGGGAACGCCTTGGTAAACTGCAGGAACTGCTGTACACCCTTTATGAATTCATCACGCACACTGCATATGTCATCATGATGACAGTTGTACATCCAAGAACGATTCCGCAGATAATAATTCAGATTCATATCCATTTGAGGATAATTCTGTAAGATAGATACATGCACTCGTTGAAACACATGTAAAAATAATAGGTACATTAATCATGACATATCCTAAACATTGAAATAGAATCCCAAGTAATCATGATACAACAAGTGGTAATAGTGTATCACATGACATAACCATATAACCATAGCGTATCAGAATTGACCACACAGAAGACTTAGCCTAATTAATCTCCATAAAACAAGTGGTAATAAGTCCATAATTAATCTCCATAAAACAAGTACTCCTGGTAATAAGTCCATAATTAAGTCCATAAACTCATCTCCATAAAACAAGTACAGCTGGTAATAAGTACTAATAGTCCAACACAAAATATATCCATAAAACTATACTAATGACGACCACGCAGCTCACGCATACGCTTAATGATACCATCATGCAACATCTTCGAAAAAGTGGGATCAACTGCGGGAAAGCGCCATTCCACTGCAGGTGCTGGATGAATAGAACTCCCGATCTCACTAGCTACCAGTGCCACTTCCTCCTTAACAGTAGGAGGAGCCACCTCAGCAATCTGTGTTTCCCTTAAACGACGTGCCACTGCTCGGGTCATGGTTGTCGTCTGGTAAGATTGATATTTACAGAGAATATAATTGTAACATAAGCAAGCTAACTAAAGGAACCATCATCTTATTTCATGTATCAAAACCCAAGTTCTATTGTGAAATCTCAGTTTTCATCTATGAGTATACCTATGTGTGTTTAATTCAATTTTTTCTGAGATTGTATACATATGTATATATGTAGATTGATAGATATAGCTATAGTTATAGTTATATAAGAGTTTTTCCTGAGATTGTATACATATGTATACATATGTATATATGTATATAAAGGAACCATCAATGAGTATACATATGTATATATTGTATACATATGTATAAGACTTTTATGTATACATGTATACATATGTATAAGAGTTTTCTTCAATGAGTATACATAGTTTGTGTGTGTCGTGCGTCAGTGTCGTGTCAGTGAGTGTGTCGGTGTCGTGTAAGTAAGTGTGTCAGTGTGTCTGTGTCGTGTCAGTGGGAGATAGGGTTAGGGTTAGGTATACCTGGACGGGGTTGGGTCGGGGTCGGCGGAGCGGCGCAGGGGACGAGGGGGGTCGGCGGTGTAGGAGCGACGACGAGGTCACCAAGGGCGAGGGAGGTCGCCGGGGCAGGGGACGAGGGGGAAGGGGCCGGAGGGAGGGGTCGTCGGGGGGAGGCCTCGCCGGAGGAGAGGAGCTCGTCGGGAGGGAGCGGTCGCCAGAGACGAGAGGGGGAGGGGGAGAGAGACGAGAGGGGGAGACAGGAGATTAAAATTTGGGTGAAAATAAAATGAAATCGATCGGGTTCCCAGAACCCTATATGAATGTTTTTAGCGACGTCTAAGAGAGACGTCGCTAGACGTCGCTGTTCAGTAATAGGATAGCGACGGATATGATTAAATGTCGCAAAACGTCGCTAAATAAAATAAATCAGCGACGTTTTGCGACTAAATAGCGACTTGTTCCTTCCAAACTATAATTCTAATCGCTAATAGTCGCTAAACATCGCTTATAGTGACGTTTGGCGACGTCATTTTCATATGTCGCTAAATACACAAAATATAGCAACATTTTTAACTGGTGTCGCTAATTTTGTTGCTAATTTGACATATTTTGGTAGTGTACGCCAGTATCAATTCAAGGTGAATCCCACCAAGTCATTCCTGGGAGTCTCTAAAGAACAAATAGGCAACTCTAGAGGGGGTGAATAGAGTTTATGATAATAATGTCCAATTAAAAATTAAACTCTTTTACCGACAGTAAATAATCAGAGTACATGCGAAAATAATAAAGAACGAGAAAGCATACGCAAACACAGCCGATTTTAACTTGGTTTCCCTCGTGGAGGATAAGTCCAGGCCTGAGAACTCTAGCTCAGGATTAAATCTACTATTTATGAAATAGTAGTTACACCCCGTGCCTTTTCTTCAGAAGAGCACGTCAACTTCTTACAGATATCGCAGTGGCAATGCTTGGAATTTTTCAAGCGACTTCTTGAACTCTTGCACAAACTCCTAACTGAAAAGTACTGAGCACTTTGAGGCTTAGGAAGCTTGTGGCTAGTAGATGAGAAGGGTATGGCTTGTATAAGGCTTTAGAGAGAAGAGAAGAGAAGAGAAGATTGGATAAATGAAAATGAGAGAATTTAAGGCCTATTTATAGGATTCTAGGAAGGCAGAATTCGGCCAGAATTCTGGGTCGAATTCAAAATTTTAGCCGTTAGACAACTAGCATCCAGCCAACCCTAAAAATTAGGGTCCTGGAGTTTAGGGGACAGAATTCGGCCCGAACTCTGTGTGGAGGTAGTGTTCGGCCCGAACTCTGTCTCCATGAGATAGAACTGGTCCAGAGGGCTAATGGGCTACTTTGATTTTTGTGGAGCTTTTGGTTTATGGTATAGGTATAGGTTAAGTCCCAAATTGCTCAGTACGACTCAGTTTACATATATCTAGACTCAAGAAAAGTGTAAAATACAGACTCAAAACTTTGAGCACTGCAGGTACGAGCCGTCGTCCGTCTTGTACTGAGTTCAGTCTTCATGTGTCGTATTGAAATATTCTAAGTATCATATCGTCAATTATTTCAATATTTGGTTGACTGTGATTTTGTGTCAACAATCTCCCCCATATTGATTATTGATAAAATGAAATTTGTATATTCAATGTTCATACCTTGACACATTAAAGAGTAGTAGCGTAGCTCCCCCGTAATCAGTACAGAGCTAGTAATAGCTCCCCCGTAAGTATTGTGCCGTTCCTGTTGTCCTGATAAATACATTCTTTCCTAAAGCATAGTTACACAATGCTAGAAAATATGATGAATATAACAAAAACAGTAGGTGAGCCAACCGCCGCCTGAAGCCGCCGTGCCTTAGATAGGAAGGCAGGGGCAGGTAGGAATTGGCACTCATCAAGAGGGACATGAAAGGAACGAAAGACCATAGGAAGATAAAGAGCATAAACCAAGGATCTTGGCTTCTTCCTAGCATTAATCATCCAGTCCATCACGGTACGTAGAAGATTAAAAGGAACACGAAAATATAGGTGATACAAAGCAGAGATTTCAAAGTATGTAACCTCATCAATCGATCCCGCTTTGGGCAGAATCATGTTAAAGACAATGCGATGAAGTTCATAGAAGTAAGGATTGAGAAACTTGACGAGAAGCTTGCATGGACGTGTGTTAGGGGACACAAATCGTCCTTAAAGCTTTCTAGGGATAACCTATTGGGTAATTAAAAATTGTGAGCTTCGACAAGTTTCTCCCATGACTTTGGCTCCAGAATTTCAAGGTATTCGGCCAAGTCAAAATCATCAAAAGAAATATCAATGCCAGCAACACGTGAATATAGACGTGTATCATCATGAGTAAGATTACAATAAAATATTTGGATGGCATTAAGATAAATAACGGAATTTGTAGTGACAAGTTCATCAAGACATAGATCATGAAATAATGAATCATATTGTGAAAAGATAGTGAGACGAAAAGGAATAAAATAATGGATGGATGCATATACAAAATTTAGAAGTCCAAAGAGAATAGCAACAAGTGAAAGCAAAAAAAAATAAAGTTTGAAAATTTGAATTTAGCATGTGATAAATAAAAGTATACCATGTAATAAACAAGGAATTATGCCACGATTCAATATTGTGAAGCTGCCATGGGTTAGCTGCAGGGGCCGGATCCCAGCTAGCGGAAGTCCTGAGGACTAGTGCACCGTATCGCTTTGGCTTTTACGCCTTCTTGTCAGAAGAACCCTTTCGGCTCGTACCCATAGCAATTTCATCATAAAGAATCAAGACATAATCGATATTTATGCAGGTTACTTTAATGAATAACAGCTTCATCCAAAATTTCTAGTTCACGATAAAGAAAGCTGAAACGCTCTTCAGATAGTGGTTTTGTAAAAAAATCTGCTAGCTGATGATCTGTTTCAATAAACTCTAAGTTAATAGTGCCATTTTGTTGGTGATCACGCAAAAAGTGATGACGTATTTCAATGTGTTTCATGCGTGAGTGACATATAGGGTTCTTAGTGAGACTAATGGCACTAGTGTTGTCACATATTATAGGAATGTGCATATAAGAAAGGTTGTAGTCCTCAAAGGTTTGCTTCATCCACAGAATTTGTGCACAACAACAACTAGCTGTAATATATTCAGCTTCTGTTGTGGATAGTGCGACAGAATTCTGCTTCTTACTAAACCAAGAGACTAGAGCCCTGTCTAATAAATGACACGTGCCGCTTGTACTTTTACGGTCGACTTTGCATCCCATGAAATTAGCATCCGAATAACCAATAAGGTCAATGGATGTAGATTTGGGATACCATAAGCCCACTGTAACAGTACCCTTAAGGTATCAAAAGATACGCTTAACGGCAGACATGTGTCATTTTTTAGGACTAGCTTGATAACGAGCACACAGGCAAACACTAAACATGATATCGGGACGACTAGCAGTTAAGTAAAGTAAACTACCAATCATACCTCGATACTTATGTTGGTCAATAGGTTTGTCGCTTTCATCAGGTTCCAGCTTGGTCGAAGTAGCCATAGTGGTGCTGATTGGTTTGACGTTGTCAAGATCAAATTTCTTCAGCATATCCTTTATATATTTAGACTGGCTGATGAAAGTTCCTTGCAAAGTTTGTTTGACTTGCAATCCAAGGAAGTAGGTGAGCTCCCCCATCATGCTCATCTCAAATTCGTTCTGCATACACTTAGCAAAATCTTGGCAAAGATTTTTATTAGTAGAACCGAATATGATATCATCTACATAGATTTGTACTAAAAGAATAGTATTTTGAAAACTTTTGATAAACAGTGTAGTGTCAATTTTCCCTTTTGAAAAACCTTTTTCAAGCAAGAAATTACTTAGGCGTTCATACCAAGCTCGAGGGGCTTGTTTGAGGCCATATAGCGCTTTCTTGAGTTTGAAAACATGGTCAGGAAATTTGTGATTTTCAAAACCAGGGGATTGTTTTACAAAAACTTCCTCCTTAATAAATCCATTTAGAAAAGCACTTTTAACATCCATTTGAAACAGTTTAAAATTTTGAAAGTTAGCAAATGTGCAAAGCATCCGAATAGATACCAGTCTTACAACAGGAGCATACGTCTCATCATAGTCGATACCTTCATCTTGGTTGTATCCTTGAGCTACTAGACGAGCTTTATTGCGTGTAACTGAGCCATCTTCATTTGCTTTGTTTCGAAAAACCCATTTAGTACCAATATTTGAGTGATTGGCCGGCCTAGGAACAAGTTCCCAGACTTGGCTCCTCTCGAATTGGTTGAGTTCGTCTTGCATGGCAGAAATCCAAAATTCATCATTGAAAGCTTCTAAAACATTTTTAGGCTCAATTTGTGAAATGAAGGCAGTGCTAGCAATGGAGTCTCTTAATGATGATCGAGTACTTACTACGCTGAAACCTTACCTATTACCAAATTTTCTGGATGTGACGGCTAAAAGAGAATTTCTTTGGCAAGCCCTCCAGAGAATTGGTTTCGGTGGTGGTATTCATCGGAATAGAAGTTGATGGCTCAACATCATCATCAAGAGTAGCTGATGTACTGTTATCCTCATCAAAAGTCACATTGGTAGACTCTTCCACTATTAATGAGCATTTGTTGAACACTCTATATCCCTTACTCTTGGCAGCATAGCCAAGAAAAATACCTTCGTCAGCTTTGGCATCAAATTTGCCTAAGTTGTCTTTGGTGTTAAGGATAAAACATCGACAACCAAAAACTCTAAAATATGAGACATTTGGAGTTCTTCCAAATCAAAGCTCATAGGGTGTTTTCTTCGTAATAGGATGAATGAGCACCCTATTTAAAATATGGTACGCTGTACTGACAGTTTCATCCCAAAAATATTTCGGAAGTAAAAGCTTATTCAACATGACTCTAGCCTTATCGCCAAGAGTCCTATTCTTCCGCTCTACAACACCATTTTGTTGAGGAGTTCTTAGACAAGAAAACTCATGATCAAAACCATTTGAATCACAAAACTTTTCAAAATTAGTATTTTCGAATTCGCCTCCATGATCACTTTGGATTCGAGTAATCATGTAGCCTTTTCGTTTTGAACCTTCTTAACAAAAATTTTGAAAACAGAAATAGCATCACTTTTGCTTGAAAGAAAGAAAACCCAAGTGAATCTAGAAAAGCCATCTACTATAACAAAAGCGTAGAGTTTTCCACCAAGACTGGCTACTCTACTAGGACCAAATAAATCCATATGAAATAATTGCAAGGGTCTAGTAGTACTTACTGTGTTTATGGAATGGAATAAAGACTTGGTTGCCTTATTCAACTCACATTCGGCACATACCGTGTCCTTTTTGAATGTGATGTCGGGCAAGCCTCTAACTAGCTTCTTAGTCGATAGCCTGGATATAATATCCATGTTGGCATGACCAAGACGCTGGTGCCACAGTAATTTCTCATCCTTGTTAGCATAGAGGCATCTTCCTGCACTGTTAGTATCTCCAGATAGATAGAAAATGTAAATGTTGTCCTCTCTTATCCCTTCAAAAGCGATGTCTCCTGTTGACCTATCATAAATATCACATTTATTTTGTCCAAAGTTAATATCATATCCATGATCAGCAAGATGACATATGCTGAGCAGGTTATGCTTTAACTCGGTCACTAGGCAGACATCCTTTATTACAGGAGAAGGAGGATGACCAATAGTACCATTACCTATGATATACCCTTTTAGGTTGTTGCCGAAGGATACATATCCTTCTCTCTTCATCGATAGTGATGCGAAAAGATTTGTGCCTTCCGTCATATGTCGTGAGCATCCACTATCGAGAATCCACTTACTCTTAGTTGAGAAGGGAAGGTCCACCTACATCAAGAGTAGATGTGACCTTTGGTACCCAAGTTCTTGAGGGTCCTGAAAAGTTAGTTTTTGGCAACCATGCATATATATTCATATCTACTAATCTCCTAACTCTACATTATGGTGAGATGTGTCCATGTAATCCACAATAGGTACAAATAGCATTCCTATTTATGTTTGGAGCATGTTGATGATGTCTATATGTAACTTGGTAAGAGTGGTATGGAGTAGCATGATCATGACTATATGTGGCAGCAGGATGGTGATTATATCTATATACAATATGGTGGTGCTTTTGTTTATGTGCAACATAGTGATGATTCTGTCTATGTGTAGCATGGTGATTATGTGTCATATTAGAATGATAGTTATGAGAATAATTTCTACGTGCATATGGTTTGTGTGTTTTATCGAAGTGGGTGTACATGTAAGCATGTTTGCATGCTGCAGGTGGATGACGTGTTTGACTAGTTTGAGTAGTATTGTGCTTTGTGTGTGTCTCATGTGATTGGGTTTGAGGTAGAGCAACCTGTTTTCCCAATCTAGTCTCTAATTTCTTAGAGACAGTCTACAGTTCATTAATCTTAGCATTCAAACCATAAATTTTAGTAATAGAGATCTTGTGTCTATTCTTTTCTTCAGAAAGCTTAGTGTTGAGTGCTGTGATCTCAAGTGTTTGTTTTTTCAATACGTGCTTCGGCATCATGTAGGCTTAGCTTAAGCTTCGACACCTCATTAGTGACTTCCGTGGATGAAGTGTCTCTAATATTATCAAGCAAAGAAGAGAGTTTTTGAATCTCGACTTCATAACTTTTGATCTTCTCGTTGGCATGTTTATATTTACCAATGACTTTCTTGTGGTCATTGAGTAAATCATTGAATGCATCGCCAAGTTCATCAAAAGTGAAATCATCGAGAGTTTCGCTAGTTACCTTATCGGATGTTGCCATTAGGCATACATTGGCGGTGTCTTGAGGAGAGTCCTTTTCTTCCTCGGAGTCACTAGCTTCGCTTTCATGCCAAATGCTTGTGTTGGCATATTTCTTTGAGGAAGCATTCTTGTATGGTTTCTCATATCGGTTGCTCTTCTTTGCGAATGGACAGTCTTTTCGGACGTGTCCAGTCTTCTTGCAGCCGTAGCTTGTTGGTTCTTCTTCGTCATCTTCTAGTGGTTCATTCTTTTTTCGATTGAAGCGAAGGAATTTCTTGAAGTTGCAGACAAGGAGAGCTTGATCATCACCTTCCGAGTTGTCGTCATCCGTCTCTTCAGGATCAGCCCTTCGACGGTGAGCTTTAAGGGCAATCTCCTTTGCCTTAGGAGCAGGCTCTTCGAAGTCTTTGAGGTCAAGCTCATGAGTCATCAGCTTTCCCATCAAAGTCTCCATGGACATTGTAGTGAGATCATTTTCTTCTATAATGGCTGTCACCTTAGGGTTCCAAATCTTTGGTAGCCCCCTAAGTAGCTTGCGGATCTTCTCGTGATTTGTATATTGTTTGTCGAAAGAAGACAAGGGGTTGATGATGTCGAAGAATCTTGTAAACATTTGTGTGATCGTCTCATTTGGCTTCATCTTGATTGCCTTATATTCTTGAGTGAGATAACTTATTTTTGACTCATTGACTTGAGTGGTTCCTTCATGCGTCACTTCTAGAAGTCTCCATACTTCGTGAGAGGTGGTGCATGTTGAGACCCTGTTAAACTCATTCCTGTCTATTGTATAAAATAAAGTATTAATAGCTCTCGTGTCTAGACTCGCATATTTCTTCTCCTCGTCAGAATATTTGTTGTGGGATTTCTCAACGAGATCACCAATGACAACTATCCTGGCGGGCTTTTTGTAACCATCGGTAACAATGGTCCACAGGTCGAAGTCTAGTGACTTGAGATAAAAGCTCATCCTTGTTTTCCAATAGGTATTTCCAATAGGTGTAGTTTGTTCCATCAAATAGGGGAGGCCTATGAGTGGACTGACCTTCACCGTGATTGGAAATCGTAGATTATGTGGTTGCCATGGATCAGCTCTAGGATGTTAGTCCTTGTTGAGAGAACAGAGCTCTGATACCAACTGAAGAACAAATAGGCAACTCTAGAGGAGGGTGAATAGAGTTTATGACAATAATATTCAATTAAAAATTAAACTCTTTCACCGACAGTAAATAATCAAAGTAAATATGGAAATAATAAAGAGCGAGAAAGCATACGCAAACACAGCCAATTTTAACCTGGTTTCCCTCGTGGAGGACTAGTCCAGGCCTGAGAACTCTAGCTCAGGATTAAATCTACTATTTGTGAAATAGTAGTTACACCCTGTGTCTTTTCTTCAGAAGAGCACGTCAACTTCTTACAGAGATCGCAGTGGCGATGCTTAGAATTTTCCAAGCGACTTCTTGAACTCTTGCACAAACTCCTAACTGAAAAGTACTGAGCACTTTGAGGCTTAGGGAGCTTGTGGCTAGTAGATGAGAAGGGTATGGCTTGTATAAGGCTTTAGAGAGAAGAGAAGAGAAGATTGGATGAATAAAAATGAGAGAATTCAAGGCCTATTTATAGGATTCTAGGTAGGCAGAATTCGACCAGAATTTTGGGTCCAATTTAAAATTTTGGCCGTTGGACAACTAGCATCCAGCCAACCCTAAAAATTAGGGTCCTGGATTTTAGGGGACAGAATTTGGCCCGAACTCTGTGTGGAGGCAGTGTTCGGCCCGAACTCTGTCTCCATGAGACAGAACTGGTCTAGAGGGCTAATGGGCTACTTTGATTTTTGTGGACCTTTGGTTTGTGGTATAGGTATAGGTTAAGTCCCAAATTGCTCAGTACGACTCAGTTTACATATATCTAGACTCAAAAAAAGTATAAAATACAGACTCAAAACTTTGAGCACTACAAGTACGAGCTATCGTCCGTCTTGTACTGAGTTCAGTCTTCATGTGTCGTATTGAAATATTACATGTATCATATCGTCAATTGTATCAATATTTGGTTGACTGTGATTTTGTGTCAACAGTCTCTAGTGGCAAATTTCTCGGATTCGTTATTACCTCTAAAGGTATACACGCTGACCCTGAGAAGATCAAAGCCATTCAAGAGATGCGTCCTCCACGCAACCTAAAAGTGCTACGAGGATTTCAGGGACGACTTGCGTACATCATGAGGTTCATTTCAAATCTCTCTGGACGCTGCAGACCGTTCACTTAATTGATGAAGAAAGGTGTGTCCTTCATTTGGACTGAAGAATGTCAGCAAGCATTTGAAGACATAAAAATGGTATTTGATGAATCCTCCAGTTTTAGTGCCTCTAGTCTCAGGAATACCCTTCCTAATGCATGTTCGAGCAATGGATCATTCATTGTGTGCATTAATAGCCCAAAAGAACAAAGAAGGTCGCGAACAAGCTATCTATTATCTCAGCCGCACGATGATCGGGGCTGAACATCGATATAGCTCAGTGGAAAAAGAATGTTTAGCTTTGATGTTTTCTGTTCAAAAGACAATATATTATATTACGGGACAAACTATTCTTGTTATCTCCAGAGTTAACCCTCTCCGGGTCTTGATGAAGAAGCCCAGTACACTCAATTCCAGACTTGCTACATGGGCCATGTTTTTAGCACAATACGATATGGTTTATGTTCCTCAAAAATCTGTTAAGGGTCAAGCCCTAGCCGACTTTTTGGCTGCTCATTCAATTCCGGAGACATCTAAACTCTACGATGAGATTTCTGATGAAACTTTAGAATCTAATATGATTTCAGAGGAAAATCTTTTTCGATGTTTATTCTTTGATGGTGCATCCAGAATCGGACCCAAAGGTACCATTATCGCAGGAGTCGAAATTGTCCTCGTATCACCAGATGAATTGGCTATCCAAAGAGCTTATTCTTTAGATGAGCCATGCTCAAACAGTGTGGTTGAATACAATGCTCTACTCATCGGTCTCCAATTAGCTAAATAGTTGGATATCGAATATCTTGAAGTATACAGAGACTCTAAGCTGATCGTCAATCAGGTTAGAGGCACGCACGAAGTTCGGTACCAAGACCTTGTTCCATATCATAAAGCAGCAGTCAGCATAGCTACATCGTTCAAGGGATTCTTTATTGAACATGTACGTCGAACTTGCAGTACAGAAGTCGATGCACTTGCTAATCTGGCAGCCGTATTAGCAATCCCAGTGAGAAGGCAACAAATGATTGTTATTACTAACAAAGAGTTATTTTGTATCGAGAATATCTCAAATATGGAGTTCAGTAATTCAACTGAAATCAACGTCATTAGTGAAGACTGGAGAGCTCCTTTCATCGACTTCATGGTACATGACATCTTACCTGAAGATCCTATGGAACCTACAACAATCCAGGAGATCACTCCATTTTTATTAAAATCACACCTCCAAGACCCTCTATCGGCAAACATTTGATGGTCTACTCTTACGCTGTCTTGCGGGAGATAAAGCAAAACAAATACTACGTGAAGCTTACGATGGTATATATGGTGCACATCAGCCCGGTCCTAAGCTACAGGATTATATCCTACGTATGGGTTACTACTGGCCCACTATGGTATCAGATGCCATTGAATATGCAAAGAAATGCCAAGCCTGTCAAATCCATGTAGATTTCATCCACCAACCGTCGGAGTTCCTTTACCCGACTGTCGCATCATGTCCCTTTGAAGCTTGAGGTATGGATGTAATTGGTCATATTAATCCGCCGTCATCTAGAGGACATCAGTTTATACTATCTATAACTGACTATTTCTCAAAAGGGGCGGAAGCTATACCCTTGGCCGAAGTCAAGACCAGCAGCATCATCAATTTTATCAAACATCATGTGATATACAGATACGATGTTCCTTAGTGAATTATTCATAACAATGGGCCCCAATTCATCAGTCATAAGTTTACTCAATTTTGTGATGACAACTGAATCGATAATGTTGCTTCTACGGCCTACAATCCTGCAGCTAATGGTTTAGCAGAAGCATTCAATAAAACCATTATCATGGTTCTCAAGAAGTTTATTTCTACCAATAAAAGGAACTGGAGCAAAAAACTTGGAGAATGTCTATGGCTTATCGTACTACTATACGCACTCCAACCGGTTGCACACCTTTCTCCTTGGTGTATGGATGCGAAGCTGTCCTACCATTAGAAATTCAAATTCCATCTTTAAGGATTGCAATTGCCAATGAACTCATAATAGAAAACAATGATCGTCTTCGGCTTCAGGCGCTTGAAGCGCTTGACGAGAAGCAACTATTAGCTCAACAATATATTGAGCTATATCAAGCCCGTATCTCAAAAGCTTTCAACCGCAAAGTCAAAGTACGAGCATTTCAAAAAGGCAAATTAGTCCTTACTATCAGACGTCCTATGACTATAACACACATAACCAAAAGCAAATTCGAAGCAAAGTGGGAAGGTCCCTATGTTGTATGCAAGTTTTTCTCAAACGGAGCTTATCAACTGACCGGGATGGATGGCCGAGTCGCTATGATGCCTATCAATGGCAAATTCTTAAAAAATACTATGTTTAAACAATGTATAAGATATTCTCTGAATATTGTATATCCTTCAACTCTTCGATTTATTATCTTTTATTTACTCTTCCATAGATAAAATCACAGATAATAAACTCTCAAAGAAAATCCCCAGTAGAGTTTATCCAGATCATATCACATCATCACAAATGTTGTATTTTGAAACCATGTTGTTTTAAAAAGATATCCTATTTTTGAATCCTAGTTGATTCAAAGGTAGTCAATGATTCACGTCCACATTACCTTTGAATTCTATTATCTATATCAGTGACCTATCACGTCCATATTACCTCTGATAAAGTCGTCTTTTGAAATGACAATATTCCAAGAATTATATTTTGTCATGTCCATATTACCTTTGAACAGATATAATGAATATATTATTATTTTTTAGAAGATATGTCATGTCCGGTACCTCTGAACATACTTTCTATTCTTATCTATTACTTATGTCTATCACATATATGCAATAAGAAATAGATCCATAAAAAGATCATTAATTTTTTATTTTCATGATGTTCAAAACATCAAAAGAGTACATCATGTGAAAGATAATAAAAAGACAAAGTTGTCATGAACAGCTTTATTGTGGAGGCTGGGTACTGAGATCAACGGCCAGTCTCTTCAGATTCTCAGCTATTTTTGTTCTGGAGTCGAGCACCCTTTGCCTAGCTATAGCCCTCCCAGACTCTGGATCAAATGGTTGCAGCAAGTCAGCTCGGCGTTCCAGTTCTGTACCTTCAGTTCGGATAAGTTCATCCCGTTGCCTCCTCAGATCATCTAGTTGACTTGCAACAATTTAATGCATTTCTAATACTTCCTCTTCACGTCGCCGAGCTGCTTTGAGTACTTTTGGAGCCGGGCCATCTCTGTTTCTAAATTCCGGAGGCGAGCTTGGCATTTAGTAGCTTCTTTCTCTTTCTCTGCAGCTTCAGTCTTATGACGCTCAACAGAAGAATTTGTCTCAATAATGCGAGATTCTAACTCTGCAGAGCGCCGTGAGAAAGCCACCACAGAAGCTTCGAAGTTAGCCTTTCGTGTTGCAGCCTCACGAGCCATCGCTTCGCACTCGGAATCTACAAGCTTCTGGATATTTTCTCTTGTTAGATCTCTATAAGACTTGATAGATTCTTCAAACTCAGTCAAGATATGTTCTAAATAGTTAACTATATCTAAATCACCGATTTTGCGAATAGCTCCAATAATAAAAAAGGAAGGTCCCCTTATTGACTCATAAGGTTGGTCCTTTTCCAAGACCATCTGAACTAGAGGCCTTAGGGAGGTGAAGAAAGCATTGGTATAAGCTTCAATGATGATGCTGTTTATCGCTGATATACCAGGAGTAGCTACGTCTGCTCGAATCCCTCCTTCTGCAGCAGCTGGAGGAATCATAGATTGTGCATCAGGAGATCTGAGCACTGGCATCATGGAGTAGCTTCCTTCTCCAGTCTGAATCCCTATATCCAGAGGAGCCAGGGTTGAGCTAAAGCTGAAGGCGGTCGACGGAGCTAATGTAATTGTCCCTACAGGACCCTCTCCGATCAAGATACACAATCATTATACATCATCAATGGAGTTAAGGTAAATGAAAGTCAGAAATTTACCTGATCTCGGCAATATATATGGGGTCTCACAGGGCATGTCCAGATCTGAGCGGAGCCTTGCCATAGTAGTCTCAGACACGGCCGCTTGACTGCTTCTAGCCTCTGAGCCGCCTGACAGAAAATGGCTGCTTCCAGCTCCTGACTTTGCTTTGTTAGTTGGGGCATTCGCTTCCGCTCCCTTGCTTCCAAAAACTTGTTCTTCATGGATTTGAGTCCCCTCGGCATCAGTTCCGGGATTTTTATCGATCCCGATGTCTTCAAGAGTTAATGCCTGATTTTTACCAACTTCTTGGTTATCATCATTGTTGTCATTTTCGTTTTGATTGTCATCTTTTGGGTATGGATGCCCTTCATCATCAACAGGGTGCTCTTCACCCTCACCAGTGATTTGGTCCTCTTTGGCTGCTAAGTCTTGCTCTTGTATGACTTCTACGAGAGATTGATCTGCTCTATCTTTATTAAGATTAGAAGCAGCATCTACAGAGTCCTCTTCGATCAACTCATCACCAAAGTCACAGCCTTCGAGAGACGCTATTATTTCTCGATCCTCCTTGGAGCGGATAGAAGTTTGGGCTGCGAAAGGAGCTGCAACATTGGGACTGGTTTCTGGCAATACTGTTTTAAGAAGTATAGTTTCTGGGACCGAGGGAGTCGGGGATGACATCATTATTCCCACTGCAGCTAGTGCAGTTATAAGAATGGTCGTCTGCATGATTTGGTATCCTGAGAGATCTTCCGTAAAGACTGGAGCCGAAGCATTGTTTACTGTAGCCTCCGCAGATGAGAAAGAATAAGTCCATATTTTATTCAATCGTGATTATACTAAAAGGTACATATATTACCTTTATGAGGTGGCAGATCCTTTCACAAAGGTAATGATGTATCCAGTCGACTCGAGGACTCTTTTGGTATGAAAGGAGTGAGTGAAGCGTCAATTTCTTGACGATCTGCTTGAGTCACCATCAATCTCCTTCTAGTCTTTCGCAGAAGAGGTATCTCAGGTTCTTCTTCAACGTCATCTTACACGTTAGGCTCCCTGAAGACCTCATTATGGACGACTCTGCTATCTCTTGGAACTGAAGAAGGAGTTACCTCTCCTCCTCCAGGGGATGATCACGTTTGCATCTATTTTGTCTGGAACAGCGTTGTCCTGGTAGTGGACTGCTCAGCAATGACCAATATGGTCTTTTTCTACTTTCCTGGAGCCTGAAGAGAAGAAGAAAGATCGTCAGGGTGTGATGGAGCAGACGATTCTCCAGCCTTTATTTTCTTACTAAGCCCCTTTGCAGGAGACTTCTCCTTCTGAGTCTTTAATGACACATCTAGTGGGTCGTTGACTTCGTCATGGAAGCCCACGAGGGAAGCCTCTAAAGGTTCATCAGCAGAATTATGATCCTCTTCATCTCTAAAGGATTGTGCAGTATAAACCCCAGCTCTAGATCATCTACCACTGGCAAAAATATCGGCTAGGTTGAAGTTTTCGGCGAAAGTGTTGGTCAAAGTATAAAAACTTGCGTATGCATATAAAATACACGGGCCCATTTGAGAAACGTTGGGCATGGAGAACACGGCGTTGTTGCCTCTTGTATTGTAACATCCCCAAGCTCTGGCACCATCTATTACGTAACCCTTAGCTTGCAAACATGTGGCATTATCCACATGCATCTGATTGTAGCCAAACTGTCGAGCAAATCGGCTTGGTAGATATGGTTCCAGAAAACACTCGCCCTCGAACCGGTACACCAGGTGGGATGGCCGGATTGTCTTGAACCATAAAAAATTAGTCGGAGACAGACGAAGAGACGCCGTTTCTTAATCCATGAGCTGTGGGGGAAGATTCTCATATCCTGGAGGGGGAGGGACACATTGAAATCTCTATCCAAACCCTCGGTTTAAAGCTCTTCTGCATTCTGAAAGTGCGTTTATATTCCATCGAGCATTGGAATAACGCTTGATAAAGTCGCCTCCAACTTCACCCATATTAGGGTCCATCAAGCTAGGGTTGTGCAACAGCGACCACCCAAATAAATAGGTGTAAGGCATTTCAGTATGAGGGAAGTCGTCCCGAGCATCCCTGTCATACACTATGGTATTAATAAAAGAATGCAAGCTTGCTTTCAAGCGACAAGCCATCGCCGAAAGAAGATCCTTCTTGTAGCCAACACTAGACGTATGGCGACGAATAGTATGCCTCGATAGAATCGGTCAACGGCACTGGCTCCAGGTACCACGAACCGCCGCAGCCATAAAGAGAGAAAACCCGCCAATTGGGCTTCTCGAGACATGGGTCTGTAATCCTGCCTGAGATAACTTTCGATGGGAGCACCGGCAGTGAAGGGGTGCCAATCCATATTCAAAATGTTATCAATATGCTTGGATTTTTCCATCAACTTCTCTATATCACTGCGACCGAGCGGTTTAAAGAAGCAATGGTCACAAGCCTGAGTCTCGACGATCTTATCTTCATGGATATGGCACAGAAATAAGTATGGCAGCCATTTGGTCGTGTAGCAAGTCCCTTTTGAAGCACTCTTGTAATAAAAGGAACAGACCATGTAGTGGCATAGAAGCTCTTCAAATACAGCAACCATCTGAGGGTTCTCTACTGACAGTATATCCAGCTTATCATTTGTCGGCACGTATTCTACATATGGGTTCCCACCCATTGGCAAGTATGAAAGATACTTCATCTCATGAAGCAGGAAGCCAATTCCTCTATGAGGAGTCATAAAGGTGTCGGTCCTATCATTGTATCTTTTAACCATAGCCAAAAACATATAGGCATTTAGACAAAAATCGTGAGCAGTAGCCAGATCGAATCATAGAGCTCTAATTCGAGAAGTTTATCCTTGAACTGATCCAAAACCCAAACTGCAACACTGTTCCAGCACTTCATATCAAGTTTCACCAAGCTTGTTAAATGCATGGTTTGATCTGTATACTTTCCTCAGCTTTTACAAAGATGGGTACCCTGACGGAAAGTAGCAGTGATGAATCTTCGGGAGGCACACAGCTTGGCTTCAAACCTCTCAGATAAGAGCTGTATTTCTCTGAAGTGCTATAAAATAAATCCTTGTTCTAGGGACCCAGCTTGTAGCATATTTTTCCAACTCTGGGTTGTTGAATTGGGTTCATATCCTATGCCATCCGACAGGGGTGACTGGAGAATTCATATCGTGACAGGGACATATGCATTGACATTTCTGTGTGATATATTATTCTATCCCTGCACTGGTAAATCCTATCCTCTCTCTTCACTTTAGGCTGGGACATCTTCTTGATTGCATCCCCAAACAAGAAAGCTGGTTTCTTATGTACGCATTATCCAGACTTTCCAAAGGTTCGCCATTCATGAGGCATAACAAAGTGGTTTTTCTTGAGCTGTAAGCATGTCCCGTCTGGACTCAGGAGGATCGAATTGAGGATATGATACATGGGATAAGTCTTCTCGATACTCCAATACTCTGAAAGCTGAAGCTAATCTCTCGGCATTGGTATCTTCTCTGATATCGACTACAAAAAAGGGGAAGCAAAGATCAATTACAAAGTCTATGCAACAATCCCTAAAAAATTAAAGCAGGGTGTGCAAGGTCATAGGTTGCATGAGCTTCCAAAATATATTCTAGATTGTGCGCAGATCTATGTTGTACAAGTTCACAGAGTGCGCCTAGTGTTAGTTTGAAGGAACATGAATTCAAGTTCAGCATGAATTTAAGTTCTATATTGCGCAAATTCATAAGTTGTACCTAGTGCAAAGTCGAAGTACGCATGTCCGAAGTGAGCGATCATGCAAGTTCAGAAGGCGCAAGTTCGAAACTTGCATAGCACAGTTCGTAAAAACAAACAGTGTATTTTAATACAGCCAATACTCTAAAAAGAGGAGGCATAAGTGATGAAGTGCGCGCCTGTACTCTAAAAAGAGGAGATGCATGTTACAGAGTGCACAGGTCAATCAGAGCTCTAAAAAGAGATGATCGACTCTGGCATGATGGGCTATTGTTCACTGGCACCTAAGAGATAGTGGATTTGCTCTCCGAAGATCACCTTCGAGTGGCAGATTGGCTCTTTCAGCTCTCGATAACGGAAGCGCATAGTGAGGCACTCTCATCGGTGGTGTACGTGACGAAGGTTCGACGGGGGCCTTGCCCTTGTCAGCTATGGAATTCTTTGGCGCCGTTTGATGGTCAGTAAAGCTCGGAAAGAAAAAGATAAGAGAGTGAAGAGAAAATAACTTTTTAGTAAAAGTGCATTTTTCGGTCTCCTCATCGATATTTATAGCCTAAAGTAATTTCTTGACTGTTGCGCAACTTGCGCTCAAAAATCAGAGTCGATTACATTGTTGACAGGCACAACTCGTGTTGATCATTTCTAATTCAAAGTATTTCAAATTTTGAAATCTTTCAAACTTTGAAGGAGGTCTTGTAGAAGCTCAAAAATGAATGGGCGCCAATCACAAGAAGGCCCTAGCATCAAGTGGCGCCTAGACGCTGACTTGCGCAAGACTCAAGTTACGCCCATATCAAGGTGCGTGGGTCCCACGTCGCAAGTTTCCTCGAGAAACTGTAACGGTTGCCATCATTACTGACAGTATAATAGTCAAAGAATATCTCTTTTAATCCCGAGCAACGCGGCGCTCTAGAAGATTTTGTCAATATTTAATGCTGACAGCTAGCTCGCGCAAGCTATCGAAGCGCACGAGAAATTTCCACAGCACAGAAGACTGAGTTAGAGGCACCAGTTAACAAGTTGTGCCGGCACAACCTAGATAGTTGGTGCTACCTGATTAACTTTTTGTCCAGAAGCTAGATGACGTGGCACGCATGCAACTAATTTTGAAGAACGTGTCCACTATACTGCCCACGACCACGCACATCTCACTGACAGGATGCCATGCATCACCAGTAGTTAAAGTAACTGTTCGCGTAACTGGACAGGAGGCACGTAACACAGAGTGCACGCAACTCAGAAAATAGTTATTTCAGAACTCTATATAGAGTTTTAAATCAGTTCTAAAGGCATCACTAATGATCATAATCTTCTGCTAAAGTGCTATTGCATTCTCCAAAGGCTTGTGTCATCAATATCACATCGTCCAAGGGATAAAGTGATCATCTTCTGATCAGATTCCTATAGTTGTACTTCCCCAGAAATTATTGCACTCTTATACTTTCTTTCTTTCTTAGTTTATAAAAATCAAACTTTTGTTTTTGTAAACACTCCTACAAGAGAGTTAGGGTTGGCTCTCCATGAGATGTTTTCTATCCTAAGACTACCTTGGGTTAACGAGCCATACGAGGAATATACTTCCTGTAATGAGCAGTTCATAGGGCTAGAAGCACAACAGCCCGAGATGATGGATGTATAGAAAGAGTTGCTATGTCACCATCAAGTATGTCAGCGCGAGGATGCTCAGAAGACTCACCCTTACATTTTTTTCCTGGAGGGATTACGTTTTTACTGAGCGTCCTGCAGGACCGAGGCCAGTCCATATTACTAATCGTAGAGAATATACCCCTTCTGAAGTTGATGTATTGATGGTAGCAGTGGGTGAGGAAAGCCCCTCGGTGGACGTTGAGAGGAAGCCGACCGTTTCAGTCCACAGTTATTTTTGTCGAAATTTGTGTGCCATGACTCAAAAGGCAGTACTGGCTGCCTTTTTGTTGATATAGCTACGCACTTGCGTAACTCCCGGTAGTTCTGGGTCCATAGGGATAATGAGCATGAACCTCATTATGCTGGCCCTGAAGCTGGTGTTTGGATATCGTCTTGTCCTCATGTCTGCCATGGTCTACAATATCCTGCGAGACTTGCGGGGGTTCTCGAAAAGGATAATTAAGCACAGCAAAAAAGAAGGTAAATTTTTCCAGTGGATCTTCCATACCATTACCTGATGGCTTGGTTGGAGTTACAGCCCCGGGGCTTGATGGACCCTAGTTCGGAAGAAGGTCACATAGACAGAGATGCCTCTATACGCCGCTATCACCGAAAGAAGTGGATTCACGAAGATGTCCCTAATTGTAGATGGGTGCCGGGTCACTTGACTGGCTATGATTTCTTCAGGATCCCGCACTCCTACTTAGGCTTTCTCGCGAGGGACATACTAGAGGACAAGGGCGACCAGGCGAGTACCTTGACACATGGAGGTTTCTATTGGCTATAATCCATCCGACCGTTGTATTTAGTGTATAGGAACCAGAACCATGTATTTTTGGAACCTTATCTGCTGAGTCGGTTCGTACGCCAATTCAGCTATAGGCAAATGATGATGGATAACCCTAGCACCTATTTGGATTATGAAGGGAGTTTAATGGATGGCGCACGTGCGTGGCATTATTGTAATGCTGGGTGCACTGGGGTAAGCTTCACAGTATTCACGGGCTGGCATGAACACATATATCCTATATTCTGCAGTAAAGTTTTACTGCTCGGGGAACAACTTTTCCCCTTGCTATAATCAAAAATGGAGCTTCGATGTTGGGACCAAGATGGAGGCTTTCTCGGTCATCCTCAAACTCATCCGAGATTAGTTTCCTTTAGGGGGCAAGGTATCAGAGGGGTCTAGTGCTTCCCCAGAATAAGAAGAGGTCCCCTTGTTCCTATTTTGAAATGTCAGTCCTTAGCAGAGATGAGCTCCCCATCGTCTTAGAGGGTGAAGGGGGTTGCTCATAAGCTGACTATATATGAGTAGCCTACTTTATTTCCTGTGGGGTGGACAAAACCCAATCTACAGAATCCTCTTCATATGTATCTGGCATACTTTTATTTATCAATTTTAGAATTTTTCCTTATTCTGCTGGTTTTTCTTTGTTTGTGCAGCTTGTGAAGAAATCAAAACGGTTGAAGAATGATTTGACCGATTGTGCATTCGAAGTCCTCTGACCTTCCTAAGACAGTTGCTGCTAGGGTACCCTCCCGGGTACCGGCACGTTCGGCGGTCAGGGTTGAGACCGTTGTGCCGTCTAAAGGCCCTCCCTCGGTGGAGGTTGAGAGAACTACCCAGGTTGAAGAGTCTTCCCAGGTTCATGTGCCATTGACCCAAAGACGTTTCGATGACAGAGACTGTAGGGGATGTGCCGGTTGAGGAGCCTCCAATTGCTCCGATCGTCTCTTTTGACTATGAGCATAGAGAATTTTCAGAGTTAATGGAGGCGTACAAACCTATCGCTCCGACAAGTAAGTTCAAAACAATTTTCCTTGTCTTACTATTCTGCTTTGTCTTTCTTACATGTCTATTAATTTTGTACGTACCCATCGAGAAGAATCCCCTGCGGAAGTAAAAACAAATAAGCCCCTTGTGGCATCCAAGGTTAATCTTGTGGTGGCCGAAGATAAAGCTAAGGAGTCCGTCGTTGGGATAGCTGAAACAGATAAGACAGTCGGGGACACTGAAAGTGAAGCCCAACTCCAACTGAGCCTCCTCCCCATACAGATGAGGCGGCCAAGAAAGCTGTCGAAGATCAAGTGATTGAGTCAGCTATGGAAGCACCGGTTGACTCGATAGCTGTAGCGAAGGTACCCGCTAAGGCAGTGGATCAGCCTTTGCCTGCTAGAGAACCATAGGCAGATCCTGGGGCAGGAAAGTCCTCGACTCTGGTGGGTCCTGACCCAAGGTACATCACTTGGGGAACCACCCTTGCGGCAAGCTCTGAAGCTGTGGCACCGGAGCTGGATCATATAACATCAGCGGCTAGTGTGGTTGTTCTAGTGATGGCCTCCATTTCAGTGACAGCCATGGCTATTTTTGCCTCTGTGATAGCCTTTAGTTCTGTAATTGCCACAGCTGCTTTCTCTCCTGCTCATCTTCCACTAGGACCTTCTACCGTGTTGCCTTCGATGACTCCAATGATCATGGCTGATACCGACTACTATGTCGGGCTGATCGTCGAGACCATTTATACCACTTTGAGATGAGGTATTGCCAGTATCTTAGAGCATGGTCGCACTTTTATGCTAGCTCAAGCCTCAGTAGCGCTCCAACTAGCGTCATTACGGGGCCATCCCGGGTATGAGGCATTAGCCGATGCTTTGGAGGCTTCAGTGGTAGAGATTGAGGCTCATCTCACAGAGCTTTAAGGTCTTGAGCGTGATCTCTCACCCTTGGTGGGCGAGGAGTTGGGAAAGCTATCTGCAGAGCTATCCCAATATTGGTTGAGGCGGGATGCTCTTGTGCGTGAAGCGGCTGAGGTCGAGATGAAGATGGAGGAGCTGGTTACTATAGAGGAGGTCCAAGACTACCTTCAAGAGACCCTTGTGAAATGCTGTGAAGACTATCGGAAGCAGATCTGGCTTCTTGAAGAAAAGTTGGCCACTGCAGAGGGCAAAATAGAGAGGCGGCAGACGAGCAGATGTCTCTTTGCCGTCAGTCTCAAACCTTGGCCCAGGCTGTCGAGAGTGTGAGCACCCATCAAGCAGAGCTGGAGGATTCTTGTCGGGGTGTATCTTGATTTGAAGACGAGGCGTCCATGCATCAAGAAGTACAACGCCGAGCTAAAGAGTATGTCGGGCTAAGAATTGCCTTTCTGAAACATCGGGTCGACAATCTTGTGCGTTGACTATCTAAAATAGTAGCGTTGATTTTTTTCCTCATTTTATGCCTCTTTAGAGAGGCTTTTATTCTGTTGTAGTCATGCTTTTTTTGTTTTCCTGATTTTGAAAAGAAATAAAGACTTTATTATCTTTTTGTTTTTTCATTTGTTATGAACTTTGTGGTAGAAAGAATCCTATCGGATGTAGTTTTAACATGATAGAGTGGAAGTGGCTCCGCTGGGGATGTTTTGTGGGGATGTTTACTCGTAGGTAATAGGGACATGGTAAACATTTGATTTATTAATCGGGTCGACCTACTCATAGGTTGTATGAACATAGAAGAACACGACTCTATGGGTAAATATAAAAAACAACTCAGAGGTAATGTGAATGTCGATATCTTTATGTAGGATTTGTAGTGACATGAGGGTTGCTATGTTAAGAATGTTTAATTAGAGGTAATTTGGACATGGTAAATATTTAATTTGGAAACATCTCACTCAGAGGTTTAAACAAAAATGGTAAGATAGGATTGTAGAGAGCGATTTAGAGTTAATATTAACGTGATCGCTTTCTAAGGAATTACTTGTAAGAACTAGAGAAATATCGGCCCAAAACTAGACGTAGTATATTTCTTTAGAAATTTGCCATTGATTGGCATCATTAATAGATCTCCATTAGGTTTGGCGAGTCAATAAGTACCGTTTGTAAAACCCCTAAATTTCTACTATATTTTTATTTAAAATTTGTACGGATTTAAAAAATTTTATTGTACGTCGTGTAGTCGTATTGTACGTCGTGCACGAAATTTCGTTTTTCGTAATTGCTCGACGATTGCAAATATGTGCGAGCGTACATATTTTTAGTAAACACTTTTCTATATTATTATATAGTTCAAATAATATATATAATAATTATTTGTATTTTACTTAAAGTTTATTTTATGCAAATATTCCTTGCATGTGAGATACATTAATTTGAATTTATATTTTTTCGAACTTTATTAATATTTTATTATTCAAAAAGATATTTAAAAATATTTATTATTTTCAAAATTATTATTATTGGTATTTTTGGAAAATATATTTGAAAATTTTGTGGCCATTTTAAAATCTCGATTTAATTTTTGGATTTAATTTAAATAATATAAAGGTATAATTTATAGATTTAAATTGGAATTTGATTTAAATTTAGATTTGATTTAATTAGATTTGAATTGGATTTGGATTTGGATTTGAATTTGATTGGTTTTAAAGTAATTAGTAGCAAATTATCTATTATGGATTTAAATTTTTCCTACATCCTTATCAAACTGGGAATTTCCACATCCTATAAATAGGCAGGTACTCCTCCATAAATTCCACACATCTACCAAATTTCCACCCATCGTGCATCGTGCCCGTGTAGTGTTTCCCCTCCCACATCTTATTTCAATATTTACATATACATGAACCTTTCCCGTGTCGACAATCCCGACACAATCAATTCCTAAACCTAACTTAGACTCGGCCACTGTCCACCACCCTACACGTCAACCACATCTCGCCGTGGTCGTTGCCTCCACCACTCCCAGTCACCAGCAGTACACCCACGCCGCCTCGTCATCCCATCGTCATCACCACAGCCATGACACAGCCACTACCCCCTATTCTTTCTCGCCACCACCCAGCCTCGCCACCGTCCCAAAACAAACACCACCCTTCTCTGTCTCTCATCACCAGCACACCCCAAACCCGCCATCACTAATCACCCCCGACTTCGCCTCGCCAGCCACTCCTGCCGACTGCCCCTACACCTATACACCACCACCAAGACCATCACCACCACCGACGACAAAACCACCATCATCATCATCCCTAGCCGTGGCAACCGGCCGGAGGCCGGCCGTTTTCCCCAAAACCACTACCGAGTAAAAAGGGAAAAGAGAAACCAAAAGAAACCTTAACCCGACTCACCTTCTCCGGCGCCGAGAGTCCTCCGAGCCGCGTGAGCCCCACACCGCCGTCCTCCGCGCGGTGTACCCTCGCCGACCGACCTTCTCTACTGACCCAGTGCCGAAAGCCCCCGACCGCCTTCCCTCCGCCTGCCGACCGAAGAACTTCCCCGCCGCCCGCTTTCATCTCCGCCGGGCCACCCTTCCGGTCATCCGCGCTCGAGCGCAGGACCATAGCTACGCTGGGGCCGACCTCGGCTGAGCCTCCCAGGACCGACGTCGAACTCTCGCCCGTCTGCACGGATGCCCGGACGATCCGTCCTCCGCCGTCGACTCCTCAGCCACCTCCTCACGATCAGCCGCCCTCTTTCGTACAGTGAGTCCCCGACCCAGATCCGCTCTGCCCCCCCCCCCACGACCCAGCTCCGCCCGGCGCCGCGACCCCACTCCGACCCTCCGCGTCCCACTCCCGTCGACCGCTCCACCGAGCCCCGGCCGAGCAGCCCGAACCCTTCTCTCCCTCGATCCCACTCTTCCCTTTCTTCTTCTCTCTCTTCCTCCTTCTCACTCGCTCAGCTTCTTATTCCCTCTTCCTTCCTCCTCTCCGCGTCAGCCGGGCCGCCGCCCAACGGCGAACTCCCTCCGCCGCTTCTCCCGACCCCCTTTCCGTCTTATTCTCTCCCTCTGTGTTATTTTTTGGTTCACTTAAAACAAGAAACAGAGCTGATATTTAGCTCTGTTATTATTATTATTATTATTATTATTATTATTATTATTATTATTATTATTATTATTATTAGGGTTACTGTTGATGTGTTATTATTTTAGGTGTTATTGTTATGAGTTTAAATATTATTAATATTCTTGTTATATAGTTGGTAATTGCAATTTGATAAATATTTTAAACATTATTTTCTTTATTATTGTTGTACTAGTACAACCAGTTATTTATTCTAATTACTTTTTACTAGAATAGATAATCTCTTAAAAACGAGAGAAAAAAAGGTATATTTTCGTAATCGAATATTATGAGCTATGATGTAATGTAAAATTTTTATCTATTTAAAAATTATTTGACAAAATTATAGTTTTACAAATATGAATTTTACCATTAAGTAATTTCTATAATTATTTTTCTTCTCTTAAAATATCTTTGGAAAATGTAGCTTTCTACCTAAATTGAATTTCTACAAACTTAAGAGTTTTCTGTGAACACAGTTTCTTTATATTTTAGTATTATCTAAACACTATTTTAAACTTGCAAAAGTATAAGTTCTCATTTATTATAGTTTTCTAAAATTCGTACATATATTGTTTAACTAATTTCTATTGATTATTCTTCTGTCCTTGACCAAAGCCTATTTTTCCTATTTATTCGTCAATTATGTCCTCCTCATATCGTCCCTATCTAATTCGACTATCCCAGACCCGATGGAACAGTCCATGCCGTCATCCGAGGCCGTCATGCATAGTTGTAACATCGCAGTCATACTCCATGTCACATGATCATAGCACCATACCAGGCGACATACCAGGCAAGACACCTGGCCTTTACTGTTTAATTTTTTGCTCAATATCATGCATTTTTTTTACTTATTCTAGAAAATATAAATTGTACTTGCAAATTATTATATTTTAGTTGCATTTGACCTAGAGTTAAGGGACCGCCTTTGTTTGTACCGTATTCATTGGCCGACACCTATGTGCCACGATGTCGCGAGTCACATATAGATACGAACTTACGTACCGACCGTACATCGGTGCGTACAGGACGAGCATTAGGATATAACTGTTAATAGATTTGTCTAGAAGACTTAGCAGTTATTAGAAATATCGTGGTATGGATTCAGCACGAGTAGTGCATGGGGAGGGGAAGACAGTTATTAGGCGCAGGGGCTTTCACACATTTATTTTTCTCTAGCTGCCAATTGTGACTCAGCCGAGAGCTAGTGTGTCGTGCACTTATTTAATTTTCTCTAGATGCCACTAGTGCCTCGATTGAAAAACAAATGTGCCGTATATTTACTTTCCTCTAGCTGCCGTTAGTGACTCACCCAAGAGCTAGTGGCCATGCATTTATTTACTTTCCTCTAGATGCCACTAGTGCCTTGGTTGAAACGCTAACGCACCGTGTTTCTAGCTTCGGGAGCCCTTGTGTGGAATGTTGTCTTCAAATGCATATTCACATAGAATAGTTAAGAACCTTTATTTGTGTAGTTTTCTGTTGAGCTTTATTTATTCAGTTAACGGCATGATATTATGTGTCTTGTTACGTCCCTCTGAGGACCTGGTTATCTCGCCAGGTGTGTGCTATTGTCTTTCGCAGGTGTTCTAGCTCTAGCAGTGATCATCGCTATTTCTTCGAGGATGATTTCATTTGGACCGTCTTCGCTTCACTCGCCAAAATCTTTCTTTTGTTATGTATTTTTTTTCATCGTTGGTAGTGGATTTGTCTCCGTCCAACTACATGTACCAAATGACAATTTTATGGTTGATTATATGATATCTTTTATTCATATATTTTTGTGTGGATGAGATTAGTATGGTTCTACTGCATTTTACAGCTTATGTATTTATACGAGGATTTTCATATATTGGAGTATACTTCGTATGAATATAGCTGGCATGTCTACGTTCCTAGTCCTACGTATTTTGGGACTGGGGCGTTACACCGTTGGAGTATACCGACTCCAGCACGAACGGACCTTCCCACTTAGGCTGGAATTTTTTGGTTGTCTTATGAGTCATGGCCATCGGTCTTCTTACTGATAACACGAGGTCACCGACTTAAAATGTTCTTTTCTTGACCTATTTATTGAGGGCTCCAAAAATCTGAGCTTGATGTAGCTCTATACATTTTTGAGCAAGTAGACACTTTTTGTCCAGCGCTTCTAATTCTTGTAGCCGACGACGTTGATTGTTCTCATCCGTTAACTGGTTGGTGATAGCCAGCCATAGAAATGGAATATGAACCTCCAGGAGAGTACCGCTTCGCTCCTGTAAATGATGGAGAATAACGTATTGCCAGTGGGTGTCCGGACGGTCGTACGGTAAGCCTATAGACAGTAGCCTAGCTTTTTATTCCAATCGCGTTTATTGGATGTCTTGAGTAGCTTAACGGTTATCTTGTTGAACGCTTCTGCTAACCCGTTTGTAGTGAGATCATAGGATTTCGAAGCTATATTTTGTTTTCGGTTTTTATCATCAAACCGATGGAAGGTATGCCTCAAGAACTGGGGCCATCATCATGAATAATCCTTCGAGGCATTCTGAAGTGTTAGATAACGTGATGCTTAACAAAGTTGATCACATTCAAGGCTTTTACCTCCACCTGTGGTATCGCCTCCACCCACTTAGAAAAGTAGTCAGTGAAGATGAGGATGAACTAGTATCCTTTAGAGGATGGGGGGCTGATCGGCCCAATGATATCCATTCTCCATGCTTCAAATGGCAAAACTGTCGTTATGGGGTGTAGGAATCCGGAGGGTTGATGGATGAAGTCGGCATGAAGTTGACATGATCGACATTTCTTGGCATAATCAACAGCATCTGCCATCATGGTGGGCCAATAGTAGCACATATGCCGTAGTAGGTCCTGAAGCTTAGGACCAAGTTGGTATGCTCTGTAGGCGCTATTGTGCGCCTCCCGGAGCGCTTCTTTTACTTGGCATCTGATAAGCACTAGAGGAGGAGTCTGTCATAAGAACGACGATACAACATTTTACTAGATGTGCATTGTAGAACCAGAGAGAGCGTCTCCTAATGGTTTTTTTTTGCATCATCCGGTAGGATCCTATAGACTACATAATCTATTAATATGAATCGCCAATCTCTAATATTAACATTAGTGTTTGTTTATACAGAGTAACTCAGACACATATATAGGTTCTTGGGGCAAACCAATTCTTGACCCATCAAAGTTATAAAGTACTGGATCTCGATAAGAGCTGCTAAAAAAGTGACGAGACCAGAAAGAGCATAGACATCCAGGTTCTGCAACCGAGGTACGTGTTCTATAACGAACCCAGTAAAGGTAGAAATAATATCGATTACCACCTGATGGTAGGGGACACGATCCTTATGTCGGACCTCGTACTGGCCTCTAACCTGATTTACTATCAGCTTTGAGTCCCTATAGGCCTCTAGGTAGTCGACTCCCAACTGTTTAATGAGTTGGAGTCCGATGATGAGGGCATTGTACTCGACAACGTTATTGGTGCACGGTTCCATGAGGGAGTATGTACGGTAAATGACTAGGCCCTCGGAAGTAACTATGACTACCCCTATCCTGCAATAATTTTGCCTTTGGGGCCTGTTCTTGAAGCACCATCGAAGAACATCCGCCAAATGGGCTCTTTCATGACCTTGTTGGACTCCAAGACCTCGTCCGGAATATCGTCATTGAGTTTTTACATTTCTAGGACAAGGTGTGATGCCAAGAAATCGACCAATGTTTTACCTCTAGCCATCTTATGTGGGACGAACACCATGTCACAAGGCGATAATAGGATTGTCCATATAGATAACCTTGAGTTTAGCGCTCCTGGCTTAGTCATGAGACTCTGTGGGGGTTGACCCTAGAGATGACGTATATTGTCGACGTAGCTATATAATGGCAGATCTTTTGAATAGCAAAGACTAGTGCCAAACACTGCTTTTCAACAGGATTATACTGTTGTTCGACACCAATCATGGTCCTGTTTAGATATTAGATATCTTGCTCGTAGCCTACATCACTTTTTTGAGCTAGCAAGGCACTGAGAAAGTGATCCATAGCACGGACGTAAAGTAAGAAGGGTCTTCCTATGATCGGGGCTACCAGAACTGTAGGATTGGTAAGATATTTCTTAATGTCATCAAATGCTTGTTGGCACTCTTTAGTTGATACTTAAGAAACCCCTTTCTTCATTAGTTTAGTGAAGGGTTTGGCATCGCCCAAATTTTTTTACAATAAATCTTCGGATGTATGCAAACGTCCTTGCAGACCATGAAGCTTTTTGAGATTCTTCGGTGGAGCCATGTTAAGGATGGCATTGGTCTTGTCAGGGTCGATGTGAATACCCTTTGCTGTAACGATGAAGCCCAAGAACTTGCTGCTAGAAACCCCCCGGAAAGACTTGGTTGGGTTTATCTTTAGTTGAGGTGCCCGTATCAAGTTGAATATTGTTTTTAGATCCTCCAAATTATTGAACTTCCTCCGGCTCTTAACAACAATGTCATCAGCATAACATTTCACCATTTCTTGGAGGTGTTCATAGAATATGGTGCTCATAGCTTGATGATATGTTGCCCCAACATTCTTCAAACCATAAGGTATAACTGTATAACTGTAGATTCCCTTTGATGTTTGGATGAAATATGATTTTCATCGTCAGGGAACATTTTGATATGATTGTAGGCCAAAAACCAGTTCATGAAAGACATACTTTCAAAGCCACAAGTATTATCGATCATTATGTCTGTGATTGGGAGAAAAAACTCATTTTTTGGAGGCCGAGATGAGATCCCTGAAGTCTATACAGACTCGAATCTTTCCATTCTTCTTGGTGACGGGAACAACATTGGCTACCCAATCTGGGTGTTGCTCTTCATGCGTGAAACTGCTGGTTATAAGTTTATTTACTTCGGTTTTGATAGCATCCATGACATCGGGACAGAAACGGCTTTTTTGTTGCTTTACCTGTGGGTCTAGCCTGGCATATCCTTATAGCTCCTGGCAAAGACATCAATGTAATCTTGGATAAGTAGTATCAAAGATTTTCGGTCCTTTCTTGACAAACTTTTGCTAATGATAATGGGCTTGGGTGAGGACTCGTCCCCTAAGTCGATTTGCATGCCTCATCTTCCGTGGAAGGCTCTCGTTGTTCAAAATGCCATTCCCTCTGAGATCCTAGGTGTTGAGCCCAGGGTTCTTTTTCGAAGAGTTCTAGAATTTGGTCCTCAACCTTTGCTGGGGGATCTGTGGAGGTCAGATTGACTGACAATACCTTCTTAATGGCCTGGTCGATGCTGGTATCAGAGTCCCAAGTTGAGGAATCTAGCGAATGAGAATGTATTTCGACTTTGGCTTTTGAAACCTTCGGAGTTGTTGGGGGCGTCACGTAGCCTAACCCATAGCGAGTATATTGGTAATAATCTTGAGGCTTCTCTTTTGGAACTGGAAGACGTAAGGAAAGGTGTTGGCCTTTAACGTAGTTTAAGCCTTTGCCACTATTCAAGTTGTAACCTATCTTTTGGATGAAGTGTTTGGCTTGAGCAGTATAACGATTGATTTGCATCCTGTCGTTATCGAATTTAAGTTTGGCACGGGTAAGCTTTTGAGGGCTTCTACCCGACCGAAAATAATGGGCTTCTGGTTCTTCTTTCTTGTCGGGACCATAAAGCAAGCGCCTCAGGATAGGACAATTCGGTTTACAGTATTAGCGATTGTTACTTGTGTTTGTTACGTACCTAAAGTATTATCCAAAACATACATAGCATTCCAATGTGCAAAAGAGTAGCTCACATAAAGATTTTTATTAATAAAATATGGAACCTTATCTCGAAGGATTACATCATCTGAAGAATGTGCCTCAATATGGGCAGATATTAGTCCCCTAATTCTTCATCTGTGAGGACCAGAACGGCCATAGGCAAAGGGGGTGGGGCTTTCCGCCATAGTTTGGCTACCAAGGAAGCTGAAGTCGGAGGATCTCGTGATCTTGGAGGAACTTCCAAGGTCCTTCTTAGTAATCTGACCATGATAGGTTCTTGGGCCCTTGTCGGCAACTTGACAACCATGGGAGTGGGGGCCCATCCGTGAAGCTTAGCCACAAAAGGAGCTGACATTTGGGGAGGCTTCCCTTTGATTTGGATTCTCAGTGTATCCACGTACGTCTCAACATGACGTTGTCGGATATGTTAGCATTGATAACATAACATGTCACCTCTGTTTGGAGATCACCTATCTGGCACTTCAAGCAGATTTTGCCCAAGGGATTGCTTTTCTCGGTATTAAAATCGCTAATTGTGGTGTTGGATGCAGTCAATCGGTGCATCGGTATCCCCAAATTCTGGCATAAACTCTGAGGGGTGATGTTGAGAGAAGACCCGGGATCGATGTGTATACGATCGACCTTAATGGCGAAAACATACCCTGTATAGTACAGAGGTCTATTGTGACTATTATTCTTCAACAACGTGTCTTGTTGGAAGAAGATGATGTTTAGAATCGTCTTGACCACACTATGACAATGTGGGTAAGCTACGGGATCTTCTTCCGGTTGCTAGAACTGACTGAAAAAAGAGTCAACATGTTATAATGCTTCGCTGAGGGCATCACATGTCTCTTTAGAGAGACGAAGAAGATCTTAGGCCAATAAATCAAAGTTCTAGGGCTTCATGCCCCCCCCATTAAGTTTTCTCCTTAGTGGTTTGTCGAAGCGAACTTCCTTCTGTTTCGGTTTATCTGTTATGGGAGGTTGAGACGGACCTACCTCCGAAGCGTCGGGTGTTGTGGCTGTAGCAGGTGGAGGTGCATCTTCCTCTAGAGAAGGATTGCCTTCTCGCTGGTGAGATAGATCAGAGCGGGTGTCGATTAGGGCTTTTTCGGCTGTGGCAGAAACTGTGCGATATGATTTGGAATTTTTCCCTTGACAGAGCGCATCATGGGCTGCATTTTGTCTGGAGCAAGATCAATATGGACCCACATAACTTTGCCTCGCAGCATTATAAGCGTGATCAAGCCCTGAGCAATGTCATAGGCCGGTGGAAGGTTAATGACCTCCATTGTCGCCTTCGGGATTGGGATGACGCCGTCTTGGGCTTCCGTCGTCGGAAAGCTATCGAATTTAAGGGCCACCATGTTGGCAGTGATCATTTTATCTCCGTAGTCAAGTGAGAGAACCTTGGCATCAATTAGTCTTTGTATCTATTTCTTTAACACATAGTAGTCTCGTATTGAATGGGGGACGTACCGATGATAGTGACAGTACTTGGGGTTGTCCAACTTATCTACCTCATCACGAAGTTTGAGGACGGAAGCTGCATCTTATCGCCTTTTATGAGCACGTTGAAGAGCTCGAGCACATCTTTATCATTTAAGGAATAATTTTTCTTTGCTCTTGACACCTCTGTCGGCTTTTAGTTCATAGATGCTGAACCTTTGAAACTGTTGACAGTCAGGGCTTGTTTCCCCTTTCCGTCCTTGCTGGTATTGGCAGGGTTGCTGCTGGACGGGCGCTTTCCTTTATCATCCTGTGTAGAAAAGTTTACCCCCAAAGTTACGACCCGTACCCTATTTAGGGGCACGAGCACGTGGGTACGTCCAGCCTACGTCGCAGTATCGACGGTAGAACACTGTAAAGGTCATCTAGAATATATAGAATCTAAGACACAATAATATAACCTGTCATCTCCACACGGAGGAATATAATCACAACTCAATCACATAAATCCAAGGAAGATAAGCACGATGATAAAGATAAGGATAAAGATGAAGTAAATAGTCTGTAATAGTGCTGAGGCACAATCGCAAGTTCAGAATTTAAAGACATAACACAAGATCGCAAATAAATACTACAAGTCTCAAAGTATCAATCTGGAATATAGTCCAGACAAATCTAGCTAAACTAAGCCACTACAGGCGGTACATCCTCTATGAGCACCGGGTCCATAGGCTGGTCCTGGTCGTAGGCTCCATCTATGCCAAACCCGTAGTAGATCGGGCAATCTGTATCTAAATCCTCTGAAAAACAACGGAGGTTATCCTGTCAGGATATGAGCAAGTACAAACGTTAACAGCAGTTCCATGTAAATTGAAAAATACTATAAGAGACAATTATAATGAAATATAAGATGTAAAATCAAGACTGAAAGTAAACAGTACAAGAGAACTAGATATCATGTCATGCGTGAGATATAAGATAAAAATAGAATATAAACAATGGAAAGTAATCTGAGGTATGATGTAAACATAAAAATAAAGTGCCATGAGATATTAAAGCGTTATGTGATCGGCTTGGGTCAAGATCAGGCTATTCCATTTGACCGATTATGCATAGGTAGTATAATAGTATAGGGATCAGGCCGGCCAAAATGGAAAGCTATGCACAAGTAGTATAAGGTCAGGCTACACCCTACGTGTGGTGAGGGTGGAGCTATGCACAAGTAATAAACAAGTAGGGGTAATAATCACATAACCTCTAATAACTCCCCATCCCCGAGTAGTATAATGAATCCAGACATGAAAGGTTATGACACGAGATTCGAAGAGAAGGGGGCCAACCCACTCTCAAATTGGTGTCTATACAAGTACAGGAAACAATATCGAACAATGTACTCATATACCAGGTAAACCACGAATGACATCTCCTGACGAGATTCACGTATACTAGTCCGTGTATCCTCATGTCAAGAATTGTGTATAATATTACAACTGAATCAGATATAGTAGATATCAAAATAATAAAAACTACAAGAGAATGTACTTGCCTGCTGTCCTGAGCTGAGAAAATTGAACTACAAACCACTCAATGAGCCACGAATGGTCAACTCGTACAACTGTCTCCTAATGCTGAAACAGACATTACCATCGTTCTCAGAATGGTCAAATTAGCTAGAAATGCCTATCCATAAGTCCAATTCTGGACACAGGGGCAAAACGGTAATTTTAAGTCAAAATAGTGTCCGCCGTTGGACCCACTTTGCATCGAAAAATGTGCCAGAACCTACGATCTCTAAAGTTATCAAACTATATGTCTATAGGTCCGGTTTGACGAGACTAACTAAACCATATGTCCAAAGTTGGATTCCGGTGGGCCGTGCACAAATTCGCCCATTGGATCGGATCGCGGGCCCGCTAAAATAGCGTTTCGGTCGACCTTCTCAGAATCGGAACAAACTTGGCATACAAGACCAGAAAAATGATACGGTCCTGTTGGCACAAGTTTCATCTCGATATGACGAGCATGCACAAAGTAATTGACAAATTTGCAAAAAGGTCGATATAGTAAATTTTGACGAATACGCATCAAATCCGTCACGCACACGCGACCAATTTAAATTCTGTCAAAGCCCACACGTCCACGAAGTCGCTACACACCTTTGGATACCACGTCGCCCGGATTGATGGGACAGATGACGTATCGGGACATTTTTTCTAAAAATTCAGTTTTAAAAATTAGTTTTTTCTCCAACTTCACAAACCAATAACTTTCTGTACAGTGCATGAAATTTAATTCTACAAAAAGGGTTTTAAAGCCCTATAGGTTGTCTACAAGTCTCTTCAAACCGATTTTGAAAACTCGCAACACGCTGGTCGCAAATCGACCACAATGTTGGGGTTTCGGGAGAGTTTCTAAAGTCCAATAAATCAAGTTTTTCTCGATTTTGGAACTCGTTTTTTGTCGCACATGATACGAATCGGCACGAACTATTTGAAGAGAATTAAAGGTGTATATGTTGGGATAATACCTGACCAAGTGGTTCACAAAATGACTGAACGAGGAAGGAGAAATCTATTTCTGAAGTTGGCTCTTTACAGTAGTATTGTTGCTGCAATACTCTGTCCCGCGCGAGTTTGACCGACAATGGGCGGTCGTTCCTGGCAGCTAGGGCAGCGCGCAGGTAGTCGGGAAGGCCGAGGTCTGGTGTTGGCGGCTAGGGTTGAGGTTTTGCTAAAAAATAAATCTCTCTCTCTAACACACACACACACACACACACACACACACACACACACACACACACACACATATATATATATATATATATATATATATATATATATATATATATATTCGGGTGGTTTGTAAAGGGCTCGGTTTTGATAGTAATGCTGCTGTTGTTGGTGTGCTACGGGTACGTGTGTGTTTGCTTAAAAAATTTTAATTTTGACTTTTATTAATCCTATTTTGACTATATATATATAAATCATATATATATATATATATGTATATATATATACACACACATACATACATACATACTCGGAGTGATCCAGAATCTCCACAGGCTATTATGGATAGCGGAGAGTAGGCCCCACCTCTAACTCGGAGTGATCCAATATGTGACTAGGGTCTACTATGTACCGCCTCAACTGCGACACATGGAACACGTTATGGACTCCCTCGATCGTAGGCAGCAAGTCTAGTCAATAGGCCACTGCACCGACCCTTCCAAGAATAGTGAAAAGTCCGATGAAGCGCGGACTAAGCTTCCCGCCTCGACCAAAATGAATCATGCCCCGTGTCGGAGAAATCCTCATGAACACCATATCGCCAACCTAGACACAATACAAGACTCAATACAAGACCCTAAAGGAAACAAGCACAAACAGAAAAAAAAAAACTGATACTAACCTCGAACTCTAACGGTCTCCGGTGGCTATCGGCCCAATGTCGCTGTCTATCCTGAGTCACCCGAAGTATATCCCTGATCAACTTAACCTTCTCTGTTGCATCCACCACCATCTCCGGGCCAAGCAAAACTCTCTCGCCGACATCATCCCATGACAAAGGAGTGCGACATCTCCATCCGTATAGAGCCTCAAATGGCGACATCTCTATACTGGCCTGATAGTTGTTGTAAGCAAACTCTACCAGATGAAGATGGTCCTTCCAAGATCCCCCGAAGTCTAACACACAAGTGCGAAGCATATCCTCGAGTGTCTGGATGGTCCTCTCCGACTGACCGTCCGTCTGGGGGTGATACACGGTACTGAACTTGAGCTGGGTGCCCAAGCTAGTATGCAAACTCTTCCAGAAGTGGGAAGTGAAACGACTATCTCGATCCGAGACTATGTTCACCGGAACTCCGTATAATCTGACTATCTGCCGCACATACATATCTGCCAGCTTCTCCGTAGATAGTCCTACCTTGAAAGGCAAAAAGTGGGCCGATTTGGTCAATCTATCAACGATGACCCAAATCGTGTCTTTTCCTCCTGAAGATCGTGGAAGTCCAGATACAAAGTCCATAGTGATGTGCTCCCACTTCCACTTTGGAATAGGTAGTGGCTGAAGCAGACCACCTGGCCTCAGTTTCTCGGCTTTCACCTACTGGCACACTAAGCATCAAGATACAAACTGAGCTACCTCTCGCTTCATGCCATAATACCATACGTGCTCCCTCATGTCTCTATACATCTTGTTGGCTCCAGGATGCATAGAGCACTGAGAACGATGCACTTCCTACAGAATCTCCTCCCGAAGCTCTCCACTCGGAACGTACAACCTAGAACCGTGGCTCTGCGACCCATCTTCGGCTATAGAGAAATCGTCTAGCAATTCTGCCTGTACCTGCTCCCTGATGCTCCTCAGGGCCACGTCATCAAACTGTACTGATCTGACTCTGTCCATCAATGTAGACTAAAACTGTAAACCCTACATCTGAATCTTCATACTCAGAACGATCACATCGTTACCCAACCTTTCCAGATCAGCCAATAAATGACGATCTGCCGCCAAATACATAGCGACTGGATACCTGCTTAAGGTATCTACAACTATGTTGGCCTTCCTTGGATGGTACTGTAAAGAGATATCGAAGTCCTTCATCAGCTCAAGCCACCTCCTTTGCCTCATGTTCAATTCCTTTTGGGTGAACACATACTTCAAGCTCTTGTGATCCGTAAAGATCTCAACTTACTGGCACACTCTATCCAGGATACTATACTACACTTATGGGATACTACCTTCTATTATCTTCCTCAAATGAATATGGGTAAATAAGTAGTATGCGGGGCTCAGTTGAATGGGACACAAGTGTCATGTGGGTAGTAGACTTAATGTGGGTCATGTCCATATTTTGGGTCAACAAGTTTGGGTCGAAATGGTGCCCCCAATTCGAGTCGGAAATAAAAGTGACTTCGTGGGGTGAATCAAGATTGGGCCTTGTGTCAGGAAAGTCGTGTGATAAAATGAAGCACAAGATGGTGTGTCTGAGTGGGACATGAAGGTCATGGGCGTAGGGTGTCTTGTCTAGATCATGTATATGAAGTTGGTTTTGAGAAAACAACTAGTCTTGTGCTCCTAAATTAAAATTCATGACAATGTGCATATAATAATCATAAATAAAAGTGGGAATTGTCAATAGCCTAAATTGATCCAAAAATTGTGTGATACAAAGATAGTACAAGAGAACGAGTTTGAATGGAACATGATATATCAAAATGATCATAATCTTGTCTACTACAAACTCATGAAGGCAGTTTCCAGAGATTGACATCTCTGATGCTCCAGAAATCAAAGTCACGGAAAAACATTCGTCTATCTAGGATACTCTCTCTAGGGTGTCTACCCAAGTCTTGGCGTTGTCTACACAATGTACTAACTCATCTATATGATACTTGGATGGTACTCCTATACTAGGTTACTCATGTCCCTCATCTAACTAGTCACTTAAAATATTGGTGCCTAAACCTATATAACACTTGAAATACTCTGGCGATTGCTACTAGGGTGCTCCTTTTATTCTGGCACCTGGGGCAACTCCTACCTTAACACTTACTAATCACCCTAGGGTTTCTCATCCATATTCAATTATCAACAATCATATACAATACTTCCTAACCATACTCTAAACTATTAACACTAATACTCAAGGACACAGACCAATTGCAAGTCACCAAACCATCACACTACGAAGAACCTATAATGAAATGAGACACCTGGAATAAAGAACCGAAGGTATCCTTACTCCTAAGCTAATTGGGATGGAACAGAATCTATAATAATAGAAATAAAATGATAGAGATGACATGTTACGACCCTTCTCAAGATACAATCTGATAATCATACGCGTCTGTCCTTAATCATAATACTCAGATTCTTCGCCACGCCAGTAAGCAAGGCTGCAATAAACGGTAGATTCCATAACTAGGTATGCACCTCTATAATCATATCGTCTGGAATCCTCGCCACGTCGACTAGTATAGCTGCGAGAAATCGTAAATCTCATGACCAAGATATGTACATCGGAAGTCAGGTCTCTGCGTTTCTGCCACGTCGGCTAATATAGCTGTGATAAACTCCAGGTTCCATAACCAAGTAGACATTTACCTTCCCTATTATTCCCGTCAACATATGTTATCAGAAGATACCGTAATTCAGGCCATAGAATTCATCTCGATATGAAAAATCAAAATCAGCGATGATCTAACAAAAATCAAATTCAATAATTAGAAACAAGGACGAACAGAAACAAAAAGAAAGTATTTTAAATTGACGTTCAACCAAGATTCTCAAGGGTCGTCCCAGGAATCTCTCAAAAGTCCTAAGCAAAGAGATCAATATAGCACATGATAAGATATTGTCAAGGACAATTTATTTCGAAATACAAGGAGAGTTGTCTTGATAATCAAAAGATTAAATTTTTCTAATATGTGATTGAGTAACTCCTATCATAACCTAAAACCTATATCCTAACGGCAGGCTCGTAATTAGTACTCTAAGACGAGTACCATTATAAAATCGTACTAGTTGCGACTCTGACCTGCATGGGCCACCATAAAATGTGTGACGACCCGTACCCTGTTTAGGGGCACGAACACGTGGGTACGTCCAGCCTACACCACAGTATCGACGGTAGAACGCTGTAAAGGTCATCTAGAATATATAGAATCTAAGACACAATAATATAACCTGTCATCTCCACACGGAGGAATATAATCACAACTCAATCTCATAAATCTAAGGAAGATAAGCACGATGATAAAGATAAGGATAAAGATGAAGTAAATAGTCTGTAATAGTGCTGAGCCACAATCACAAGTTCAGAATTTAAAGACATAACACAAGATCCCAATTAAATACTATAAGTATCAATCTGGAATATAGTCCAGAAAAATCTAGCTAAACTAAGCCACTACAGGCGGTGCATCCTCTACGAGCACCGGGTCCACAGGCTGGTCCTGGTCGTAGGCTCCATCTATGCCAAACACGTAGTAGGTCAGGCAATCTGCATCTAAATTCTCTGAAAAACAACAGAGGTTATCCTGTCAGGATATGAGCAAGTACAAACGCTAACAACAGTTCCATGTGAATTGACAAATACTATAAGAGACAATTATAATAAAATACAAGATGTAATATCAAGACTGAAAGTAAACAGTACAAGAGAACTGGATATCATGTCATGTGTGAGATATAAGATAAAATTGGAATATAAACAATGGAAAGTAATCTGAGGTATGATGTAAACATAAAAATAAAGTGCCATGAGATATTAGAGCGTTATGTGATCGACTTGGGTCAAGATCAGGCTGTTCCATTTGACCGGCTATGCACAGGTAGTATAACAGTATAGGGATCAGGCAGGCCAAAATGGAAAGCTATGCACAAGTAGTATAAGGTCAGGCTACACCCTACGTGTGGTGAGGGTGGAGCTATGCACAAGTAATAAACAAGTAGGGGTAATGATCACATAACCTCTAATAACTCCCCTTCCCCGAGTAGTATAATGAATCCAGACATGACAGGTCATGATACGGAATTCGAAGAGAAGGGGGCCAGCCCACTCCCAAATCGGTGTCTATACAAGTACATGAAACAATATCGAATAATGTACTCATATACCAGGTAAACCAGGAATGACATCTCATGACGAGATTCACGTATACTAGTCCGTGTATTCTCGTGTCGAGAATCAAGTACAACACTATAACTGAATCGGATATAGTAGATATCAAAGCAATAAAAACTATCAGAGAATGTACTTGCTTGCTGTCCTGAGCTGAGAAAATCGAACTACAAACCACTCAATGAGCCATGAACGATCAACTCGCACAATTGTCTCCTAATGCTGAATTAGACATTACTAACATTCTCAGAATGGTCAAATTAGCTAGAAATGCTTATCATAAGTCCAATTCTGGATACAAGGGCAAAACGATAATTTAGGGTCAAAATGGTGTCCGTTGTTGGACCCACTTTGCACCAAAAAATGTGCCAGAACCTATGGTCTCTAAAGTTATCAAACTATACTTCTTCGGATTTGCTTGAACTAGCGGACCGATCACTAAACCCCCTCCAGCATGATCGAAATCGGAACTGGTTAGGAATGGGCCCCACTATCCCAGCCCGGATCCAGCTAGGTTCTATTGATCATGTCCCCTTCCCTTTGTACCTTGTCTTGTGGCGTCGCTACGCACCTTTACTCGATCAAGCCCGCCGGAGACTTGAGACAGCATGTTTGGTGGTATGGCATGAAACGTGAGGTGGCTCAGTTCGTTTTGAGATACTTGGTGTGCCAGCAGGTGAAGGCCGGGAGACAGAGACCCGGTGGATTGCTCCAGCCACTACCCATTCCTGAGTGGAAGTGGGCGCATATCACTATGGACTTTGTATCTGGGCTTCCGCGCTCTCCAGGAGGGAAGGATGTGATTTGGGTCATTGTTGATCGATTGACCAAATCGGCCCACTTTTTGCCTTTCAAAGTGGGTTTGTCGACGGAGAGGTTGGCCGAGATGTACGTACGACAGATAGTCCGATTGCATGGGGTTCCAGTGAGTATAGTCTCGGATCGGGACAGCCGATTCACTTCCCACTTCTGGCAGAGTTTGCAGCTTAGCTTGGGCACATCGCTCAAGTTCAGTACCGCATACCACCCCCAGACAGACGGGCAGTCGGAGAGGACGATTCAGACCCTCGAGGATATGCTGCGTACCTGTGTCTTGGACTTCGGAGGATCTTGGGAGGACCACCTTCACTTGGTAGAGTTTTGCTTACAACAACAGCTACCAAGCCAGTATAGAGATGTCACCTTTCGAGGCTCTATACGGACGGAGGTGCCGTACTCCCTTGTCTTGGGATGATGTCGGCGAGAGGGTTTTGCTTGGCCCTGAGATGGTAGTGGATGTTGCAGAGAAGGTCAGGGTTATCAGGGATCGACTTCGGGTGTTGCAAGATAGGCAGCGGTATTGGGCCGATAGCCACCGGAGGCCGTTGGAGTTTGAGGTATAGTTTAAATTTTTCTAGTATTTGAGTCTGATTGTGATTGTTTTAGATCAAGCTCTAAGTCTTGTGTTTTGTTCTAGGTTGGTGATCTTGTCTTTCTGCGAATTTCTTCGATGCATTTTACGATTCGTTTTGGTGGAGGCAGGAAGCTTAGTCCACGATACATCGGACCATTCCGTATCTTGGGCAGGATCGGTGCAGTGGCTTACCGACTAGAGTTATCGCCCGCACTAGAGGGAGTGCACTGCGTGTTCCACGTATCGCAGCTGAGACGGTACGTGGCAGATCCCAGTCACGTCTTAGACCACTCAGAGATCGTAGTGGGACCGACACACAGCTATCCAGAGAAACCGGTTGAGATCTTGGGCCGAAGAGAGAAGGTGCTCCGGAACCAGGTCATTCCCTTGGTTCACGTTGCATGGAGATACCACTCTCCAGGTGAGTCCACCTAGGAGAGGGAGGACGACATGCGGGAGCGATTCCTATATCTCTTCGAGCCTTAAGGTAAAATTCTATCTTTTTCTTTCCTTGTTCTATTCATGATTGTTGTTTTAGTTCTCATTCAATTCGAGGACAAAATTTTTTAAGGAGGGTAGATTTGTCACCCTCAATTTTCAAATTAAGGGTATTTTCTTCATTTTTCAAGTTTTATAATTTTTAGGAATTTTTATTTATTTTATGTGATTTTTTGGGATTTATTTGGTTTGGTTTGGATTTTATCCAATTCGGACCCAAATTGGAGACCCGGGTAGCCTGGACCCTAGTGGGACCCACATACTAGCTGGACTTGGCCCACATACCATCATAATTAGGTTAGAAACCATAAACCCTATTTCCATGGCTTAATTAGTCATTTTAGAGCTTAATTAGTTGATTTAATTAGACCGAAACGAACCGAACCAAACCTGAACCAATTAAACCTAAGTCTAATGGGTTTGGAGGGTTATTGGATCTCACCCAAACCCAATAACCCCCCACACCATGGCCGGCCAAGTATAGTCCCCCCCCCCCCCCTCTTTCTTCTACACTAAGTAAACTCTCTCTCTCTCTCAACTTCATTAATTTCTTCAAGCTTCCTTTCTTCCTCAAGCAACCAAGCTTAGGTAAGCTCATAAATTCTCTATTTATTCCTCTTTACCATTTATTGCCTTCACAATAATGATAGAGGAGAGAATTCTCCACACTTTGCCCCTAGAATTTATTAGGTTTCCTAAAATCTAGGTTATAAGATTTATTTGGGATTTTCTAACTAGAGTGGTATATTCATATATATGTAGATATATATGTGTAGGTATATATGTATATTGATATGTATTGGTGTCATGAGGAATGGTGGTGGTGTGTGAGAGTGGTAGGGAGTGTGTGTGTGCTTGTGTGAGTGTGTGTGAGAGAGTGTGAGAGGGTGGTGTGTGTGTTTGAGAGTAGTATTTATATATGTATATATACATATATATATGTGTATGTATTATATATAAGTATTTATGTGTAGAGTGAGAGAGTGGTGGTGGTGGTGTATGAGTGAGAGTGGTGGTGAGAGTGTGTGTTTGTGTGTGTGTGTGTGTGTGTGTGAGTGTGTGTTTGTGAGAGTGTGGTGTGTCTATATGTATATATATCTAAATGTGTATGTGTGCGTATTTATATACATATATATATGTGTGTGTATGTATGTATATATATATGTAGATATGAGGGTGTTTGTGTGTCTATATATATATATATATATATATATATATATATATATATATATATATATATATATATATATATATATATATAGATGGATGGTTAGATAGATAGATGGATGGATAATAGATTATATAAAAAAAAAAATATAGATATATATATAGATGGTTAGATAGATAGATGGATGGATAATAGATTATATATATGTGTATATATATAGATGGTTAGATAGATAGATGGATGGATAATAGATTATATATATATATATATATATATATATATTATATATATATATATATATATATATATATATATATATATATGGTAGATATATATATAGATAGAGAGGTATGTAGGAGGAAGAGAGGAGATCGAAGATAAGAAGAAGAAGGGATGGCTGCAGCAGCAGCAGCAGCAGGACCAGCAGCTGCAGCAGGTAAGCAGCACAATAGCGAGCAGCAGTAGCAACTGTTGCAGCTGCTGTGCAACAGCAGTTGCCCCCTCCCCCCTTTTTACCCATTTTACGCCCTTAAACCCCCCCTATATATATGTATGTATATATATATATAGATGTATATATATATGATAGATGGATATATATATAGAGGTTTAGAGAGTTAGAAATTAAAGGAAGTTAGAAGAAAAGAGGAAGAGAATAAGAAGGAAAAGAGTTAGAAGATTAGAATAGGAAGAAATTAGAGGAAGAATAGGAAGAAGGAGTTAGGAAGAAGAATAAGAATGAGAAGAAGTTAAGAAGAATTAGAAGATTAGAAGGAAAGAAGAGATTAGAAGAAGAAGAGGAAATTAGAAAGAAAGAAGAAGAGAAATGAGAATTTGTGAAATAGAAATTTAAAAGAGGTCGAGTTAGAGGGTGAATTTGAGCTCCGAGTATCGGATCGTGACGAAACTTGGCGTGGAGTTAGAATACGTGATTTAGACTTTGCGGGTAGGCTCCCGAGTGGAAATCGGGGTTGTAGGGCGCCGGTATCGCGTCGTACCATTGCGTATCTTAAAATATTCAAGATATCGGCAATGGGCCATATCATGGACTAGACGTCCACTTTACTTAGGTATTTTGGTAGGTAATATGCTATAGGCTAGTACCTTACTACCCTAGGGAGCAGGGTCAAATAACAAGCGTAGGTAGGCTAACTAGGTTTCCACCTAGGTTAGGAATTTACCTTAGAAAAGGTAAAATAGGGAATTGGCCTACGGCCAAGATTTCAGTTTTGAAGTCCA